>CM074282.1:1387500-1457500 GCA_037194245.1 Opsariichthys bidens | reverse complement strand
TAAGGATTGCTTGCCTTGATTTTTCACAACATCCGTGTTGCATTACACAATTTATCACGACGAGTAACGCAGAAACAACTGCACTGTATCTCTACATCAACACACAATAATCTGAAAGAATTATAACATGTCAAACTGCATACAACAGCCAGTCGTCTGCCAGATAAAAACAAGAAACATGATTGTATAATAACTGTATTATGCTGGTTCAATTGCCCATGATCTCACAATTAAGAACATGCATTCAACAGCAATTACCCCAATCTGTGGTTGAGCAGACGTTGAGCTGACAAATTATAGCCCCCCCCCCCCCCCCCTCCCCCCCTATTTTCATCAGCCTATGATAATAGATAAATACAGACACAGCTCAAATGAGTTTCAGAAGGCTTTTTCCAATAGTTGCATAATGTCCTGTTCATCTGATTTATTATGCATACAGTTGACAAAGCAGTGGACCTGACCTGCACTGGGAAATGTTTCTTAAAGGAATAGTTCACCTCAAAATGACAATGTATTTAGTAGTCATTTATTTACCCACACTGTAATGAATTACTGTAAAAATTACAGCATTATTTTACAGCCGCTGGCTGTTTTTTAATAATACAGCATATTGCTGTAAACTGCAATGCATTCTGGGGTCACGTGTTGGTTTGACTCAAATTTACAGAATATTGCTGTAAATTGACCCTTCGTAATTTAAAAAAAATACAGTTATTTACTGTAATCAGAGAATACAGGGATATTCTGTAAATTAAATTACAGTAACAGTACTGTAAATTTTACAGTAACTGGCTGGCAAATCTGCTGCCAGTATTATACTGTAAAATTTACAGTAATTTTTTAACAGTGCATCCTTTTGTTATCTTTACGAATTTATTTTGCGGGAGAAAAAAATTGGTCACTCTTTTCCATGTAATTGACGCTTTGCGAAAGCTTTGTCCGACAACCCACGCGCTCTCATGCCACACATCAGGTTCTCACGAAGTGAAAAATAGGACACTGTTTCATATTTAATATATCGTAATTTCTTAAAGAAGTTTAATCAATAAATAGCGTCTAGCGTGTGTTTAATGTGTCGCTGTCGCTCCTCGATCATCTCTTCACACTAGTTCGTTTATAGCATCAAATAAACATGAATGAACATCAGAAGGAATGTTGTTTCAATGACGTGATTCAAGTTCGCCAACGTTAATCTACTAACTCCCCCGACCGCTTTGTTGGAAAAAATGTCGGATTCAGGGTTATGATTGGTCAGATCGCCTGTCAATCAAACTGTTTGCGAAGGATCAATTATAATGAAGGGGAACTGGAGCATTTAAAGGGATAGTTCACCCAAAAATGAATATTATCCCATAATTTACTCACCAAGTGTATATGACTATCTTCTTTCAGACATATACGATCAGAGTTATATTAAACAATTTTCTCGAATCTTTATCGTGGTGAAGGGGGTGCGATACTTTGAAGGCCAAAAAAGTGCATCCATGAGTCATAAAAATAATCCAGGGTTAATAAAGACCTTCAGAAATGAAGCGAAGGGTTTTTTGTAAGAAAAACATCCATATTTAAAACTTCATAAGCTTTAATAATTAGCTTACAGCGGGCGGACATGTATATTGATTTACGGCGAACGAGTAACCCGTGATGCATTGATGAACGCAGAAACATAAAGTAAAGGTCATGAAATAGACACGAAAATGAGAACTTTTTGATATAAAAGAAGAGAAGCTCGAGTTTGTTCGCGTCAGGGTTTACTCTTTTGGCATAAATCGATGTGTACGGCCGTCTGCCAGAAGCTAATTATAGTTAATAAAGCTTTAAGTATGGATATTTTTCTTAGGTTCATTTCAGAATGTCTTTATTAACCGTATGGATTACTTTTATGATGGATGATGCACTTTTTTGGGCTTCAAAACCTCATGCCCCCTTCACTACCATTTTAAATTTGGAAGAGCCAGGATATATTTTAATATAACGGATTGTGTTCGGCTGAAAGAAGACAGAATTATGAACGAATCTTTCAGATCGGCTTTGTGAACTGAATCAACCGATTCATTGAAAAGGTCCAACTCAACTCACCAAAGACACCGTTTCGAAGCTTGAAAGATTCAGCCCTCATTCATTGCATTTGTATGGAAAAGTACTATTCCTCGAAATCCTTTTGTGTGAAAGAAAGAAAAATCTTTCGGGTTTGGAACAGCAAAAGAGCAAGTCGTGAAAGAGCGTTCATTAATGCGAAGACTGCACTTAAAAAGAAATCTTCTGCTACACGTTGAGTCTTGCTAGACGGCCACCTGTGCGTAAGGAAGTGAACAAAGACTCCAAGCAGACATTCCTGCAGACTATACAGAGTCGTGGTACTGGATGACACTGAGGCCTGTCTCCACAACAACAGAAGCTCCACAGTTCTGGCCCACTCACTCCACACACACACACACACACTTCATAACACAAAGAGCGCTCACACTCCACTGTGAACAGCTGTGGTTTGTTATAGTGCCAAAATGTTGTGGACAGATCTCTGCTAAGGCAAGCATCACTTTTACAATTGCTCATTAAACTTCAGCACAAAACTTGTTCCAGCCATGAACGACAGCTCAGCTCATGCAGGCTATCGAGAAGAGATGTGCTATTGTGGATAATAAAAATGGGAGGCGAAAAAAAATACTTGAAAGCATGACCTGAGCATTCTAGACACATTTGACTTGGGTCAGTAAGCAACTACCTAGCAACCACATGTCAACAACCTTAGCATTGTGAGCTCTTTATGCAACAGCCTATGATCCCTTAGCAATGCTCTAGCAACTACCCAGAACCCCTTAGCAACGACACTGAGGCATGCTAACACCGTAGGAATTTCTTTTTTCATTTTTCATGCAAAGCGACTTACAAGGGGAGCAATTAGGGGTCAGGTGTCTTGCTCAAGGACACTTTAGTCATGGTATTGAAGGTGGAGAGAGTGCTGTTCATTCACAATCCCCACTTTCAATTCCTGCCGGGGTGGGAATCGAACCAGCAACCTTCAGGTTCCAAGCCCGACTCCCTCACCACGAGGCCACGACTACCATCTTATCAGCCACATATCAATGCTGTGACAACACACTAACATGCTCAATACAACATAGAACACCTTAGCAACCACCTATCAACACCCTGAGAACCATCTAGAAAAACCTAGAATTGTGGGATGACTATGCAACCTGTTTACAACCACCCAGAACACCTTAGCAACCACCTATCTACACCCTGACAACCACCTAGAAAAACCTAGAATTGTGGGATCATTATGCAACCAGTGTACAACCACCTAGATCACCTTAGCAACCACATATCTACACCCTGACAACCATCTAGAAAAACCTAGAATTGTGGGATCATTATGCAACCAGTGTACAACCACCCAGAACACCTTAGCAACCATATATCAACACCCTGACAACCACCTAGAAAAACCTAGAATTGTGGGATCATTATGCAACCAGTGTACAACCACCTAGATCACCTTAGCAACCACATATCTACACCCTGACAACCATCTAGAAAAACCTAGAATTGTGGGATCATTATGCAACCAGTGTACAACCACCCAGAACACCTTAGCAACCATATATCAACACCCTGACAACCACCTAGAAAAACCTAGAATTGTGGGATCATTATGCAACCAGTGTACAACCACCTAGATCACCTTAGCAACCACATATCTACACCCTGACAACCATCTAGAAAAACCTAGAATTGTGGGATCATTATGCAACCAGTGTACAACCACCCAGAACACCTTAGCAACCATATATCAACACCCTGACAACCACCTAGTAAAAAATAGCAGTGTGAGCTCATTAAACCTGGGCCATTTTAAGATTCTCAAGCACAATAGAAACAAACCATTATTTTTTTTTTTAACTATTATTATTTTGTAGATAATCTTTACATTTATTCATTTTTGGCTGGAAGCGTTTGTGGAAAATATTACGTATGCGAAACAAAACAATATTACAGAATCATTTGGCGCCGATCATAAAATAACACGGCACGGAGTGAAATAACATTTCTGCAATATTTTCCATAAACAACAGTCTCATTTTTCAAACCAGCAATCATGATTTTACATAAAAAAAGGTGGTTGACCCTCTTGGAGATGAATGAACGCTGTTGCTACACCACACTTCCTCTCAGAGGACCGAGAGACCTGTACACCACGCCACCAGTCCTCACAATCCTGTGTTTTGCCACCGGATCGGAGGCCGGTTTGGGAGGGAACCGCATGAATAATTCCCAGTGGTTTGGAGCGTGTGGGACGTACAAACCAGGGCATCAAGAATCAGTGTTTTTGTCCATGTTATCGGCCTAGTGCAGACTGCACCCAGCCCCCACTTCCTGTCTCGCTGCCAGGAAATCATAGCTGCATTATAACACAGTGGACCTGCACATGCATATACGCGGTCCAAAGTAACAGTACCAGCCTGCGGCCAAGCCGAAGTAGGACTGGCCCGTATTTAACATGGAATATATTTCGTTTTTAAAATAAATTAGCTTGACTTAACTGAAAAAAAAGTCTTTGCTCATTAAAAATGCACCGATGAAACTTAATTTAATACAAAACAAGGATAAATCCCATTCATATATCAAGATTCTTGCATTCTCATCCGTATAACATGATCTTTACCTTCAAAAGCAAAGCATGAAAGGTCTACAGCATTCATTACCAAGAGTCTCCAAGCCCATTTTCAAATTTAAATCAGCTCAAGTGCCGACATAAATAGCAATGGCCCATATTACTCGGCCTGGAAAGGAGAAAATTACAAACGGTTCCAATAAAAAGAAAGATACGGTGCAAAAACTTACAGTTGTTGGTCGACATGGGAAATGCACATGATGCAGAAGTAGCGGGAGGAAGTGGTGTTTGGTAAGCATACGTTACCTCGTGGAGAACCACAGCCAATGAGAGCTCACGAAACACAACACAGACACTTTCGAATTGGTGTGACAAAAGAACTTGCAATTTAATGATAGTTTATCTCACTTGTTAACTAGGTTTCAAATTTAACATAAATGGCTCATACAGCATTAGATGAGTGGCCAAAAAACAAGTCGCTCTCTGGACTTAAATAGGCAAATGTTTAGAGTCTATGATTGGATTATGCATTATTATTATGTTTCTAGCATGTTATATGTTTGGCAACAGTTCTTCTAACCCCAATTGATGGATTTTGTAGCCTTTCATTTCTTAACTAAGCATGTAGGAAGACACATCACGGACATAATCCAAGATGACAAAGCCAGGATTCATCAGGCTCAGTTGGGAGAAGAACCATTTACAAGATCTTGAACAAAAATTGATGTTGATTTTTGGCCAAGATTGACAATGCAAGAGGGGAGCACTCTGGAAAGCCTTCTTCAGCACATCCCGGAGACTTTCGATGAATTTAAGGCCGAATCCAAGAGTGAAAATGGATCTTTGTGTTCCTTCCCAAACATTTGGTCACAATTTGAGCCTGATAAATGTTGGCATTGTCATCCTGGATTGGCCATCATACGCCTTCTTACATGGTTGTTTAAGATATGGAAAGCTACACACTCCATCAATCAGGGTTAGAAGAACTGTTGCCAAACATATGCTAGAAATATAATAATTACTTTAATAGTAATTGGTGATTCTCTGACTCTGACCGTCTGAAAAAGACGAGTTCAGTTTCATGTTTTCCACTGTTTTCATGTTTTGGGAGTCGTTTTATAATTCACTCGTCACTGCGACTTTTTCTCACAATTTGTTTTTTCTGTTACAATTGTGAGTTTGTGTTTCACAATTCTGACTTCTTTTTCTCAGAATTGCAAGATTTAAACTCACAATTGCAAGTTATAAAGTCAGAATTGGGAGATATAAACTTGCAATACTGACTTTTTTCTTGCAATTGTGAATTTAGTTTGTGAGTTTATATCTCATAATTCTGACTTTTCTCAATATTGTGAGTTTATATCTCATAATTCTGACTTTTCTTAATATTGTGAGTTTATATCTCATAATTGTGACTTTTCTCAATATTGTGAGTTTATATCTCATAATTCTGACTTTTCTCAATATTATGAGTTTATATCTCATAATTCTGACTTTTCTCAATATTGTGAGTTTATATCTCATAATTCTGACTTTTCTCAATATTGCGAGTTTATATCTCATAATTCTGACTTTTCTTAATATTGTGAGTTTATATCTCATAATTCTGACTTTTCTTAATATTGTGAGTTTATATCTCATAATTCTGACTTTTTTCTTAATATTGTGAGTTTATATCTCATAATTCTGACTTTTCTCAATATTGCGAGTTTATATCTCATAATTCTGACTTTTCTTAATATTATGAGTTTATATCTCATAATTCTGACTTTTCTCAATATTGCGAGTTTATATCTCATAATTCTGACTTTTCTTAATATTGCGAGTTTATATCTCATAATTCTGACTTTTCTTAATATTATGAGTTTATATCTCATAATTCTGACTTTTCTCAATATTGTCAGTTTATATCTCATAATTCTGACTTTTCTCAATATTGCGAGTTTATATCTCATAATTCTGACTTTTCTCAATATTGTGAGTTTATATCTCATAATTCTGACTTTTCTCAATATTGCGAGTTTATATCTCATAATTCTGACTTTTCTTAATATTATGAGTTTATATCTCATAATTCTGACTTTTCTCAATATTGTCAGTTTATATCTCATAATTCTGACTTTTCTCAATATTGCGAGTTTATATCTCATAATTCTGACTTTTCTCAATATTGTGAGTTTATATCTCATAATTCTGACTTTTCTCAATATTGCGAGTTTATATCTCATAATTCTGACTTTTCTCAATATTGTGAGTTTATATCTCATAATTCTGACTTTTCTCAATATTGTCAGTTTATATCTCATAATTCTGACTTTTCTCAATATTGCGAGTTTATATCTCATAATTCTGACTTTTCTCAATATTGTGAGTTTATATCTCATAATTCTGACTTTTCTCAATATTGCGAGTTTATATCTCATAATTCTGACTTTTCTTAATATTATGAGTTTATATCTCATAATTCTGACTTTTCTCAATATTGTCAGTTTATATCTCATAATTCTGACTTTTCTCAATATTGCGAGTTTATATCTCATAATTCTGACTTTTCTTAATATTGTGAGTTTATATCTCATAATTCTGACTTTTCTCAATATTGTCAGTTTATATCTCATAATTCTGACTTTTCTCAATATTGCGAGTTTATATCTCATAATTCTGACTTTTCTCAATATTGTCAGTTTATATCTCATAATTCTGACTTTTCTCAATATTGTCAGTTTATATCTCATAATTCTGACTTTTCTTAATATTGTCAGTTTATATCTCATAATTCTGACTTTTCTTAATATTATGAGTTTATATCTCATAATTCTGACTTTTCTCAATATTGTCAGTTTATATCTCATAATTCTGACTTTTCTCAATATTGCGAGTTTATATCTCATAATTCTGACTTTTCTTAATATTGTGAGTTTATATCTCATAATTCTGACTTTTCTCAATATTGTCAGTTTATATCTCATAATTCTGACTTTTCTTAATATTATGAGTTTATATCTCATAATTCTGACTTTTCTCAATATTGTCAGTTTATATCTCATAATTCTGACTTTTCTCAATATTGCGAGTTTATATCTCATAATTCTGACTTTTCTCAATATTGCGAGTTTATATCTCATAATTCTGACTTTTCTCAATATTGTCAGTTTATATCTCATAATTCTGACTTTTCTTAATATTATGAGTTTATATCTCATAATTCTGACTTTTCTTAATATTATGAGTTTATATCTCATAATTCTGACTTTTCTCAATATTGTCAGTTTATATCTCATAATTCTGACTTTTCTCAATATTGCGAGTTTATATCTCATAATTCTGACTTTTCTTAATATTGTGAGTTTATATCTCATAATTCTGACTTTTCTCAATATTGTCAGTTTATATCTCATAATTCTGACTTTTCTTAATATTATGAGTTTATATCTCATAATTCTGACTTTTCTCAATATTGTCAGTTTATATCTCATAATTCTGACTTTTCTCAATATTGCGAGTTTATATCTCATAATTCTGACTTTTCTTAATATTGTGAGTTTATATCTCATAATTCTGACTTTTCTCAATATTGTCAGTTTATATCTCATAATTCTGACTTTTCTCAATATTGCGAGTTTATATCTCATAATTCTGACTTTTCTCAATATTGTCAGTTTTTATCTCATAATTCTGACTTTTCTCAATATTGCGAGTTTATATCTCATAATTCTGACTTTTCTCAATATTGTGAGTTTATATCTCATAATTCTGACTTTTCTTAATATTGTGAGTTTATATCTCATAATTCTGACTTTTCTCAATATTGTCAGTTTATATCTCATAATTCTGACTTTTCTTAATATTGTGAGTTTATATCTCATAATTCTGACTTTTCTCAATATTGTCAGTTTATATCTCATAATTCTGACTTTTCTTAATATTGTGAGTTTATATCTCATAATTCTGACTTTTCTCAATATTGTGAGTTTATATCTCATAATTCTGACTTTTCTCAATATTGCGAGTTTATATCTCATAATTCTGACTTTTCTCAATATTGTGAGTTTATATCTCATATTTCTGACTTTATAACTCACAATTGCAACTTTATATCACACAATTCTGAGGGAAAAAGTCAGAATTGTGAGATAAAAACTCTCAATGACCTTTTTTGTGTTTGTTTCACACTTATTAGTATTCCAAAGTATTTAGATGAAGTGACTAAACTTGAGTAATGTAACGAAATACGTTACAAATGACTTTTAAAGCATCTATTTTGTAATCTGTAGTGAAATACTCAGCCCTGCGTGTTGGTTTGGTGAAGTTCAAATGAAACTCGCTTATAGTAAAAGACAAAGAGCTTTGCGTAATGAAAATGTGCACTCACTAAACACGAACGCGCTCTGCTTGTGTGATAAATTTACTTTTAGAACAGAATAAAGGCAATAGTCTGGAAACACAAATATTTATCCACACTTACGCAGACCTCAAATCTTTCCTGAACCCTGTGGTAATTCACACTCATTTGGATCTTGGGTTTTGATGCGTCCACTCATTAATTGTGTTAAAACAAGAATAAAACATTGGCAAAACAGTCTTTGCTGGATGCCCATTAGCTCTTATTTGAACAGCAAAGGTCAGGACTTCTGACTTTGTAGTTTTGCTGTCGTTAAACCCATCCCAGCAGGAGACGTCCGGTCTCAACAGCCATGCTAGAAACCACAGTCAAAGATCAATACCAGTCGAGGTCAGAGAGACCTTTATGAAGTGTTTGTGGAACGACAGCAGACTTTCGAATCGCTGCTCAGCTCTTGGCAACCAACAGCAGCTCATAATGACCACAAGTTTTTATGAACTAATTTTATGATACTTCTTGAAGCGTGTCAGCCCCGGTCACTATAAGCTGCGTAAAAGTTCTTTGAAACTTTGGGGAAAAATAACAGCATACACGTTTGCAGGCTTGGGGAGTAACGAAATACAAGTCAATTAGTTGCGTATTTAAAATACAAGCGTATTTCATGACAGTTGCATTTGAAATGGGTGGTAATCAGATTCCAGTTCCATCTGAAAAGTGTTTTAGATTACCAAAGTGATTACTTTGAGTTTTAATGTCATTTAAACAGCGATTGGTGATTCTCTGACTCTGACCGTCTGAAAAAGACGAGTTCAGTTTCATGTTTTCCACTGTTTTCATGTTTTGTGAGTCGTTTTATAATTCACTCGTCACTGTGACTTTTTCTCACTATTTGTTTTTTGCCCTCACAATTGTGAGTTTGTGTTTCACAATTCTGACTTCTTTTTCTCAGAATTGCAAGATTTAAACTCACAATTGCAAGTTATAAAGTCAGAATTGGGAGATATAAACTTGCAATACTGACTTTTTTCTTGCAATTGTGAATTTAGTATGTGAGTTTATATCTCATAATTCTGACTTTTCTCAATATTGTGAGTTTATATCTCATAATTCTGACTTTTCTTAATATTGTGAGTTTATATCTCATAATTCTGACTTTTCTCAATATTGTGAGTTTATATCTCATAATTCTGACTTTTCTCAATATTTTCAGTTTATATCTCATAATTCTGACTTTTCTCAATATTGTGAGTTTATATCTCATAATTCTGACTTTTCTCAATATTGTGAGTTTATATCTCATAATTCTGACTTTTCTCAATATTGCGAGTTTATATCTCATAATTCTGACTTTTCTCAATATTGTGAGTTTATATCTCATAATTCTGACTTTTCTCAATATTGTGAGTTTATATCTCATAATTCTGACTTTTCTCAATATTGTGAGTTTATATCTCATAATTCTGACTTTTCTCAATATTGCGAGTTTATATCTCATAATTCTGACTTTTCTCAATATTGCGAGTTTATATCTCATAATTCTGACTTTTCTCAATATTGCGAGTTTATATCTCATAATTCTGACTTTTCTCAATATTGTGAGTTTATATCTCATAATTCTGACTTTTTCTCAATATTGCGAGTTTATATCTCATAATTCTGACTTTTCTCAATATTGCGAGTTTATATCTCATAATTCTGACTTTTCTCAAAATTTTCAGTTTATATCTCATAATTCTGACTTTTCTCAAAATTTTCAGTTTATATCTCATAATTCTGACTTTTCTCAATATTGTGAGTTTATATCTCATAATTCTGACTTTATAACTCACAATTGCAACTTTATATCACTCAATTCTGAGGGAAAAAGTCAGAATTGTGAGATAAAAACTCTCAATGACCTTTTTTGTGTTTGTTTCACACTTATTAGTATTCCAAAGTATTCTAAAGTATTTAGATGAAGTGACTAAACTTGAGTAATGTAAATGACTTTTTAAAGCATGTATTTTGTAATCTGTAGTGAAATACATTTTTAAAGTAACCCAGCCCTGCACGTTTGGATCAACATGAGGCGAGTATAAAAGGACTTTCATTTGAACGTTGTTGAAACACCCAGAAGGATGTTGTAAATTTCAACTTTCTAACATGTGAGTCACTGTTTCTTGATCAGCAATTTTACTTCCAGTAAACACGCGATGGGTGGCCGTACAGAGGAGGACGTGTTGCCCGACTTTCCACACATTTAACGTGCCTGTCATGTTACATTTATCACAAAATAGTAGTTTTTTCTGATGCTTGCTCCATAACTCCTGCCATTTTCAGCGACCGCACAAACAACATTCGTATTACACCCGGGTTGATGTAATCTAGCTACACCCCAACTGTCAGAGCAACACGTTTCTTCAGTTTCACGTGATCATATGAATGGGACTGAAGTGGATCAGAACAGCTTGAGGGATGTGATTACCTGCAGCAGGAACTTCAGTGCTTACTGTAAAGGAAGTGTGTTCGGCTCAGGCCTAAAAGGAACATGTCAGGTCCTGCCAAACAAAACTCCGTCTCTGCTGAATGGAACAGAAGAGCGTTTGAAGGAAGGAGCTCTTCAGAAGTTCAGTTAACACACTGAACCCATTCAGACACGAGTGTTCAAACCTGACAAAACATGATGAGAAAACTCACTGTACACCTGCTGTTCTATCTATCCATCCATCCATCCATCCATCCATCCATCCATCCATCCGCCGTTCTTTCTTTCTATCCATCTATCTATCCATCCGCCGTTCTTTCTTTCTTTCTTTCTTTCTTTCTTTCTATCCATCATCCATCCATCCATCCATCCATCCATCCATCCGCCGTTCTTTCTTTCTTTCTTTCCATCTATCTATTCATCTATCCATCAATCTATCTGCCGTTCTTTCTATCTATGTGCTGCTCTATCTATCCATCTATCTATCTGCCATTCTATCTATCTATCTATCCATCTATCCGCCGTTCTATCCATCCATCCGCCGTTCTTTCTTTCTTTCCATCTATCTATTCATTCATCCATCCATCCGCCGTTCTTTCTTTCTATCCATCTATCTATTCATCCATCCATAAATCTATCTGCCATTCTATCTATCCATCTATCTGCCGTTCTATCTATCTATCTATCTGCCGTTCTATCTATCCATCTATCTGCCGTTCTATCTATCTATCTATCTGCCGTTCTATCTATCCATCTATCTGCCGTTCTATCTATCCATCTATCTGCCGTTCTATCTATCCATCTATGTGCCGTTCTATCTATCTATCTATCTATCTGCCGTTCTATCTATCCATCTGCCGTTCTTTCTATCCATCTATGTGCCGCTCTATCTATCCATCTATGTGCCGCTCTATCTATCCATCCATCTGCCATTCTATCTATCTATCTATCTATCTGCCGTTCTATCTATCTATGTGCCGCTCTATCTATCCATCTATCTGCCGTTCTATCTATCCATCTATCTGCCGTTCTATCTATCCATCTATCTGCCGTTCTATCTATCCATCTATCTGCCGTTCTATCTATCTATCTATCTATCTATCTGCCGTTCTATCTATCTATCTATCTATCTATCTATCTGCCGTTCTTTCTATCCATCTATGTGCCGCTCTATCTATCCATCTATGTGCCGCTCTATCTATCCATCTATCTGCCGTTCTATCTATCTATCTATCTATCTATCTATCTATCTATCTATCTGCCGTTCTATCTATCCATCTGCCGTTCTTTCTATCCATCTATGTGCCGCTCTATCTATCCATCTATGTGCCGCTCTATCTATCCATCTATCTGCCGTTCTATCTATCTATCTATCTGCCGTTCTATCTATCTATCCATCTATGTGCCGCTCTATCTATCCATCCATCTGCCGTTCTATCTATCCATCTATCTGCCGTTCTATCTATCTATCTATCTGCCGTTCTATCTATCCATCTATGTGCCGCTCTATCTATCCATCTATCTGCCGTTCTATCTATCTATCTATCTGCCGTTCTATCTATCTATCTATCTGCCGTTCTATCTATCCATCTATCTGCCGTTCTATCTATCTATCTATCTGCCGTTCTATCTATCCATCTATGTGCCGCTCTATCTATCCATCTATCTGCCGTTCTATCTATCTATCTATCTGCCGTTCTATCTATCTATCTATCTGCCATTCTATCTATCCATCTATCTGCCGTTCTATCTATCTATCTATCTATCTGCCGTTCTATCTATCCATCTATGTGCCGCTCTATCTATCCATCCATCTGCCGTTCTATCTATCCATCTATGTGCCGCTCTATCTATCCATCTATCTGCCGTTCTATCTATCTATCCATCTATCTATGTGCCGCTCTATCTATCCATCCATCTGCCGTTCTATCTATCCATCTATCTGCCGTTCTATCTATCCATCTATGTGCCGCTCTATCTATCCATCTATCTGCCATTCTATCTATCCATCTATCTGCCGTTCTATCTATCTATCTATCTGCCGTTCTATCTATCTATCTATCTGCCGTTCTATCTATCCATCCATCTGCCGTTCTATCTATCCATCTATCTGCCGTTCTATCTATCTATCTATCTGCCGTTCTATGTATCCATCTATGTGCCGCTCTATCTATCCATCAATCTGCCATTCTATCTATCCATCTATCTGCCGTTCTATCTATCTATCCATCTGCCGTTCTATCTATCCATCTATGTGCCGCTCTATCTATCCATCCATCTGCCGTTCTATCTATCCATCTAACTGCCGTTCTATCTATCCATCTATGTGCCGCTCTATCTATCCATCTATCTGCCGTTCTATCTATCCATCCATCTATCTGCCGTTCTATCTATCTATCTATCTGCCATTCTATCTATCCATCTGCCGTCTTTCTTTCTATCTGCCGTTCTATCTATCTATCGGTTGTTCTTTCCATCAATCCTTCTATCTATCTATCTGCCGTTCTATCTATCTATCTATCTGCCGTTCTATCTATCCATCTATCTGCCGTTCTATCTATCCATCTATGTGCCGTTCTATCTATCTATCTATCTATCCATCTATCTATCTGCCATTCTATCTATCTATCCATCTATCTGCCGTTCTATCTATCTATCCATCTATCTGCCGTTCTATCTATCCATCTATCTATCTGCCATTCTATCTATCCATCTATCTATGTGCTGCTCTATCTATCCATCTATCTATCCGCCGTTCTATCCATCCATCCGCTGTTCTTTCTTTCTTTCCATCTATCTATTCATTCATCCATCCATCCGCCGTTCTTTCTTTCTATCCATCTATCTATTCATCCATCCATAAATCTATCTGCCGTTCTATCTATCCATCTATCTATCTGCCATTCTATCTATCCATCTATCTGCCATTCTATCTATCTATCTATCTGCCGTTCTATCTATCTATCTATCTGCCATTCTATCTATCCATCTGCCGTCTTTCTTTCTATCTGCCGTTCTATCTATCTATCGGTTGTTCTTTCCATCAATCCTTCTATCTATCTATCTGCCGTTCTATCCATCTATCTATCTGCCGTTCTATCTATCCATCTATCTGCCGTTCTATCTATCCATCTATGTGCCGTTCTATCTATCTATCTATCCATCTATCTATCTGCCATTCTATCTATCTATCCATCTATCTGCCGTTCTATCTATCTATCCATCTATCTGCCGTTCTATCTATCTATCCATCTATCTATCTGCCATTCTATCTATCTATCTATCTGCCATTCTATCTATCCATCTATCTGCCGTTCTATCTATCCATCTATGTGCCGTTCTATCTATCTATCTATCTATCCATCTATCTATCTGCCATTCTATCTATCCATCTATCTGCCGTTCTATCTATCTATCCATCTATCTGCCGTTCTATCTATCCATCTATCTATCTGCCATTCTATCTATCCATCTATCTATGTGCTGCTCTATCTATCCATCTATCTATCCGCCGTTCTATCCATCCATCCGCTGTTCTTTCTTTCTTTCCATCTATCTATTCATTCATCCATCCATCCGCCGTTCTTTCTTTCTATCCATCTATCTATTCATCCATCCATAAATCTATCTGCCGTTCTATCTATCCATCTATCTATCTGCCATTCTATCTATCCATCTATCTGCCATTCTATCTATCTATCTATCTGCCGTTCTATCTATCTATCTATCTGCCATTCTATCTATCCATCTGCCGTCTTTCTTTCTATCTGCCGTTCTATCTATCTATCGGTTGTTCTTTCCATCAATCCTTCTATCTATCTATCTGCCGTTCTATCCATCTATCTATCTGCCGTTCTATCTATCCATCTATCTGCCGTTCTATCTATCCATCTATGTGCCGTTCTATCTATCTATCTATCCATCTATCTATCTGCCATTCTATCTATCTATCCATCTATCTGCCGTTCTATCTATCTATCCATCTATCTGCCGTTCTATCTATCTATCCATCTATCTATCTGCCATTCTATCTATCTATCTATCTGCCATTCTATCTATCCATCTATCTATGTGCTGCTCTATCTATCCATCTATCTATCCGCCGTTCTATCCATCCATCCGCTGTTCTTTCTTTCTTTCCATCTATCTATTCATTCATCCATCCATCCGCCGTTCTTTCTTTCTATCCATCTATCTATTCATCCATCCATAAATCTATCTGCCGTTCTATCTATCCATCTATCTATCTGCCATTCTATCTATCCATCTATCTGCCGTTCTATCTATCCATCTATGTGCCGCTCTATCTATCCATCTATCTGCCATTCTATCTATCCATCCATCTGCCGTTCTATCTATCTATCTATCTATCTATGTGCCATTCTATCTATCCATCTATCTGCCATTCTATCTATCCATCTATCTGCCGTTCTATCTATCCATCTATCTGCCGTTCTATCTATCTATCTATCTATCTATCTATCTATCTATCTATCTATCTATCTATCATTCTATCTATCCATCTATCTGCTGTTCTATCTATCTGCCATTCTATCTATCTGCCATTCTATCTATCCATCTATCTGCCGTTCTATCTATCCATCTATCTGCCGTTCTATCTATCTATCTATCTGCCATTCTATCTATCCATCTATCTGCCGTTCTATCTATCTATCTGCCATTCTATCTATCCATCTATGTGCCGCTCTATCTATCCATCTATCTGCCATTCTATCCATCCATCCATCTGCCGTTCTATCTATCTATCTATCTATCTATGTGCCATTCTATCTATCCATCTATCTGCCATTCTATCTATCCATCTATCTGCCGTTCTATCTATCTATCTATCCATCTATCTGCCATTCTATCTATCTGCCATTCTATCTATCCATCTATCTGCCGTTCTATCTATCTATCTATCTGCCATTCTATCTATCCATCTATCTGCCGTTCTATCTATCTATCTATCTGCCATTCTATCTATCCATCTATCTGCCGTTCTATCTATCTATCTGCCATTCTATCTATCCATCTATCTGCCGTTCTATCTATCTATCTATCTGCCGTTCTATCTATCCATCTATGTGCCGCTCTATCTATCCATCTATCTGCCATTCTATCTATCCATCCATCTGCCGTTCTATCTATCTATCTATCTGCCATTCTATCTATCCATCTGCCGTTCTTTCTTTCTATCTGCCGTTCTATCTATCTATCTATCGGTTGTTCATTCCATCAATCCTTCTATCTATCTATCTGCCGTTCTATCTATCCATCTATGTGCCACTCTATCTATCCATCTATCTGCCGTTCTATCTATCCATCTATGTGCCACTCTATCTATCCATCTATCTGCCGTTCTATCTATCTATCCATCTATCTATCTGCCATTCTATCTATCCATCTATCTATCTGCTGTTCTCTCCATCTATCGGGTGTTCTATCAATCTATAAATCTGTCATTCTGTCTATCAGACTAAATTGTTATACATTTTGTCCCAAACTTCAATCCTCTGAAACAGTAAGATGCCAGAGGAATGATGTCATGATGAGTTTGGGTCTCCTCGGTGGCACATTCAGAGACATTAAATCAATAATGCTTCATTATTGATGGAGCCAGTGATCCATCTGCAGGAAGTTTAGGATCCATTAAAGTCTCATCTTACCTCCAGCCTCCCTGACCCTCTCCAACTGAAGGTTAGACTTCACTAGTAACTCAGCCAGTCAATGGAAATGATCTCATAACTGCTTCAAGACAAAACAGAAGCTTATTACGCTCATGCATCAATAAAAGCGTGTCCTTTTTTATAAAAACGAATGGTCGAACATCTCAAATACCAGGAAGGCATTTCACAAACTCTCACACAGGGCAATAACCTTAAAAGATTAATTTCCTTAAAACGGCAATACAATTTCATTTCTCACTATTGAAGACGTTTGAATGATAATCAAGCAAAATGTAATTGAGACCTGTCTTGTCCTAATCCATGACTTTGACCTTGGGGAAGGCAGCAGAGATCCTGTATGATCCTATTATCACCAACCTTCATCCCTGAACTCCCAACGGAATGCAATCCATCACCATGACGACAGACAACATCTCCTCACCAAGGTGTCATTCACCGTTCCCACGGGGCGAATTGCCTGAAAACATCTCGTACAGTATCCGGCAAGCATCAAAGCATCCATTTGGATTGTTATTTGACTTTACAAGAGCTGAGAGGCGCCGTTAGTCTGGCTTTATTTTTGCTGGCCGAATGCAGATATTGCTGAACAATAAGTCACTGCAGATCAATGAAACACTCACGGTTAGGTTGTTAACCGTAACTCCACATTCAGAATTACTCAAGGGGGAAACGGCGATCTCCTCGCCAACCGAGATGCTTATATTTTTTTTAAAAAGAGCAATCCTAACATTGCATTTGCCCTTTTATTTCATACACAAATAGAACTGGGGGGGGGGTCTATTTTTTATGATCAAAACTGATAAATTGATTGCAAAAAACCCTTTAAAAATAGAAACAACTGAAAACAGACATAAATATGTAACTGATATTTAATGAAACAAAAAAAAAGTTACATTTAAATGAAAAGCAAAAAAAAAAAAAGACCAAATACTTCGATCACACACAACAAACGTGTCTTGCTGCATCAGTTCCAGTCAGCGTCGAGATCTTCATCCTCGAAGACAGACGAGCTGAACAGTGAAAAACCCCGGAGGAGTCCTGCGGAGCTCGACTCAAAACATCTCCTCTTCTTCGCGCCGTTCTCTCTGAACTCCTCCTGCCCGTCGGAGGGTCCCGTCCTCGCGCTGACCGTCTGCGGTGTGGCGGTCTTCACATCTGTGGTTATATGTTCGCTCGTTTCCTCCTGGTCTTCAGAAACTGTGCTTCTTGGCACTTTGTTTATGGCTACTTGTGGCTCCGGTGGAGTTTTACCTCCAGGCTTTTCCTCAGCTGAGCCCATAAAAGAGAATCTGGAAAGTTTGGTCAGAGTCGAGCTGGCCACCTTAGTTTTTGGGTGGTCTGTCTTTGGTGCGGATTGTGGGTGTTTATTGGTGTTACCATTCTTCTCACCTGGAGAGCTGGTCGGCAGCAGATGTTCAGTGTCCTCAAACGTCTCTTTCTGAGCAGCGTTCAAGACCTTGTGAGTTCCCAGTCGGAGCGTCTTATGGGCTCTGCCGCCCTCTGCTGGAGGAAGCGAGCTCGACCTTCCGGCCTGTTTTTCTGGCATCCGAGGTGCGGTGAGTCTCGCCCCGTCTTGCACAGCCACTTCGGCACTTGCGACCGACTGATCGGCACGAGTCATTCTCTCTCTGGGTTTGAATGTGAATTTTGTGAACGTCCCGCGTAAATCCTCTCCGCTCTCGGCTCTGAAATCAGCCTCCCGGTCTATGTCAGGACGACTGGTGGCCGTGTTTTTCCTTTTTGAGGGTTTCATGGGTGTACATGTCTCGTCAGTTCCTCCTAAATCTCGTTCCTCGTTCAGCGGGAGGCCTGCTTTCATCTCTTTCAGTCGTTTGGCTCTGAGCTTATTAGAACCCTTCTCCACGACAGCTTCAACCATGGATATATCCTCATCCTTCTCCCACGCAGAACCCTTGCAGCGTTTGGAACGGCTGTTGCTAGGCAACACTGCCGTCTGTGTGGAGGTGATGACGGGGGAGGTGTGAATGATGGAGCCGGTGTCAGTCGGGCCGGATAGGGAGTGGAACCAGTCCAGGCCAGCATCGGAATCGGTGGTAACCTCACCGTTGCTGTGATTCGCAGCAGCTGCACGCTCACGGCGAGATTCAGGAGAGTCTGATCTTCTGTTCTTCTGTAGCCTACAGGAAAATTAAAGCCTTTATTGTGCTGGGATTCATCTTTGATGTGTGTTCCACAACTTATATTCCATCCTAATCAAATGAGTTTTACTATTTAAAATTGTAAATATAGTAAAATGCAAATCATTAATGTATTATTAATATACATTTGCAACTGAACTGACTAAAATTGTTAATGAAATAAATGTTTAGCTTAGTAAATAATAAAAATGATACTAAGAAATTGAATTAACTATTAAAAAAATTACTATTATGTAATATAATAAACCATTTATATGCCATTTTACTTTAAATTCAACATTTCATTGATTCATACTGCTAATTAAATTTCAACAATTTAATATTTTAACAAAACAAACAGTAATGAAATTAAACGTGCAATTAAATGATATTGTTAAATGAAAAAAAGTTAATAAAAATAATGCTTAGGAAAAAAAACTTTTTCAAAAAAACTGCATAAATAATATATGTATTATTGAATATATTGATTTAGATGCGATATAAATTTAAATTCACAATTTAATTGATTCCTTATGATAATTAAATTTCAATATAATGTTAATAAAACAAACAGTAATGAAATTTATCTTACAATTAAATAATATTGGTAAATAAAAATAATGCTAAGGAAACTAAATTAACTTTTTTTTTTTTTTTTAAAAACCTGCATAAATAATATATGTATTATTGAATATATTGATTTAGATGCGATATAAATTTAAATTCACAATTTAATTGATTCCTTATGATAATTAAATTTCAATATAATGTTAATAAAACAAACAGTAATGAAATTTATCTTACAATTAAATAATATTGGTAAATAAAAATAATGCTAAGGAAACTAAATTAACTTTTTTTTTTTTTTTTTTAAAAACCTGCATAAATAATATATGTATTATTGAATATATTGATTTAGATGCGATATAAATTTAAATACACAATTTAATTGATTCCTAATGATAATTAAATTTCAATATGATGTTAATAAAACAAACAGTAATGAAATTTATCATACAATTAAATAATATTGGTAAATAAAAATAATGCTAAGGAAACTAAATTAACTTTTTTATTAAAAAACTACATAATAATATATGTATTATTGAATATATTGATTTAGATGCGATATAAATTTAAATTCACAATTTAATTGATTCCTAATGATAATTAAATTTCAATATACAGTAATGAAATTTATCTTACAATTAAATAATATTTTAAATAAAGTGTTTTTTGCTCACCAAGGCTGTGAGCAAGTATTTGATTCAACATACAGTAAAAACGTTTTTATTTGAATATATTTAAAACATATACACCAGTCGTCAGTGTCACATGATCCTTCATAAATCATATTATTGTCAAAGCTTAATATTAATTAATTAATATTTTGGGGGAAACCGTGATACATTTCAACATTCTTTGCTCAAAGTTCAAATAAAGAGCATTTTTAAATAGGATTTTTTTTTTTGTAACTGTCATTTTTGATTAAATTTAATAAGAATATGAATATGAAAAAAGCATGAAAATCTAATGTTTGATTGATATGTGTGTATGTATGTATGTATGATTCATTAATAATACAAATAAAAAGTACTATTTAAAAGTACGATTTTCACGTTACCCTGAAAGTCTTTGCAGTTCTTTGTGCAGGATATCCGTCAATCCCAGCCTCTCCAGCACAATCTCGCACTGTGTTTTATACTGTTCACAGGGATTGTCAGGAAAAGAGGTGTGCAGAGCGTTCACATTTCCAAGTAGAGCGCCTCCCTAAGGGAACAACAACAACAACAACAACAACAACAACAAAAATGCTTATCCACTACCGTATTTTCCGGACTATAAGCCGCAACTTTTTTCCCACGCTCTGAACCTTGCGGCTTAAACAGAGACGCGGCTAATCTATGGATTTTTCCCGCTTTCAAATTTTTTCCATTCAAAAGAAAAACATTGTGATGTGCTCAGTTTTTTGCCGGCATGTTTACCGTTTAGATTAAATCGAGCGCGCTCAAACTTCCCATCGTTCTGATTACGGTAGTCATGTGACCCTCATCATGACGAAGACACGGAGAAATGCATATGATGCATATCGCGTCTTTAGCGCGTGCATATTCATTATTTCCTATGCAGGAAAAGACGCGATATGCGAACGGCCCCTGCGTTGTCTTTTTGCGCCGAGTCAATTCCTCACGCTGCTGTTTCCAACGTCTCATCATCGACTCATGAAGCTCTATGTCCTTCTCCAACAGCCAGATCAACTCGAGAGCAGCATCATATGCATTTCTCCGTGTCTTTGACATAATGAGGGTGACAAAATGACTGCCGTAATCGGAACGATGGGAAGTTTGAGCGCGCTCGATTTACTCTAAACCGTAAACATGCCGCCAAAAAACTGAGCACGTCACAGAATGTGAAGGAACATTCGAGATGTTTCAGCTGTGCAGATCCGACTGAAAGCCAAAACAATCACCACCGCCATGAAGTTTGAGGATTTTAGAGGTTAATTTGTTTCAATGTACACCTGCGGTTTATAGACGTGTGCGGCTTATTGATGTTCAAAATAATATATTTTTTTTAAATTCAGTGGGTGCGGCTTATATTCAGATGCGCTCAATAGTCCGGAAATTACGGTACTCAAAAATGCTTCAGCTGTTTAGAGTAGCATGATAAAACTACCTGCATGGAGCACTCCATGACAGATACCACAACAACAGCGTCCTCTACTGTCACCGTCTCTCTGAACATCAGCCTGGCATGAGCTGAAACACACACACACACACACACAGAGACAGTCAGAGAGGTTTCCGAACACTTTGTGGAAAAGCAGAGGTGTTTGCATCTGACCCTCGCCGAGACGGCTGAGACTCTCCAGCATGCGGATGGTTGTCCTCGCAGCGTTTCGACTGTCGCTCTGTCTCTGCAGCTGATAGTAGCGGCTCAAGATGGAGTTGGCTTCCTGTGTTATACGAGGCTTCAGAGACTTGATCAGGCAGAAGTAGGCCCTCATCTTCTCCATACTCCATAAGCATGAAGACTCACTTGGAGCTCCTGTGGGGGAAATCATGAGCCGAGATAAAGAGAGAGACGTTAAGATGAATATTTTATAAATACGCAACAAATGGCAAGGCTTCGCCATTAACTTCTAGTCAGTTTCAAAGAGATTCTAAGCCAAATGAGGGGTGATCCAGCACTCGAGGGGACAGGGTTTCCAATCAAAGCAGCATCACTTGAGAAAATAACGAAGACTGAACAAGCAACAAATCCCACAAGGGAGCCACGAACCAGCAGTCGGGCTGGATAGGGGTGCGTTTGATCTAATAACATATTAGATGATGCCTCACAAACTACATTTTCTTATATGCCATGTACAACAAAAACGTAAAATATGAGCCAGGTACTAAGTTAGAAATGTGTAAAGCAACAAAAACAACATTTTTTTTTTTTTTTTGTAGGAATGGCCTTGAAATGCAAAAGCATTTACATATTTATACACAAGAATAAAGACCCACTTTTACTGCAAAACAAAAAGTAAATATTATAAATGTGTCAAATATTACATTTACAATTGGATTTAGATTATTAATTAAATAAATGTACTATTTAAAATAAATAAAACAATATTTTAATATTTACTATATATTATAATTATTATTAATATCATTCATATATAAAATTGACCAATTATTAAAATATTATTAATGTAAAAATAATGATGTAAATCCAAATATATACTTAAGTGTGAATAGATACATAAATCTGAATAAATAAAATATAAATTGTGAATATATCAGTATAAATCTGAATATACAGTTATTAGTCTGAATATATAAATAGTTTTAACTAATATATATATATATATATCACATATAAAATATATATCCATGTATGTCACATAATTTAATATAATATAAAATAATATAATTTAATATAAAATAATATGATATAACATAATATAATATAAAATAATATGATATAATAATATATAATATAAAATAATAATATATAATATAAAATAATATGATATAATAATATAATATAATAATATAAAACAATATAATATAATATAAAATAATATGATATAACATAATATAAAATAATATGATATAATATATTATAATATGATATAATATAATATAAAATAATATATGATATAATATAAAATAATATGATATAATAATATAAAATAATATAAAATAATATGATATAACATAATATAATATAAAATAATGATATAATATAATATAACATAAAATAATATGATATAATATATTATAATATGATATAATATAATATAAAATAATATGATATAATTTATTATAATATGATATAATATAAAATAATATATAATATAATATAAAATAATATGATATAATATATTATAATGTAAATTAATATTATATATTATATTATAATACAAAACAAGATTCTCCTCTGGGACAAACCTTTATTCTGTAGGATGAAGGAGGAGATTATTTTGTCCCATTCTGGGTTTTTAGTGTCCAGCAGAACCAGCACAAGGTCAAAGCGGCTCAGGAGGGGGCTAGCGAGTGCCACGTTCACGGAAACCGACACATTCGGGTCATACTGCCCCTTCGGGTTAGTAGCTGCCAGGATGGTGGTCCTTGTATCCAGTTTACACACCATTCTGCAAAAGAGATTTAATATGAGCTTTTGGTTAATAAAAACGCAAGAAATGCATCAGTGACAATCTGTAGTCTTAAGTGACATCGTCTCCCTCAGCGCTCACCCAGCTTTGGCCACGCTGATGGTTTGTTGCTCCATGGCCTCATGGATGCTGGTGCGGTCGTGCTCTTTGATGCTGTTGAATTCATCAATGCAGCACAGACCTCCATCCGAGAGAACGAGGGCTCCGGCCTCCAGGTGCCACTCTCCAGAATCCTTGACCGCCGCCACTGTCAGACCTGACCAGGATTTCATAACGATGCAAACATTGACGCAACAGCACAGTGGAACCTGAGTAGTATTTTATTTTTTAAATAGTATGTTTACGCAGCAATCTGGAGAGCACTGCAAACTAAAATAAGTGTGCAATGATTTTTAACTTCATAGGAAGCGAGTGAGAAAATGGCAAACCACTTCAGAAATAAAGTTTGGCTTTGAGTTTGACATTTAAAAAAAAAAAATCCTCACAGTTATGTAACAGTAACGACAAATAAATCATATTTATTTATTTATCACTTTTTTTTAAACACAAATTTTAGGGGTTCTATTATTTTAGGCGAGTATGAAGTATTAACTAATGTCAATACTAGGCACAATATGTAAAATGTTCGTATTAAAATTCCTGCTTCACACCACGGTCATGATAAAAACATGCCTTCACTCATCCATAAACATTATTTCCCAATAAACATTATTATATCCGTCGGCATGACGACAAGTTCCACGTTCCACTCATTCACTGCGTCATCAAAATTTGCCTTTGTGTTATCGGTTTGATGAGTTTAGCGCCCCCTAGCGGCGAAAAAAAATACATACTGTGCCTTTAATTAACATATACACGTAACTGTTAAAAAGATTTGGATTAGTTTTTGTTTTTTAAATGATTTTGAAAGTCTGCATATATGCATATTGTGAAATATTACGGACATTTTGGAAAAACAATTATATAAAATGTACATTTTTTTTCTAATTAAACCTCTAATCTGTGCATGTCAAGATGTTGTACATCCCGTTAGAGTGAGCGTTTATTCCAAATGTCAATGAGATGAAAAGTGAGCTTCAGAAGAACGCGTGGAACCTGCATTAGTGGAACCGATTCCTGCGGTGAGCACGGAGCGCGGCGTAATCTTAGCGGCGTACTTCAGAAACTGCGACTTCCCGGTGCCTGGATCGCCCACCAGCAACAGATGAGACTCTCCTACACAGAGCGCAAACTCTGAGTCAGAGCTCTTCAGATTCATTCACGGGAGTAATACGCTTTCCTAGAACTTTTTTCCACGAGGAGTCAAAATGTCAGTGTCCATTGTGTGGAGTGTGAACACATACCTCTCACCTTAGTTCCAGACGCATCTATTCTCTGCACTCCACCTGCCAAAACCATAGCAACAGCCAGCTTGACGACGTACATGCCGAACACCTGAGGGCAAAGACTCATCAAGATCTCATTCCTGCCTTCAGAATGTCAAGAGAGAGAGAGAGAGAGAGAGAGAGAGAGAGACATTAAACCACACTGAATCCCATGAGCTATATGAGTGATTACTAGGTGGTTGCTAAGGTGATCTGAATTGTTGTTAGGGTGTTCTAGGTGGTTGCTAAGGTGATCTGAATTGTTGTTAGGGTGTTCTAGGTGGTTGCTAAGGTGATCTGAATTGTTGTTAGGGTGTTCTAGGTGGTTGCTAAAGGGATCTGAATTGTTGTTAGGGTGTTCTAGGTGGTTGCTAAAGGGATCTGAATTGTTGTTAGGGTGTTCTAGGTGGTTGCTAAGGTGATCTGAATTGTTGTTAGGGTGTTCTAGGTGGTTGCTAAGGTGATCTGAATTGTTGTTAGGGTGTTCTAGGTGGTTGCTAAGGTGATCTGAATTGTTGTTAGGGTGTTCTAGGTGGTTGCTAAAGGGATCTGAATTGTTGTTAGGGTGTTCTAGGTGGTTGCTAAAGGGATCTGAATTGTTGTTAGGGTGTTCTAGGTGGTTGCTAAGGTGATCTGAATTGTTGTTAGGGTGTTCTAGGTGGTTGCTAAGGTGATCTGAATTGTTGTTAGGGTGTTCTAGGTGGTTGCTAAAGGGATCTGAATTGTTGTTAGGGTATTCTAGGTGGTTGCTAAGGTGATCTGAATTGTTGTTAGGGTGTTCTAGGTGGTTGCTAAGGTGATCTGAATTGTTGTTAGGGTGTTCTAGGTGGTTGCTAAAGGGATCTGAATTGTTGTTAGGGTATTCTAGGTGGTTGCTAAAGGGATCTGAATTGTTGTTAGGGTGTTCTAGGTGGTTGCTAAAGGGATCTGAATTGTTGTTAGGGTGTTCTAGGTGGTTGCTAAAGGGATCTGAATTGTTGTTAGGGTATTCTAGGTGGTTGCTAAGGTGATCTGAATTGTTGTTAGGGTGTTCTAGGTGGTTGCTAAGGTGATCTGAATTGTTGTTAGGGTGTTCTAGGTGGTTGCTAAGGTGATCTGAATTGTTGTTAGGGTGTTCTAGGTGGTTGCTAAAGGGATCTGAATTGTTGTTAGGGTGTTCTAGGTGGTTGCTAAAGGGATCTGAATTGTTGTTAGGGTGTTCTAGGTGGTTGCTAAAGGGATCTGAATTGTTGTTAGGGTGTTCTAGGTGGTTGCTAAGGTGATCTGAATTGTTGTTAGGGTGTTCTAGGTGGTTGCTAAGGTGATCTGAATTGTTGTTAGGGTGTTCTAGGTGGTTGCTAAGGTGATCTGAATTGTTGTTAGGGTGTTCTAGGTGGTTGCTAAGGTGATCTGAGCATTACCAGGTGGTTCCCAAATCACTTTTTCACAAAATCATACACTTTAGAAAATTCTTAGGTTAAGGTTGGATTAAATATGGACAAACAGAGCAGAGTTTTTTAATTTAACTCTCCCATAGGTTGGAAAAAAAAAAATCAAATAATTATTTAAGAATTATTTTTTAAACTTATTAATAAATATTCATTTATTAAACATTAATAAATGTTACTTTTCAACCCATTTTAGCAAGCAGTGTAGTAAGTGTTAAACAATCGTTGAGTTTTAAATAAAACTATCAAACATTTAACCCAACTGCTGGGTTTGTCCATATTTAACCCAACTAACAATGTTGTTTCTAATCTTTGACATGTCCAAGACTGTAAAAAAAAAAAAAAAATCCAGTCCACAATCACATTTTATATTGAAAATAAGTCATTTTGTGTGTGTTTTTTTCCAAATCAGTGATGTCATTTATGAATTTGACAATTAAAGAGTTAAAAATCATGATTTTTAAAAAAAAAATATAGTAGTTTTGATCAGGACTGAGGTTGATTATTAGATTTAAGCAAAAAAATGTGAAAAAAATATTTATCTGATACATTTTTAAAGCAGTTAAAATCAGCCACGAACACAACGAAAGGCTCGTGAATTTGCCCACAGAGTACTGTTGAAAATTTTCAAAGCATTTCCCCCAAAATACGTGTCAAAATAAGATTTGTTACCAAAAATCATTCCATTTGCTGAAACACGGAGAACGTTACGGCCAAATTAAGACTCAAAAATTCCCCATAGTGGATGAAAAGGGTTAATACACCCAAAAACCCAATGAGCAACACTGGCCTAACAGTGACGTTGTGCCTCAGCAAACACCACTACCAACAAACGAAAACACTCGTTCATGGTCCTCATCGACTGAACTTCCTCTACAAGGACCATAATTGAGTTTGGAAAGCAATAAGAAAGAGAGAAATCTTTTAGAGGCGCCACACATGCTAGACTGGCTTCCCCAGATTCGATATTTCAAGAACCACCGACTGTGTACCGGCAATGGGGTCCCGTTTGTGACCGTCCCAGAATTCCTCAAATTCCTTCTGAATATCCTCCAGCACCAGAGCGGTAGTGGACTGCTCATTATTGACCTCGATGTAGTTCGCTTTCAGCACGATCTCCACATCGCAGCGGCAATCCTGAAACATGGGCTTCCAGCGCTGACACACGACTCCATACACGGTGATGTCATCGCCTGCGAGAAACACGCGACGGCAGCGTGTGAGGGAAAAAGACACGTGATGTTTCCCTGAGGGCTGTAACTTTTACCATAACATCAGTAAAGTAAAAACAGAAAACACAGTGCGATTAAATAATGAACAACATGAACCGTACAGTATAATAATATTTTAAAAATGTAACATTTAAAATGGAAATTATTGGGAATTTATTCGTAAGAAAATCCAGTCTTGTACACAGAGAAATTATGTGATCCAGATCTCATTCCTGACACTAAACACATTAAATAAACTACAGGTTGGACTCTATTTCCACCAATACTCTTCCTTTACCTGATTTGCAGCTGTCCACAAGATCGTCCTCCAGGATGACGAGCATGGATCGCGGGATACTGCCCACCGACAGTTTCTGTACCTGTCAGTGAAGGCACAGGACGTTTGCACACTTTGACATGTAGAAATAAACTATTTATTATTTGCTGAGATGTTTTTGATTTTGTAAATGCATAATATCTTCAAATTTGTTTTTTTATTGCAATTATATTTACATTAATATAATTACTTTGACTTATTACGAAAATTAACCCATGAGCTGAGTAATAAGACTTTTATTAAAACAAATTGGCGTCAAAAAAGACTTGGTATATAGAGTAGTGCTGTGCAATACGCACAAAATAATCACATTGCGATTTTTTTAATCAATATTGCAGATTTATTTTGCGATGTTGGTAATTGTTGGTAATTGCTTCATTCTGAATGTATTCAGTGCACAAGAAGTGCATGACAAAATGTTTCTGTATGTACAGCTTCATAAACAAAACTGTAATCTTTAAAACAGACGACATCAAATAAATGAAGGTGAACGAACCTGAAATTCCAGTCATAATAAGTCAACTTCAAAACTGTGTTTCAGTGAATGAAGTCACACTGTACAGTAGATGAACTGCTTGATAAACAAAACTGTGTCTTAAAAACAGACAACATCAAATAAATGACGGTTATTTCAGCTGCTTAAACTCGTATTCAACGCCCGCCTCACATTTCTCATATATTTGGGGAATATCAACTAGCAGCTGGTGTCTTTTGTCCAGCGTTTGACTCCAAAACTCTCTCAAACGACTGATGTTGAATTTCTCTTTTTTATTCTGAACCGCATGCATATTTTTTCCTCTTTCCTCCGTTTGCCTGTTCCGTTCTCCCGCTTTGCTTTGTTCTCATTGAGCTCTGATTGGTCAACATCTTAAACATGCGCACAGTAACGTTGCAGTATTCTCAATTAAAATATACATAAATGAACACATAAAATTGCAGATGTGTGCGATTTAAAAATTGCATGTGCTGATTTCTTTGGCTGAATAAACAAGATCCCCGGCGCCTCACCTGCTCTTGGATTTTGATCTCCTGGTAGTCCTTGCAGGCGGCCGGAGGGGCGTCACTTCCTGACAGACAGGTGAATTTGAAAGAATTACATCCATCCTCATTGGGGCAACTGGTGGGTGGAGTGAAGGTATAAAACTGCTCGAAGGAAGCCTGCACGGAGAACACGTGCCTGCATTTATTGCACATGTAGTCCCTCTCATACTCCAGCACTTTGGTCACACTGGTGCGGATGACCGTGCCCGTGACGGACAGGAAGTGGCCCGCATCTCTGGCTTTAGGGATGTGATCTCTGGTCAGCTCGGGACACATGGGCAAACCTGCAAATGATTAGCAAATCAGTTATCAGGGAAAGAAAAGCGGTTTTCATTTTTGGGTGGACTATTTCTCTTGAAGGAAGCATTACAGTAACCACTAGATGTCGGTGTTATTCCACGGCAGCCGTCCAGGGCTCCTGTTCGAGCAGTTATGGTGTCTAAACGACAGATGGCACTGCGTATTCATGAATGAAAAGTTCAAAAGCGAAGTTACAGTCTCTTGCATAATAAATCACATTCAATATTTGAATATGACCTGGCCCGGCATGGTTGCATCATTGAAAAACATAAAAGAAAGAAGAATGAAAAAGTGAACTTGCATTCATTTCTTCTCTCCCCTCGAACCACACATACAGACTGCAGAGAAAATGGGTTTGGGTAAAGTGTGTTTATACGGATGAGTCACGTCTGCGGGGCTACAGATGAAGAGCGTGTAATTACAGGTGACGGCAATCATCTCCTACAGGACGCGAGAGAAAAGCACTTGGCTTCGCCACAATGCAATAAGATCCATCCCACGTACCTCAGGGATCAAACGCAAGCCTCCCTGCTCTGCCTACATGTCATCTAAAACAATCTTCGCACTCTTCCTGTGTATGTCAGTCGGCAGTTTTCAGCTAAGCACATTAGGGCTGGCAGAAATACTGAATATGATCTATTCATGATCGTGGGTTTGATTAAAATAAGCCCCACGCAAACTTATACTTGTTAAATCGTGTATATATATATATATATATATATCAACTTTTGTTCAAAATTCTCTTAAAACCCTGAAAGAACCGTTTCCATAGCTAGAAACTGCTAATTCTATTTGAGCAGCTCTATAACATAAACATAAATTTCTATTGCATTTTTTTATTTTTTTATTTACACGAATCATTTTCATTTTGTACAAACGTCAAGGAACTGATTCAATCACTCATTCCACTTTTCATGCATTACAAATTTTCATTATATGTGTGGGTGGAATTATATTTCAATATTAATATGTTAAATCTTAATTATTACATCTAAAAAAAAAAAAAAAAAAAAAAAAAAAAAGATATAATGACACATCAGTGGAATTCTGTACCACAGTCAGTTAGAGAATTAATATCGATTAACTCATTTAAGCATAATTTTAAGAAATGGCTTCTTCACAATGTGAACATTAATGTTCATTTACCCATTATTATTATTATTGTTTTTTTTTTTTGTGTGTGTGAATGTACTGTTATTTGGAAAATGTGTTGTTAAATTGTATCTTAGAGTTAAATTGTATTTAAATTGTGTTTCTTTTCTCGTCTCTAATAACATCTGGCGAAGGGACTACCATTGAAAACTAGTCTTTGGGCTAATTTGGGTATATTTACATTCCTGAATGTTGATTAATGTAGACTTTTTGAAATAAATAGCTAACTGACTCAAAATTGAGCTCCGGTTTCCACTCGTCATCCTTGAGATGTTTCTACAAACGACTATATAAGGTCCCACAGTTAACAGTGCAAGTCAGGGCACAAACCGAGTCCAAGGAATTGTCTTTAGGCACAGATCTGGGGAAGAGCACCGATGAGCACAGTGGCCTCCATCATCCATAAATGGAAGAAGTTTGGAACCACCGGGACTCTTCCTAGAGTGAAACTGAGCGATCGGGGAAGGGCCTTAGTCAGGGAGGTGACCAAGAACCCAACGGTCACTCTCAGCATTTCTCTGAACCTTCCAGAGGAACGACAACCTCTGCAGCTCTCCACCAATCAGGCCAGAAGGAAGCCACTCCTCAGTAAAAGGCACACGACAGCTCGCCTGCAGGATGTTTTTCAGCGGCAGGAGACTAGTCGGGATCGAGGGAAAGAGGAATGCAGCAATGCACGGAGACGTCCTGCAAAGAAGAATGGGAGAAACTGCTCCAAAATAGATGTGCCAAGCTTGTAGCGTCATACTCGAAAAGACTTGAGGCTGGAGTTGGTGCTTTATTTTTAATAAATTTGCAAAGATTTCAAACAAGCTCCTTTCACGTGATCATTATGGGATATTGTTTGTAGAATTTTGAGGAAAATAATAAGGCTGTAACATAGCAAAATGAGGAAAAAGCGCTTTCCGGATGCACTGTACATTGGTTTTATCGTCCCGCCCGACCTTCTTTATAATACAGGCGCATCTTCAGGAAGAAAACGGACACGCCACCCCGCCGAGATACGCCATTTTTCTCGCTAATGACCTTCAGCAAAGCATGAAAGCATTTAGACACATGACGTGGCTGTTCATCGAGATATGGCCAACGGTCTCTCGTGCTTTTTATGGCTGTGTGTCCTATTTTCAGACCCCCTTTCATATTCACAGCACGCTGGATCCATGAGTGAAGTCTGCACTCTGGCTATTTATAACTCTCCTTTGTCCACAAAACAGGATAAAACATCCAGGGAACAGGAAAGGTCAGTCCGCTGATTATTGCTGACACACTCCTACAGCCGTCTTGACTGAATCCATGTAGAGACAGGGTTTGAATGAGTGCCGCTCGCCCATACGAAAGATGATGACATAATGCCGGGGTGTTGCTATGCGGTTGCTAGGTATTTGGAATAGTTTTTAGAGCATTGCTATGTGCTTGTTTACTAGCTCAAGTCAAAACAGCCCACCTAAAATCTCTATGTGACTTGAGCAAGAGATTTGTTCGAAATTTTATCATTGCATTATTTTATGTATATATATTTTAGTATGTACATTAGTGCTGTCAAACAATTAATCGCATCCAAAATAAACACAAATGTGTGTACTGTGTATAATTATGTGGATATAAATATACACACATGCACGTATATATTTAAGAAAAAAAGTTTTATTTACATTTATTTATTTATATATATATATATAAAAATAAATAAATGTATATATATATAAATAAATATATATTATATTTAAATATATAATATATATTAATTATATAATTATATATATTTAAAAATATTATATATTATTATATTATATAAAAATATATAATTAATTCATTTAATTATATAATATAATTATTTAATATATATTAATATATATAAATAAATATATATTATATTTAAATATATAATATATATTAATTATATAATTATATATATATTTAAAAATATTATATATTATTATATTATATAAAAATATATAATTAATTAATTTAATTATATAATATAATTATTTAATAATAATATAATATATTACATAATTATAGCCAGTACACACATATTATGTAAAAAACAACTTTTGGATGCGATTGTTTGACAGCACTAATACCTATTATTATCTATATTTTAATATTATTATAGTTTTTACCAATATTTTTTCAGCTTTATTTCAATATAGAAAAATGCTTTATTTTCAGTTAATAATAACCAAGCCTGATTGTAAATTATTAATTTGATCAATTCGAAATGTCCCAAGTCACACAATTTGAGGAATCATTCATGCCTACGCCACATAGTTTTACCTACGAAAATTCTCCTTTTAACAGAACATTCATGCCAAGCAAATACCGAGAGAATCTTCCGGAACCATTCCTTTGAAGCCTCGTTCAGCCGTTCTTCTCTCCGACAGCCCGTTTCGGTGTCCGACACCTCCTCGCTCTCCTCAGATCCGGATCAATACCCTTCCTGCAGAGCCACTGCTCATCTTGTTGTTACATCATGCAGTGTTTGTGCTCACACCTGAGCACCTTCTAAAAGCTTCATCTGATCTCTCTCCAGCTCCTGCACACCGCGAGCCAACATAACGAGATTGTTGGTACACATCAGCATATCGTGCAGGTTATATGACACGAGATCAGAGGAAGCGACCACGATAATAGATAACAGTTCACTGCAGGACAAACGAGCTGTCTGCAACGCTGCGCCGGGGTCTAATTGCCTGTAGAGGGAAACAGCCTGTGTGCTGCACTGACAAACTAATAGGCTGCAAGCCTTCAAGAACAAACGAAACAGACAGCTGGAGGCTTTATGGCAGCAGATCTACCAGTTACACACAGAGAACCGTCAGCCACTCATATACAAACCACTCATGATCACTGGGCGGTAGAGGAACCGGTTACTGGTGTGCACAAACAGGCCTAATATTTGAATTTGTTCGAGCTGTAACATTAATATTCTCTAGACAGCCTGGAATATGCAGTAATTATTATTGTCAGGCCCAAAACACTCCTATTATAAGTGGAGAGATAAATTCGTAACACCTGAGGATATATATATATAGTGTAAGGAAATAATTATGTAGAAATGTTTTTGTTTTGAAATACAATGTAACTAAAGCTTTATTGTACAGGTACAACAAGATTCGATGAGATTAAAAATCAATTTTCAGAGAAAAAAAAATTCACTCAAACTCTAAATAATATATATATATTTAATTTAATAAATAATAAAATTAAATTAATAAAAAGAATTAATTAACTAAATATATATATATATATATAATTTAATAAATAATAAAATTAACAAAAAGAATTAATTAACTAAAAATTTAATTAAATAAATATATATTTAAATATAAATAAATAAATAAAATATTATATATATATAATTAAATACATATTTAATAATTATCAAATAACAATGCATCGTTGTTTATATAAAGTAAAAAAATATTAATAACTAATATACAGAGATTTTTTTTTAATTTAAATTCGAAATAACGTTTTATAAATAACTAATGAAATTAAACATTTTAATATATAATAATAATATTTATTTATTACATAATAATATATAAACAATACGTTATATAAGTTATTAATTATATTTAAATGTAATCATGTTTTGAAAATAATGAAATATGATTCAAGCTTTATTGTTCAGGTAAAATCAAATAGAATACATTTATGAAATAAATAGTCAGTGTTACTGATTATCCTGTCCTATGATTATTTCTTTTTATTTTTCCTCTTCAATGATCGATTTGGAATTTTTCATTTTACTTTGAATTTTGAAATTATTTAAAAAAAAAAAAATTTTTTCCCTGATAATATTTCTCAAACACTCGTGTTCCTGGTTGTTGTCTCAGGCTGGTCAGGAAGTTGCACAAACAAACAGAGCAAATGTATAAAATCCTTGTTGTTGAGCCCTGATACAGGTGTCAGTGTAAAATATCGGATGTTCTCATACTCGCTTACCTGACACACGGACATGCAGATTGTGTTTGAGGCTGAAAGTCCCCTGCGGCGACGAAGAGGACTGAGATACGGTCCGGGCCGCTCTGTGCAGGGCATTGTCAAATATAGGCAAGACCTGGCTGGGGAATGCATTGAAACACTCTCCAACCTCCATATTGTCCTCAAATAAGGTCATGGCATTCACTACAACAGGATAGTGAGCATCTTCACTGGCCTCCTGGAAGATCTGAAGGATGTCATTCTTGTGGTGCTGCATCACGTAAGTCTCAAACACCAGTCCTATCAAGGACACCTGATCCGGACTGAGCATCATGTAGAACCGGATCACTCCGACATGACGAGTTCTGGAAGAGAGCAGCGGGTGATGGCCTTAAATTCTCATACACTTGTGTCACGGTGGCTGACAAACATTGTGAAAGTATTTGTTTCCGAACTTAAAACGTATACAAATGTGTTAAGGAAATATTCACATTTTTAATTATTTTAAGCGTTTGATTTCGTGTTCCTAGCATTTTTCACCATCTTTCAAGTCATTTTTGATAACTTGAACCCTTTACAAACAAATTTGCTAAGGACTCATGAATCTGTAAACCGTTTTTACTGATTCACTGAAAACACACACACACACACACACACACACACACACACACACACAAACACTGGATGGACGAAAAGTACGTTATAGCTACAGTTATAGATTAAGATCTAGAAAATAAATAGAAAAACATAGCGAGTATTGAAATTTACACAAATTAACTAATATTTTCAGGTTTTTCATGATGATATAGAGTTTCAGAAATAAGCTAATGCCCAATATTATAAAATTCTTATATATTCTTATATATATATATATATATATATATATATATATGTGTGTGTGTGTGTGTGTGTGTTCATATCTATGTCCAGTTTAAAATGCTAATATACTGTAACATTATATAAACATTATAATATAACCAAGATAATTCTGTAAACCATTTTTACTGATTCACTGAAAACACACACACACACACACTGGATGGACGAAAAGTATGTTATAGCTACAGTTAAAGATTAAGATCTAGAAAATAGATAGAAAAACATAGCGAGTATTGAAATTTACACATTTTAACCCTAATATTGGGTTATTATATATATATATATATATATATATATATATATATATATATATATATATGTATTATATGTATATGTGTGTGTGTGTTCATATCTATGTCCAGTTTAAAATGTTAATATACTGTAACATTATATAAACATTATAATGTAACCAAGATAATTCAAACTTTATTATGCAGGTACACCGAGAATGTAAAAATACAATTAAAACAAATTAATGTGATAAATTATAAAAATTAAGTAATATAATTATTACTATAGTATATAATGACCTTTTTATAGCTGTTTAGTACTTCAATAGTCAATTATTTCATAAAAATATTAAGCTTCTCAATTAATTTAGGTGATAAAATTGCATTAATATAAATTACAGAGTTGTATATAAAGTTATAAAAAAGGACCCGGCTGTTGATTCGGAATAACATGCATTTGACACGCTTTCAAACCCTTTTCTCATTGCTCTCGTGAGAAAACTTCTACAAACAATAGAAACCTACAAGAATAACAAAGAGCACTATTAATATTTCATTCCTTACAGTACTGTTTTTGACATACCTGGGTTTATGAGCATTAATTCACATAAGAATTTTTCCTCCTGTCTGTGTTTTCAGATTTGGCGCTTTATTCATAATCTTTCTGCAAAGTAGGGGAGCGCGTGAAACAAATGATTAATTCTAGCTCAAGATGATTCATTATAAACCAGTTATATTACTTTAATAGTATTTCCTCATTCCTATGCTTTCTTGTATTTGTTACTTTTTAATGTCTATATTGGCGCTAACAAATTATAAATCATGTAAACAATACTAACCCCCCCCCTATTTCTAGACTTGGTACAAACCGGTGAACGGAAAACGTGCTGTAAGGACGTCGATGACGTTTTCGCGTCTCCCTCTGACCGCCAGAATAAAAGTCCCTTATGTAAACGACAGTGATAATGTCGATTTTTGTTTATTTTAAGAGAAAATGTATTTAGTTATATTCTAAATCACTTTATTTTATTGAATAATAAATTTAAAAAAAGATATAATAAAATAAAATAATAATGAATTGAATTTATTGAACTGCTAGGGCTATACTGCTATATTTTATAATAAAAAATAATAATAAAGCTAATAATAAACTTACCTCTCATCTCCGATTATTAATTTGTCACGGCAGCGGTCATTGCTCTTATATCAAGAAAAAGCCAAATGACAATAAAAGCGTTTATTGTTTCTTCTTTCAGGGCAATATGTGTTGATGTATATGAAAATACAGGCATTTTAAATCATATGTTCTTCGCTTTTGGTTCCTTGAATGGTAAAAGATAGATAGATAGATAGGTAGATAGATAGATAGATAGATAGATAGATAGATAGATAGATAGATAGATAGATAGATAGATAGAGAGATAGATATGCGGTTGCTAGGGTAATCTGAGTGGTTGCTAGGGTGTTGCTATGCGGTTGCTAGGGTATTATGAGTGGTTGCTAGGGTGTTGCTATGCAGTTGCTAGGGTATTATGAGTGGTTGCTAGGGTAATCGGCTGGTTGCTAAGGTGTTGCCATGAGGTTGCTAAGGTAATCTGAGTGGTTGCTGAGTGTCACTGCATTGCTCTTATATCAAGAAAAAGCCAAATGACAATAAAAGTGTTTATTGTTTCTTCTTTCAGGGCAATATGTGTTGATGTTTATGAAAATACAGGCATTTTAAATCATATGTTCTTCGCTTTTGGTTCCTTGAATGGTAAAAGTTCACTCACATAACAGACACACTTCATTAAATGTCACAATAATTATTTATTCTTACGCATACACCAGCAATATAAATATAAAATATGCATTTATTTTAAAATTAGTGAGACATCATTATATCTGTGTTGAGACATCCATACAAACAGTTTAATCCTACCAAAATTGATAATGCAGCTGTAACAAAGTCATTACGGTGGCATTCTAAAATTAGATACAGAGACAATACTGTTGTTTTTTCCTCTTTTAACAAATAGTAATTAGCAGCGTATGCACCACTCTATAGAAACTGCGGTAAATGAAATGTCAAACATACCTATCATCACTGTAAAAACAAGAAACCCCTTCACAGCGGGGAGAAAAAAAACTGAACAAATGAAAGGATGTGTCGTTAAATAATAGATTACATTTTTGTCTTTTTTGTTTGGTTTGGTCGACATGCTCTTTAATTGCAAAAAGTCAGAAGGAGAAGTACTGAGCGAACCACTCTTGTCTCTGGGGGTCTGGAGAGGTCACGGGTGATTCTTCTCCTTCAGGAGGGCTGAGGAGGAAAACAACAGAGAGAGACGGAGATGGAGATGGAGACAGAGAAACAGAAAGAAAGACAGTCAGAGACACGGAGAGAATCACAAAACCACTGGAAACTGGATTTTTTCATGTACGTGTGTGGGTGTTGTTTTTTCACGAGATCCCAGGAACCGGGTGAAGAATCATGTACCATGGTTACGAATATGGTAATCATTCACTAACTAATTACCATGGCATCACTATTAAAAGAAAAAAAAAAAAAAAAACTTTATTTGTTAAGATAAGAGTTAAGATGAGATTAATAAAAAATTAATTAATTTTTTTTTTCAGTAAGGAAGCATTAAATTGATCAAAAGTGACAGTGAAAACATTTATAATGTTACAAAAGATTTTTATTTTAATTTCGTTTTTATTATTACTATTAATCAGCATATCAGAATAAGGATCATGTGACTCTGAAGACTGGAGTAATGATGCTGAAAATTCAGCTTTGAATTACAGGAATAAATTACATTTTAATATGTAGAGTATAATAGAGTATATAGTATAATAGAAAAATTGTTATTTTAAATTGTAAAAAACAATATTACTGTTTATGTATATATATATATATATTTAACAAATTCTCTGCAAAATCTTACCAGGAAACTAAAAAAAATAAAAAAATAGCAGATCTCACTCCCGGACCAGAACCCGCTTTCAATCCTGATTAATTTCCCCCTCAGGTCAATATTTAAAGAGATATTTTTTATTCCTCTCTCACAACTCTGCTCTTTAAAAACACAAACACACCTCTGGAATATTTCAATGTTTAGTCAGAGGAGAGAGTTTTTGTGCGTCGGCCGAGTAAAGCCGTGTGTGAAAGCGCTCGCTCGTTCACCGATCCCTATATAGTGAACGGCATTTGAGTGCACTGCATCTGTGTGAGTGCGAGTGAACTCTGACGCGCGTCGGAGAGCTGGAACAACTACTTTTATCCCACATGTTACTAACGTTATAAAATAATGTTGATGATGAGAATCATGATGACTTTATTGTGTAACCATCACTTGATTTCATCGATTGTATAGTTGGTTTGTCGTGATTAATGTGTTCATAATCATTAAATACTATAAAAAAAGCTGCAAATGAAAAATAAACACATTATTTCATGTATTTATCAGTGTTTTTAGTTTGTTAGAAACGCTCGCGCTCACAGATCACGTTACGCCGATGATTAACGAACATTTTTAAAATCATCCACTAAATGATCATCTCTTAAAGTTTGATAGTTAACAACAACGCCACAAACTATTAAAACACCTGGCTGTGACTAACATTAAATTGAGCTCATGCTGAATTTAAAAATAATATATGTATTTTTACCTTATTAATATAATTTCATTTTTAATATTCATTTATATAATGATGTCTCTATATATTTTAGAAGGTTATATTCAGTCATGATTAATAATAATATTATTAAGGCGCGTCCCGGCCTTGAGCTGAACGCTTGAGCGGCTGTCTGAGCTTCTAACAGCGACTCAGAAAGTTTGCAGCACGTTGACGGCTGTCCGACGCCTTCTTACTTCCCAAGTAGAGTTTCACGTCTGCAAGTCTAGAGAGAGAAGAAGGCAGGAGAGATGGATGTCTGTCTATCTACATCTCTCCAGACTTTTTTTATATGGATTTCTTTGACCTTTAGTTTATTTGCATCGCATTCAAATTGATATTTCGCATCCCGTTCAAACTCAGGAACTGCATTAGAAGCAAAACGATTTGACATTTTGTGACGTCGAACACAGAGACGGCGTTTATCACGCGAAAGTCGTTCGCAAAGTCCAGTATTTTCATGCACAGTTCTGATATCTTCAGTCAACCTTGTGTATTCGAACCGCTGAATCTTTTGTATTGTCGGCTTGAAATCTAATCTCCATTCTTTCATATCTCCAATAAAATCAATGCGCTTCGGTCCCTGATGCCCGAGCCGCAGCAAACTCAATTTAACGCTCAATCGAGCATTTACATCAGCCTGTTCGGCTCTAATATAACATCCACCTGCACCGAGATCCAGGATCACGAAAGTTAAACACCTTCAGACTCATTTAGAAAGGAGGTATGCAAACTGGCATCTCTGCAAAAAACATGGTGAATCAGAGAGGTTTTTAATGCATCTGTTCATGCATTATTCTTGGACTATTTTTTAAGTAATTGATTATGTAAAAGAGCTACGCGTTTTCCCTCATGCCTTGAAAATTGCATTTTTTTTAAAAAACAAAACAAAAAACAAACAAACCGCTGACATATTTCCTATTAAGTTTGGATAAGACCTATTAAAATGACTATCTTTAAAAAAAAATAAAAAATACTCTAGAGAGCAATCGACTGGAAAATGTGTGTGTAAAAAAAAAAAAAAATCTTTCTTCACTTTCGCAGACTTTACATTTCAGATGTGCATATCTGCTAAAACAGCCAACTTTTAGAGGACATTAGCATATAAATGGCCTCGAAGCAAACACATCGACAGAAAGCCACGAAACTCAAGCGTCAAATTAAAAATACAGCACTTTTAAATCATTAGTTTATGTATACGTGTGTTTTAGATGACCGTCTGTGATGCATTTAGTTATTTCCTTCCCTCTACTTTTATTGAAATGGATGATTGATGCATTTCCGATTAAAACATGACTTAATGTGTAACTATTATTGTGTAATTATACATATAAGTACTGAGTTATATGAATTATGTAAGGTTATAGTTAATTTATGGTTATTGCAATAGTAAATACATGTAACAAGCTTACACTTTATTTTCAGATGTCAGTATTACAGTGTAATTACACATTTAAGAACTGAGTAATGACTATTAACTACATGCACTTAGTATAGGGTTAGGGTTTAATTGCATGTAATTATGTATCATTTCTAGTTATTACTATAGTAAATGCATGTAACATATGTAACAATGACACTGTAAAATAAAGCGTTACCAAATAAAGTGTTACCAATGTTTTAAATAATAAGCTGATTATCATTCTAGAGAGAATTGGACAAAAATCAATATTTTTTTCTGTATTTTCCTAGACTGTACAGTTTAAATGCACCTATCAAAAGTGAATTTTAGGAGTGCATTAGCATATAAATGGGCTTGAAGCGAAAACAAATCGACTAAGAGCCACAAAACTCAAGTGTCAAATTACAAATAGCACTTTTAAAAATTAATCTTGAGACCTAAAGCTCAAGTGCGAGTGCGAACGGCCACTACATCGTAATATAGGGTGGCGAGAGAGTTCTGAATACGACTGCATTTGAATATTAAAAATGACTCTAGTTCAGTTGCTAAGTGAACAAATGTCACCCTGACATGAACCGGCTGGACCATGTGAGTGTCCCGTGGCAAAACAGGACAAGTCTACCTTGCATTTACATTCACACCGTCATGCAAGAAGAACACGCAATGGTGCTTCCCGGGTCGAGAGCAGCCGCGACAGTCACAGAGCGAACATGCACGACACGACCAGCGCTCACAACATGCCAACTGCAAAAGCAGAGCCATAGGCAATGGTTTATTGTAGAAAAAAAAAGAGCGGGTATATTATAATTAAAGCCCAAAACAGTGCAAGTTACATGTTCACATAAATGCAAGAGTACATTATGGAAAATGTATACGTTTTCCAAATACAAAATGTAAAAAAAAAAAAAAACGTTCATTCTCTCGAATGCATTGTGGTCTTCAAGGACAGTAAAAGACAGTTACACAACAGATGAGTCATATAACTTCCATCACAAACAGAAAACACAACACGGAGACAGACACCAACTCCCAGCATGCACTGCGACAGCGGGGACACATGCTCCCATTTGCATTCCAATGCCATTTCCAAAGCTCATGTATGGGACTTCAGAAAGAAACATTATGCATACATGTACATCAGCGTTAGGAAAAAGCTAAAGTATCCCTTTTTATTTGCCTGATGTGGATGCACTGGCTGCGTTCGGAATGGAACACTAGCTTCTGTCGCGTCCTGTTTCATACGGGACACAATATGCAATGCAGGTAGCATCTCAGAAATGAATTGAGAAAATGAGAAAATTTTTTTTATATATATATATATATATATATATATATATATATATATATAAGCTAAGAACATCAACAACTAAATTAAATATTAATTAAATATTTTAATATATATATATATATATATAATATTAATATATATATATATATATATATATATATATGTGTGTGTATATATATATATAAAATATTTAATTAATATTTAATTTAGTTGTTGATGTTCTTAGCTTAAACTAAAACAAACTCATCTTTGTTTTGTTTAATGAAAATAAAGCGGAGACAAAATATAAATATTAGATGAGAAAATTAAATTTCAGAAAAATAAAAATGCTGAATAGAAATATATGAAAGCAAAATAGAAATACTTAAAAAAATAAAATGGAAAAAGCACATAGGAAAACAAACTTTAAATGAAAATTGAAGAAGAAAAGATGAAAAACATAAAAGATAATTAAAAATTACCTTTTTAATATTAGTGCTGTCAAACGATTAATTGCATCCAAAATAAAAGTTTTTTTTACATAATATGCATGTTTATATCTAAATAAAATTATATATATATATTTATATATAAAATATATAAAATATTTATAAATAATATGAATTATATATACACATTATAAATAGTCACAGTACACACATGTATTATGTAAATTTTGGATGCGATTAATCACGATTAATCGTTTGACAGCACTGATATATAAATAATAATAATAATAATAATAATAATAATGTCATAACTTAGAATGAAAACATATCCTGAAACAGTCTAATCAATAATGAAATTAATAATAAAAAAAGAACGTATAAAAAGATGTTCGGGTTCATGCATCATCGGAAATAAAAGGGCAAACAGAAAGCATTGCATTATGGGATTATGTTCGTACAGAACATTTTTAGCATTCCATTCCGAACAAGAGCACCAACTACAAAAGTACAATAATAAAAAATAAAAAAAGTGAACGATTCTTTAACGCACATTCCTCAAATAGCACCGATCCAAAGGGGAATTCTAACACGAACCCAGTCCGAGACCAGGGCGGGCGCACTCATTATTCAAGTTAACTACGCGTTTCAAAGGAGATCCGAGCCGTAATTCAGGATCGCACGCTCTCTGTTAGGCAGAGAGGAGAGCCTGGGAGACGCAAACACAAAGCAAACCATCTGAAGTTTCCGTGTGCATTTCCTCGGCACGTAAAAGGGATACCACAGCTGCCTCTAGGAACGTCAGGAGTGGCCGGTCAATTTTCAGTGTGCTGATGTGTCTGTCCTCTGGCCTGTGGTGCAGAGAGCGAGGCGTCTGCCGTGATGAGGTGCGCTCACCTCGTCAATTTCTTGGCTTCGGTGAGAGGGGTTGTGGGGGCAGGGGTTTGCTCGTGTTAGGCTCCAGCTGGTGAATGGGGGAGTTGGGGATGGGTTCGAGGCGGGCGGGCTGGGGCTGGCCGCTCCCTGTCCCTGAAGCCTCCACATTGGCCCTAAGATTGGCCGAGGTGCTGAATCGGGCAGCTGAGTTGTCGTTCTTTCGCTTTTGCTACATGGGACGACAAGAAAAGCAAACAAAAAAGGAAGTTGGGAGAGCTTGACGCTCCATTTTCTCCAAATGATCACTTCCTAACAAACGTCCCGCTGAAAGTCAAGCTCGCAAAACACTCAGCAGAGGAAGCATCAGTCGCTCTCAGCCAAATCAAATCAGAATGAGTCGAAAAGAGATGTGTCAGAGGAGGAGGCTGTTGAAAACTTTCAGATTGAAAAAAGAATGGCTTGGAAAGCAAAGAAGAACTGGATGTCTAAACAGGAAGAGAACGCGGAGGAACGAGAGACACTGACACTCACACGTCGACATACACACACACATATATGCACATGTAATCACTGACACTTGGAAGTTATAGAGCACAGATGAGGGCAACAGAGGAACAGAATGGCATCGTTTAGACCGCGTCAGGAACTGCTGTGATGCACGGAACAAACGTGAAGCCGCATGAAGGGATGGTGCTCTCAGAAATGAAACTTCCGCCATCGTTTCCTCACCCTCATCCTTGAAATCCTTTTCCTTTTTTATGCAATTGCAATCTTTTAAGCTTCAAAATGTGCCCAAAATGGATCATAGAAGACCTTCATACAACTCTTGCGAACTCAAATGACGAACAGATGAACATATAATGGTACGTTGAATAATTTCCTAAATGTTGGTGCCGACATATGCCCGTCCCCCTCTCTCTCCCCCACTCACTTCCTGTCAAAAATCGATACTGCCCTGTCAAATAAAAGGCAAAAACACCCCCCCAAAAAAAACAAGAGAAAAGGATTAAAAAACAAAATAATTTCCTAAATCAAACCGATAACAGATTAAAAGATTTAGATTTACTGAAAATATTCATTGAAATGAAGCAGAAATAAAATAGACTGTAATTATGAACAAAAAAAGATGAACTTAAATATAAACAAAAATGTTGTACTTACTACAACTAAAATCCAAATAAAGCTAGAATAGAGGTATAAACACAATAGAAATATTTTTTTTTTTAAAAATAACAAAAATGACAAAATTGCATATAATTACTGAGACTTAAACTAAAATTAAAATATAAAATTAAAGCTAATTCAAAACATCAATAAATATTATAACAGTATATAATTAATACTAAAATATTTTTAGCATGAGTAGTGAACAAGTAATAATATTAGTGCTGTCAAACAATTAATCACATCCAAAATAAAAGTTTGTTTACATGATACATGTGTGTACGGTGTATATTTACAATGTGTGTGTGTATATATATATATATATATATATATATATATATGTTTATATTTAAACAAAATTATTTATATATAACATAAATAAAATATATAAAATATTTATATATATAATAAGAATTTTATATATATATATATATATATATATATATATATATATATATATATATATATATACACACACATTGTAAATATTCAAAGTACACACATGTATCATGTAAACAAACTTTTATTTTGGATGCGATTAATCATTTGACAGCACAGAAATATTTTAAAAATATAAATATTTTTTTTATATAACAGTATATAATTAATACTAAAATATTTTTAGCATGAGTAGTGAACAAGTAATAATATTAGTGATAATTAATACATGTGCATACTGTGTATATTTACTATATATATATATATATATATATATATATATATATAAATAAATACATACATATGCATGTTTATATTTAAACAAAATTATTAAAAAAATAAAATATATAAAATATATATATATATATATATATATATATATATATATATATATATATATATATATATATATACATCGTAAATATTCACAGTGCACATATGTATCATGTAAACAAACTTTTATTTTGGATGCGATTAATCGTTTGACAGCACAAATCTAAAATAAATATTTTAAAAATACAAATTTATTTTATAATTTTTTATAACCGTATATAATTAATACTAAAATGTTTTTAGCATGAGTAGCGAACAAGTATATAGACTACAAAATTAAAATAAAATAACATTTATTCAAATAAAAAAAAAATGTCCTTCACAAATACGAATAAAATAGAAATCATATGGCTTCAGAAATTTTTACATATAGTGCACTAGTCATATGGACAACTTTTATCATAATTTTATGGGTGTTTTGAGTCCTTTTTGAAGCTTGAACGCTTCAGTCCTCATTCATTGCAATTGCATGGAAGAGCAGGTTTGGAATAACACGAGGGGGAGTAAATGATGTCCGAATATTCAGTTTTGGGAGAACAATCCCTTTAATAAATGTGTGTGTGTGTGTGTGTGTGTGAGAGCTTGTTAAGAGCACCAGCATGCTCCCAGTGAATAGTGTTCCCAATGAACTCCAGTTTGGCATGTTTGATTGCACTCCAGTAACTCTGCATCCTAACCAGGCACAACACTTCAGCTTAAGTTATTTTCACAGTAACCAGAGCATCTTTGAGCTTTAATATGCAGCTGTAGAACCGATGAGATTTCACTGTGAAAGCAAGCGATCACTGGGAACTCCGATTAGAAACGTACGCATGCAATTCATCCCGTTCCGCTTTTTATGTCATGCCTGACTAGGATACAGTGCAATAAATGATGAAGCCCCATTGAGAAATGCATTGATGCTGTGATTTCCAAAACTTAGCGATCTGTAGATGTGTGCAGATTTTGTTCAATTTCTTTGTGCTTTTTATCAAAAGAGTGTATCTCATGCAGCATCAAACTAAAATGGAGATCTCTAGGTTTTGGAGCAGCAACTATGTCTAACTCCAACTAACTAATTACCAGCTCCACAAACAAGGACACGGTAGAGCACGAAAAAGAAATCTTACCTTGACAAGAGGGTTAATGACACCAACGTTGGGGTTCGTGTTGAATATTTTGTTGAAGTTGGTCTCTCGGTTTACAAGCTCCAGCTGGTAGAACTTTTTGTCATCCTGTAAAGAAGAGTAGATGCTCTCATGATATTAATGAAGAACCATTAATCTCTGATGAAGTGTGTGTGAGTGTTTTGCAAGCTTGAAAATATGAATTATTAAGATGTTTGTGCCGATAGCCTTGTGGGCAGCACGATACTTGAGTTACGTCATCAGATTACTTTTCCCAAGTAACTAGTAAAGTAATGCATTGGTTTTTCAGTTTACAACAAAATATACAAGTTACTTTTTCACATTTATTGACTCTCCTGTGTAGACGAAATGTGAACATGCATTTACTCCTCTCCCTTCCCTCATTATTCCTCAAAATGATTAAAAACAGTCAAATGCAATCTCATAATTTTACATAAACCTGTAGTAATTCATCATGTCTTTAATCTCATTTTATTAGCCGATGTCTTTGCTGCTGACCAATTCAACCATTTCGGTTAGATTTCGAAATAAGAGCGTTATCCTGTATCTCATTCTTCTTCAATCCAGAACTGAAGCGGAAAGGTTTGTTTGAGTTGCGTCCTCTACTGTACAGGAGTAAATATGCATGTCCTTCAGTCCTTCCTCAGTCAACTAACTAAAATAAAAAATGAAAAATAAATCTTAAAAAAAATAATAATAATAATTGTAAACTTCTACTAAAAATACTAGTTCACATGATGATAAAAATGGTAAAATATTTTAACATTTATATATAAGTATTTTACATGCCCATCCAGCCAGAAATTCTATGGCTATTTTAAAAATATATATATTTTTTAAATGCTATTACCATTAAAATCTTGCCGTGATAAAACGTGAATCAATAAAATATAAATCCAAACATTTAAATATAAACAATATTTTAATTAAAACAGGATCATTTGTATGTTCTCCCAACAAATTATGTTCCTCAAAAAAATTCAAACGAAATCATTATTTTACTCCCATTTGACATTGACATTGTTTTTCCTTCTTGACTTTCTCCAGATATCACATATCCACTCTGTCACAATATCCGTCCATATCAAACCACAGCTCTGGTTCAGCTCAGCGCATTATTTGAAGCGCATTTAACTTCCTTTGTAATCATCTGTATCCATCACTGAATTGAAATGTCCTCTGCTGTGATTATAGCAGGTGTTAGTGTGAATGTATTGCAGTCTAAATTGGAAAGAGACAAGAAACATGGAGGTTGTCACTGTGAATTGCGCACGGTTTAGCTGGTCTTTTCAGCAGGGGCGTCTGTCCTGAAATAGATCCGTCCCTCCAGTCTTGCGAGACTCTGCAGATCTCAGCAGGATGTAGCGGGACCGTGCACCCGTGGGATACCTCGTCTTGTGTGACGAAATTCACAGCTGAGGAATTTCACAATAAACCTGAGAGACTGCGAATGAGCATGTCACACTTCTTAAAGTGCTCTTACCACCAGTTTCTTGACCAAAGCTTCTCTCTCGGCCACCATGTCCTTCAGTTCGGCTATTGTCTGCAGATCTTCATGCCTGCTCTCTCTGTTCCGGAATTTATCTTCCGTCCCCTCCAACCTGAGGAGCAAAGACGAGACGTTAAGATGAGGGTTCCTCTTCAACCTTGAAATCACTGGTTAACAATGCATTTTATTATTAGCATTTAACATCGTTTTCTCCGGGTCAAGATGATGGACGAGCCGAGAGAAATGGAGATTATAGATTTATATTACATAAAAATATCTGGGTATGTTACTTTTAAAATGTATTTCACTCCAGATTACAAAATACATGCTTTAAAAAGTCATTTGTAACTCAAATTCTGTAACTTAATCTAAATACTTTAGGATACTTTGGAATACTAATAAATGTGTAACACACACAAAAAAGTTCTGTGATATAAAGTTGCAATTGTGAGTTATAAACTGTATTTTGAGACAAAATGTCAGAATTGAAAGAAAAGAAATCAGAATTCTGAGATATAAACTCTCAATTTTGAGTAAAAAAAAATCTCAGAATTGAGAGAAAAGTCAGAAATGAGATCTAAATTTTTGAGAAAAAAGTCTGAATTGTGTAAAAAATGCCGTAATTGTGCCAAAAACTCGCAATTTCAAGAAAAATAAAAAAAAAATCAGAATATCAAGTTATCAAGCAATTGTGAGTTTATATCTTGCAATTGCAGGGGAAAAAAAGTCAGAATTGAAAGAAAAGAAATCAGAATTCTGATATATAAACTCTCAATTTTGAGTAAAAAAAATCTCAGAATTGAGAGAAAAGTCAGAAATGAGATATAAATTTTTGAGAAAAAAGTCTGAATTGTGAGAAAAATGCCGTAATTGTGCCAAAAACTCACAATTTCAAGAAAAATAAAAAAAAAAAACAGAATATCAATTTATCACGAAATTCTGACTTCACAACTTGCAATTGTGAATTCATATCTTGCAATCGCAGGGAAAAAAAGTCAGAATTGTGAGATAAAAAGTCAAAATTATCTTTTCAGTTTTTTTTGTTTTACCTTTTTCACCGCATCGCAAAACATGAAAACCGTGGATCATCCAGACAATGACATGTCGGTTCAGATTCAAGGGTATGCAAACTTTTGAATGGGTCATTTGTTATGTGAAATATCTTATTTAGGACAGTAATAAATTAAAAAAAAATTATTTTGTTAAAATTATTAAAATGCTGCATATTCTGCAAGGGGTATGAAACTTATGAGCAGAAATGAAACTTTTCAGACGGTCAGAGTCAGAGAATCACCAATCGCTGTTTAAATGACATTAAAACTCAAAGTAATCACTTTAGTAATCTAAAACACTTTTCAGATGGAACTGTAATCTGATTACCACCCATTTAAAATGACACTGTCATGAAATACGGTTGTATTTTAAATGCGTATCTAAGTGACTTGTATTTTGTTCCCTGTGTGTGGTTTATAAACTCTCTCCGTTCTGTTTAGGATCATCTGTTTGAGTTTGTGACTCATCACTGAGGTGAAATTGAACTCTTCTGACACCTTTAGTTCAGTTGGAAAGCAAAGCTGATGGCTTTGCAGTTTGAACCCAGAATTAATTAAACAGCATCGATCAGATCCTCGTGATGATATCTACCCATCTTCTCCACTTCTTATTGGATTAGTGTGATAATTAAAATCATCAGCACCTTTGAACCCGTCACTCAGTCATTCTTTGATCTACAGGAATTCTTTGATTACCGGTGTCATTGAGAATCAATATCTGCATGTTTCTGCATCTCTGAAGGATGTTTGAGAATGTGTGCTGAATCTTTAATGAGGATGGATGAGACTCTGTCCCGGAGGAACACAGCGTTATGATGGATGGCTGTTTTCATACTAAAACCTTCCCTAAGGACTTTACAACCCCTTGTAATAATGAAACGGAGGCTGTTTCTGGAACAGTTTTAAACTGCTGCAAGTAGCGGACGGCGCTGCAGTTTAAACTACCGGCGGCACGATTATATATTCACACTAAACAGATCATTATCCTGCAGTCAGAACTGATACTGTCCTCCCAGAATAACTCTCTCTCTCTCTCTCTCTCTCTCTCTCTCTATCTATCTATCTATCTATCCATCCATCAATATTTCCATCCATCCATCTATCTATCTACCTATCATCTGTTTGTCAGTCCATCCTTTCATCCATCCATCAATATATCCATCTATCCATCCATCCATCCATCCATCCATCCATCCATCCATCCATCCATCCATCCATCCATCCATCTAACAATTTATCCATCCATCTATCCATTTAACAATCTATCCATCCATCTATCCATCTAACAATCTATCCATCCATCCATCCATCCATCCATCCATCCATCAATCTATACATCCATCCATCTATCCATCCAACAATCTATCCATCCATCCATCTATCCATCTAACAATCTATCCATCCATCTATCCATCTAACAATCTATCCATTCAGAAATCCATCCATCCATTCATCCATCCATCCATCCATCCATCCATCCATCAATCCATCCATCCATCCATCTAACAATCTATCCATCCATCTATCCATCTAACAATCCATCCATCCATCCATCCATCCATTCATCCATCCATCCATCTATCCATCTAACAATCTATCCATTCATCCATCAATCTATCCATTCATCCATCCATCCATCCATCCATCCATCCATCCATCCATCCATCCATCTAACAATCCATCCATCCATCCAACAATCTATCCATTCATCCATCCATCCATCCATCCATCCATCCATCCATCCATCCATCCATCCATCCATCCATCCATCAATCCATCCATCCATCCATCCATCTAACAATCTATCCATCCATCTATCCATCTAACAATCCATCCATCCATCCATCCATTCATCCATCCATCTATCCATCTAACAATCTATCCATTCATCCATCAATCTATCCATTCATCCATCAATCCATCCATCCATCCATCCATCCATCCATCCATCCATCCATCTAACAATCCATCCATCCATCCATCCATCCATCCATCCATCCATCCATCCATCAATCCATCCATCCATCCATTCATCCATCAATCTATCCATTCATCCATCAATCCATCCATCCATCCATCTAACAATCTATCCATCCATCTATCCATCTAACAATCCATCCATTCATCCATTCATCCATCAATCCATCCATCCATCCATCCATCCATCCATCCATCCATCCATCCATCCATCCATCTAACAATCTATCCATCCATCTATCCATCTAACAATCTATCCATCCATCCATCCATCCATCCATCCATCCATCCATCCATCCATCTAACAATCTATCCATCCATCCATCTAACAATCTATCCATCCATCTATCCATCTAACAATCTATCCATCCATCCATCCATCCATCCATCCATCCATCCATCCATCCATCCATCCATCCATCCATCTAACAATCTATCCATCCATCTATCCATCTAACAATCTATCCATCCATCCATCCATCCATCCATCCATCCATCCATCTAACAATCTATCCATCCATCCATCCATCCATCCATCCATCCATCCATCCATCCATCCATCCATCCATCCATCCATCCATCTAAAAATCTATCCATCCATCCATCTATCTGGAAAACAAAACTATGACTGCATATGGATAAAAAAAGAAAACAAAAGAAAACAAAAAAGCCTAAAACTATATAATTATACAGACTCGTATTAGCAGTTCACTGAATGGACCTTTCTGAGTAAATGAACAGAGTTCTCATCAGAGCCGTTTTTCTATTTAAAGTGACAGCAGCAAAACCCAGAGCATGCAGCCTGCAGAGCGCTGGAGCGGTTCGAGCAGTGACGCCCGTGTGCCGCACATGAGGATCACCGCACACATGAAATATTCATGAGGCTTAAATAGGTTGAAATTTAAAACTGGTTGGAGGACTCGGTTTGGGGAAACTCAGCTGTCATAGTAATTAATTGCAGAGAGGACAGGACTGTCATTTCAATAGGTTTGTGTTATGTTTAATTAGCTGGCTGTGTATCTCTGCTCCTCAGGGACACCTGGAGATGGCACGCTTAGGAAACGCTGAGGGATACAAGTTCTGACTGCTTCACACGAGACCCCATTCTGTTCAGTCACAGACTGACGGCTTCTCACACTAAAAATACTCGCATATGGCAAACGTTCAAAACGTGATTTAAAGGAGTAGTTCACATTAAAAAGCTGAATGAGTGATTTTCTTTTGTGGAACCCAACAGGAGATCTTGTACACAATGCAAGTGAATGGAGCTGTCAAGAAAGACAAAAATAAACCATTACAATAATGTGACAAACGATCCAAATCTTCTGAAGTCATCTGATAGCTATGAATATTCAGCAACCAATTACGATTTTTCATTCATATTCGCTTATTAAGTGTTTTTTTTTTTTTTTTTAAAGTTGCTTAAAACAGTTTAGAGGACCAGTTTGAGAAAATAACTTTTTCAGTGCAATTCATTCCCACAGAAATTGTCATTTATCCAATTTTCTGATATTTTTCCCCTTTTAACGAAGGTTGTAATATTGTCACTGGTCGGTTTGATTCAGTTTGGGCCCGGTTGCATGCAATCCCTTATTTATAAGATCAAGGGTAGTGAAACATGGGTTGCAAGAAAAAAAACCTTCAGGCTGTCACTAAGTATTTCCCTTAATTCTTCTAGTGTTCCCTTAAGTTCTGCTATGCATTGCAACAAAGTCCTTAGTGATCATTTAGCCCAAAAACATTTAAAAACAGACCAAAACAAGTCCCTTCAGTCATCTACTGAACTCAAACACGATGGATGATTTCATGTTAACTGAGTATGAGTTAAGTGTATTTTTAGCGCCCGTTGAAAGTGTGTCATGAAACGGTGTGTATATTGTAAAAAATAAAATTGAGTGAACGCAGCGTTTTCATATTTTTATCATGTTAGGCTTTTGTCATGTGCGCAAGAGTGACTGGCAGCCTTGGCCGTGAGTGAGGAAAGATGCATTCGGCACATGCGCACTATCTAGTGGGCTTTGTTTGCAAGTGCTCAAGTCATTCGAGGAACACGGAAGGCCGAAGAATACTTTAAAGCTCTATATTAAAGAATTAGGTACCAACAACTAATATTTTGCATTGAACATTTGGGATTGAACAATGGCTTAAACGATTTTTGAAGATCTGGAACACATGAGTGATATGGACAGCTTTTATAGCATCAGTCTGCATTCGATTTAATAGGGAAATGAATAGATCTATTCAGATAGAACAGTCCTTTGTTGCCTTTGTCTCACAAACAGAAAAAAAAGTTTCACAGACAGATAAATTATTAATTAAAAACACTTGGGTTTAAATGAAAGAAGGAATGTCGTCTCTGTTGAATTCGAATCTATGCTTCCCCTTTATTTTGTATGGCCTTCTCAAGTCATGACACGCACTTCGAGAATCTACATTATTCATTATCATTCTGAGCTGAGAAGATGCATTGAGGGAGTCAAAGAACTATTTTTATCACAAGCTGTTCAATAGCTGGATTTGTTGGTGCTCTTGTTCAAGTAAAGCTAAATTAGGTCACCTCTGACAACAATATCTACAGTCAAAGAGTTCTCCTACACCCCTGCCAACTTTCAATATTCACACACACACACACACACGCATATATACGACTACAAACACCTACGGCTGTTTTTGTGACTCGAATTCAGCATTTTTAACATTTAAACTCTGTATCTGATATATAAATGAACCATTATATGCAGAAATTGGCACTTTGTCTTCATGACAAAAAGCGTCCCAAATTGCATGTATTCACCTTAAATAAATCCCTCATTCAAATGTATCTGCTTTAGTTTTAATGCAACAATACTCACAAAAACCTGTATCTTTTTCTCTAATAATCGAGTTTAACCAGCCACTATCTGTGCTCATATAGCGTAGTTATGTAGCGTAAATGTTTAAATCAATATTTGGAATCATAGTGGCAATAATTCACCATCACATGCACTGCAAAATCGAACAGTGAATTTAATTAAAGGAAATGAGTTCATTTCACTCAAATAGTAATGAACGTTCACTGTACTTGATAGAAAAAAGTTGCGTGAACAAAATTTGATTGTTGTAAGCTGATTGAATTGCAGCAGATTTCTAATTCCCAGCATGCTTTGCGACTGTATATGGAAAATTAATTTTGAAGATGATTAACATAGGGAGACATAAGTTAGTGTTTAAGTTGGGGGTTTTGTTATGTTAGTTTTGTAGGGTGATGGGCTGCAAAACTTTAAGACCACATATACTGTATGTCTCTTCGATAGTTATAATAGCAATACTGTTATAACATTTAACCAAGATCTAATGTTTATGTAAACGAACTGTGTGTAATTAACATTATGATGAGTGGGTCGAGGCTGAGAACTGTGGGAGCGACGGGAAGAAAGAGACACTGGCCTTGCTCCGCTCCCGCGGCTCTCGGCCCCGCCCCACATGTCATAAACACTTTAAGTTCTACTATTTAAAAGTTAGTTTACTTAAATGTTTTGAGGTGATAAGTTTCCTCTAATATTTTGAGTATTCTTGATGGTTAAATGATGGAGAACAGTGTTTATATATATATATATATTTATATATATTTACTTAAAAATAAAGGTTCTTTAATTGGAGATTTAGACCTTTCCGTTGCACAAAAGGTTCTTTATAGGGGGACAATGTTCTTTAGATTTTTTTAAATAATCTTCACACCCAGAAAAAACATGATTCTTGAAATGCGGTTCACTGAAACGTTCTTTGGAGACCCAAAAATGATTCGTTTATGACATCGCTGCAAAAACCTTTATTATTTAAGCGTGCGTCTGCTTCTCTATATGCACCGTGTCCCTTTTGTACAAAACAAAAATCACCCAAAAAACACACAAAAACAGCATGTTTTGTAGCTAAAGGCATCGGCTAGTCTCATCTGAACTGTCTTGACAGGGTCGTCGGTTCTTGCGAGATTTATTTCTAGATATCTTGTCTTCCTCCCTTCCAGCATCTCTTCAGAAACACTGTCCTCATCCTCTCCCTCTCCACCGACCCCTTTGAGGTACGTCATACTCTGGCGTCCTTCAGGCCCTGTTTCCTTCTGGTATTACGACGTTTTGAGCTTGTCCACTTTCAACCACTTCCAGAGGTAGTTGAAAACACATTAGACTGGATTGTTTTCATAGTGGAAACGCTCATGTAATCGAATGTGTTCAAACAGCCACTAAAGACCCACTCTCTTCCTCCTGACCGAATGCGTAAACATTATGGGAAACGGTCTGGTCTAGACAGACGGGATTTAAACTTTGTCAACAGAAGACCCAAGTTTGGTTTGAAGATGAAAAACGTACCAAGCACAACGTTCTCTCTGCATTCCTGATTTCTAACACGCATTCAGCCCGTCTTGTGGCTGTCAGAGCAGGAACTACTCTCCATATGTTTTTCCGTCTATCCGTCATATGTCCATTAGTTCGAAAGATCTGAAATAAAGCTTACGTTTACCCGCCCACAGACACTCCCCTCGAAGAAATCAGGGTGCAATTCAGCTGAAATCAGGAGTGCAATTCATTCCCTCAAAAAATAAAGTGTCGATCCGATTTTCAAATATTTTCCCCCTTTAAAGTAAATATAATGCACATATAAGCTAATATAGTGCATTTATGTAGTGAAACACTCCCTTCTAGAGTTCATTTCTCTAGTGAAGTACTACGCTGTGGACACTAAATGACTTGCCTGAGGTAAAAGTCATGCTATGTGAAATATTATTCTCAAGCTGTTTTATTGTGCAAGTCATTCCCTCAAAAAAATCGTGTCTTTTATCCGATTTTCAAATATTTTCCCCCTTTAAATCAAAGGTTGTAATATTGTCATTCATCTCAGAGCTGGTCGCTTTGATTCATGGCTTAGAGCTCTTTATTAAATCGTTTCTTGAAATCGCTATGAAGAAAATGAATGAGAAAAACGGAAGCAAGGCCACTGAAAAAGTGTGCGGTCAAGGTTGTGTTTTATTAGACCCAAGTTTGGTTTGAAGATGAAAAACGTGCCAAGCACAACGTTCTCTCTGCATTCCTGATTTCTAACACGCATTCAGCCCGTCTTGTGGCTGTCAGAGCAGGAACTACTCTCCATATGTTTTTCCGTCTATCCGTCATATGTCCATTAGTTCGAAAGATCTGAAATAAAGCTTACGTTTACCCGCCCACAGACACTCCCCTCGAAGAAATCAGGGTGCAATTCAGCTGAAATCAGGAGTGCAATTCATTCCCTCAAAAAATAAAGTGTCGATCCGATTTTCAAATATTTTCCCCCTTTAAAGTAAATATAATGCACATATAAGCTAATATAGTGCATTTATGTAGTGAAACACTCCCTTCTAGAGTTCATTTCTCTAGTGAAGTACTACGCTGTGGACACTAAATGACTTGCCTGAGGTAAAAGTCATGCTACGTGAAATATTATTCTCAAGCTGTTTTATTGTGCAAGTCATTCCCTCAAAAAAATCGTGTCTTTTATCCGATTTTCAAATATTTTCCCCCTTTAAATCAAAGGTTGTAATATTGTCATTCATCTCAGAGCTGGTCGCTTTGATTCATGGCTTAGAGCTCTTTATTAAATCGTTTCTTGAAATCGCTATGAAGAAAATGAATGAGAAAAACGGAAGCAAGGCCACTGAAAAAGTGTGCGGTCAAGGTTGTGTTTTATTAGACCCAAGTTTGGTTTGAAGATGAAAAACGTGCCAAGCACAACGTTCTCTCTGCATTCCTGATTTCTAACACGCATTCAGCCCGTCTTGTGGCTGTCAGAGCAGGAACTACTCTCCATATGTTTTTCCGTCTATCCGTCATATGTCCATTAGTTCGAAAGACCTGAAATAAACCTTACGTTTACCCGCCCACAGACACTCCCCTCGAAGAAATCAGGGCAGAAGTGGAGGGATTAAAACACCAGGTGTGTCTCCCTCATCTACTTGTGATCCGATCGATCAAAACACGTTAATATCAGGAGGAAACAAGGCGTTTGTAAGCATTCAAGCCATTTCAAAGCCTCTCCACTAGTCAAAACAGAAGTTATTGAACTTCCATCCCTCCAAAATACACAGTGAATATTATATATAACTCTTTTTTGGTGGATCAACTCACAGGATCTGCAGGGCGGAGATCTTGTCCTTCAGCAGTTCCTGGGCTTTGTTGAAGTCTGACAGCATGTTCTGCGTCTCTCTATGGTGCAGAGCGTTCATCTCGGCCATCTCCCGCTCATGTTTCTTACACAGGTCCTGCTCATGAGCTCTGAGAACACACACACACACACGTGACACATCCTCAATGATCCTTCGAAATTCCTATTCTTTTTCTCCACAGAGAAGCAGATTTGAGATGTAAATGATATGAATGAAATCTTTTGAGTCTCAGTCTTAAAATGTCTCCCTACAATATGAAACTATTATAGACAACAATATTTGCATTGTATTTTAGATTTCTAAAAAGTGACTTCCAATCAATATTTTGATTTGGACCGTCCTTTCACACTAGATTCAGATTCATAATGGTTAACTGGATGACTGCATGCAAAGAAAACATTTTCTTAATATTTGCATGTTTTCTACTAAAGATAAAGAACTTAATTTATTTATTTACAGTACCGTTCCAAATTTTGGGGCCAGTAAGAAGTCTCTTATGCTCACCAAGACTACATTTATTCGATCAAAAATGATTTCTAATACACTAATTTGGTGCTTTAAGAAATATTTCTTGCTACTATCAGTTTTGAAACAACACAATTTGAATTTGTTTGTTTTTTATTAGTACAAAATTCAAAACAACAACATATATTTGAAATAGAAATATTCTGTAACATTATGCATTTTGAATGCCTTTACTGTCACTTTTGATCAATTTAATGCATGAATAACAGTATTAATACTGCACCGATATTACGATTTCTACTGATCTTGAGGGAACGTCTCTTAAATTAAGGTTATTTTTCTTTACCCAATTGTATTTTTTCTTCTTGTTTTGAACAAGAAACATACTAAATTGTGAAAATAAAATTGTATTTGCCAATGTGGTGAGAAAAATAAACTTAATTCACTGTATATTCTCTGAAAACATGTCTTAATAGACAGATGTCATTTTACAGAAAGCAGTTTGGAGGACTAGTTTTGAGAAAATATCTTTTGGAGTGCAATTCATTCCCTCAAAAAATAAATTGTCGAGCCGATTTTCAAATATTTTCCCCCTTTAAAGTAAATATAATGCACATATAAGCTAATATAGTGCATTTATGTAGTGAAACACTCCCTTCTAGAGTTCATTTCTCTAGTGAAGTACTACGCTGTGGACACTAAATGACTTGCCTGAGGTAAAAGTCATGCTACGTGAAATATTATTCTCAAGCTGTTTTATTGTGCACGTCATTCCCTCAAAATTCATCTCAGAGCTGGTCGCTTTGATTCATGGCTTAGAGCTCTTTATTAAATCGTTTCTTGAAATCGCTATGAAGAAAATGAATGAGAAAAACGGAAGCAAGGCCACTGAAAAAGTGTGCGGTCAAGGTTGTGTTTTATTAGCACACTTGGATTCCTCTGTTACATTAAACTTTCTTCCAGCTCAATGTTTCTTTGCTCTGATGCAAATGTTCAGACGAAGTAAATAACATTTACAAAACACTGCGTGATCTCATTTTCATTTTCAACAGACGACACTACGTACTATTGATTTTGTTGATGTTCTTATTTTTGCTATATGACTTTTATCCAAAATAAATTCCCTAACAATACAGCCACTCGCTGTGATGGGCTTCAGATGAAGCAGGATCTCCTCTCGGTAAATGATACGCCCTTGGGGAACGGCGCTGCAATTTATTTGCCACTTTTATCTCAGGACCTGGATATGTCAGCGTTACATAATTGAAAGTGAAATGAGATCAGCGCCCCGTCCTGCATTATGATGTGTGTTAACAAACAATCACATCACCTAAAATCAGACGCTACGTATAATGAAACGCCTTTTTTACTTATTAATAAAAGAGTGATATTGGCTTCAGGTTTTCTAGTCCACTTGAATTCTCTTTTTAAGTCTGTTTTCCTTCCTTTAAACTACTACAACAGACAAACACCATCAAAAAGAGTCTGACGGCAACGACAGAACTGTGAGCAAAATGACAGACAGATCTTGACTTTTCTGAATATTCTTTATTTTTCACTCGACACCCCAATCTATTCGAAAATAATTGAATTTCCTTCTCTTTCATCATCACCTGTAACTCTTGTCAAATACAACCAAAGGGGCATGTAGATGTAAATGTATCTCAGCGAATGCTGTAAACTATATTCAGGGAGTCTTTTCTTGCACATTGCTATAATATTAAAGGTTACGATTGACAACAAAGCCCAAAATATTATTTTTGGACATAATAATCAACAATAAAATAAAAAACATGTACATTGCACAAAAGATAGGTTCTAGTTCTAAAGTCATTTTTGAAGTATAAGCATTTACACAGTTATTTAAACACATATCAAATAACTAAGACATTACTAACAGGTAAAGAAATATAATGCATAATGCATATATAAGCAAATATAGTGCATTTATGTAGTGAAACACTCCCTTCTAGAGTTCATTTCTCTAGTGAACTACTACGCTGTGGACACTAAATGACTTGCCTGAGGTAAAAGTAATGCTACGTGAGATATTATTCTCAAGCTTTCCTCTGTTGAAACACAATCGAAATCTCTCTTGGTTGAGAGATTGCACATAAACAGATCTTCCGGGGGGTGTTCCAGAGAGCAGGTTAGGGTATGTTTGAGAGTAAGTAAGACGATAACCTCAACTTTCGGCTCCAAAAACGGAGGTAACTTTCAGGATATGCCAGTAGCCATTGCAACTTACTCTCTGAACATAATCCAGGGTTAGTATTCAGATGCATGTTATTTAATTAATATAGTTATATTAATGTAACTAAATTTGTTATATAGTTACAGTTATATATACAATATTATATTATACAATACATACATACATATATAATAGTTATATATATATATATATATATAAGCTTTTTCTTAGCGTCTGTTTTCATGGTGAATCATGGATTCGTCGCTCGGTTGAGAATGTCTTGTGTGTTCATCGGGAACATACTCTGAGTTGGCTGAACTTTCTCCCCGATGCGTTTTTTGAACCAGCATACCTCGAGTAAGAGAGGTTTGGGTTAATCAGTCGAGAGTTCAGGGTATATGTGAGGGTAAGTTAACCTTGCTTTCTGGAATAGCCCCGTTCTCCTCCTTCAGTGCTTTTTCTTTTTGAGGCGGTTTGCAAACAGCATTGCATTACTGCATGCGCCCCCTTGTGGATTGGGGCATGGATCGCCTGTGACTGACTGTATTTGTCGTCTGACTGCATGCACCGAATGTTCTTCATGGAATCTTGGACGCCAATAAAGAACCTTTATTTTTACGAGTGAAGGACGACCCCATGCATGGAGACGGAAACTACTCCGTTGTTACGTAAATGCAACTTCACATCCCTAATCAAACACTCACCTGATCTGCTGATTGGCCTCGCTACGGATCTTCAAAACCTCTTTGCCCTTGAGTTCCAGCTCCTTGGTCAAAGTGCTGATGTTCTCGTTCAGGGTGTGGATCTCATGGTCCAGATCCGCAATGTGCTTCTTCCTGCGACTGACCTCTTCCTGCAGATCCGAGATGCGACTCAGTAGCTCGCGTTCCTGCAAAACACAAGCACATGCGAGGTAAACCGAGGATACGTTTAAAAGCCAGGCTGACCTTATGCGTTACGTAAGAGGGTGGATTGTGTGATGGCTTCATCTCTTCCAGAAACATCTGAATTCAGACACTCAGGGTTCCCGCAGATGCTATTTGCACTTTGAGACAATGTTGGGATCTAATGTTGATGGCACATCTCTCTTCCCTATCGAATATATATAGTTTTGTTATGAATAAATAAAAGGAAGGAGCAGCCAGCAGATCTACAGCATTATTTTTTAGCATGGGCGTTCACAATTTCATCTCTTCAGGGACTTCAGGTGCTAATAACCTTTGAGGAACACCTTTTTTTAAGCATTTAGTTACTTTTTTTTTTTTTTTAAAGGGAAAAAATATATGTTTTTGGCAACATGCTCTGTAAAAATTGAAAAGAAAATAAAATGAGTGAGGAAACTCTAAGAAGAGTAATGACTGAATATAACAGAAAATTACCACCAGTCTTAGCACTCATCATTCCACAGCACGACTGAGTAAATAAATACAATTTCCAGAGGTTTTTCTTTTCCAAAGAGGCCATAGTTTAGTTCCACATGACCATGTTTCACCCTCTCTCTGACCTTTACAACTAAACACGCTTTTTTGTTTCTCACTGTTGAGGCTTCTATATGCAAATGACATGAGTCGTGATTGGCTAAACATTCTGCAGGCAAAATGACTAACAATATTTTTCCAAATATTACATCTGATGTTTTACACGACATAGCATCCATTAAAAGCATTAAAATGAACGTATGTGCATGAAACTAACCTAGCTTTTTATATACAGCACTAACAAATAGGGTACAAATTAAAGCCTGAAATGCTTTAAAAAGACTGGGATAGTTCACCCATTTTTTTACTCACCTTCAGGCTGTTCCAAACCTGTACGAGTTTCTTTCTTCAGCTGAACACAAAAGAAGGTATTTTAAAGAAAAAACAGATGAAGGTAGCCTTTGATTTCCATTGTAGGAAAAAACAAAACAAAAACAAAAAACTCAATGGCAAACTCAAATATCTCCTTTTGTATTAAACAAAGACAGAAAATTCTGGAGTCATTAATGACTGGGGTGAACCATCCCTTTAATGGATACAAGGACGTTTGCATTCGTTAGATAACAAATTAAACTTATTTAACAGTTCTCACTTCACAAAGCATCACATTTGTGCTTCTAATTCTTTAAAAAAAAATATAACGTGACACCAAATTGTACTGCATTCATAGAGACTGTTACACGCTGTAACGTTGACACACACCCGTATACGTCAGACTCCAGTACAACCGCCGTTAGATTAATTAGATGCTGCTTGTCTCTGGCAATTTTCCAGTCCACTGACACTTTGACTTTTAAATGCCTCGTGCGCAGGAAGAGGTAGAAACCGTCCTGGATAGTACAACTGAGCCAATTTCCGGTTTTATGTGGTTAATGGCTCTTGCTTAATCAAATTACAATCTGCTCATCCAACTTTGAATGTCTGTAAATATCATTTCACACAACAATTAGCTTAATAACGGTATCTGTTTGTGGCAAAGGAAACCTGTTGCCCAGAGGGGCTTCCTCTTACGTGATAAAAGACGTCAACGTCAGCAGAAAAAGTATTAGAAACAAATTTGTGTGTATCCCCGCCATAAAAAATGCAAATATATCACAACGATTGACCGTGAAATACAATGATAGAGCATTTATTAATATCTCCGAACCACAACAGATGGTTCATCTCGAGAATGAAGCATAAAACAGCACATACATTTCTAAGAAGTAAAACTCTGAATCAAAGCCATGCTCTGTTTCTCTCTCTCTCTCTGCAATGTCAAATCAGCACATTAGAATGATTTCTGAAGATCATGTGACACTCAAAACTGGAATAATGATGCTGAAAATTCAGCTTTGATCGCAGGAATAAATTACATTTTGAAACGTATAAAATGGTTATTTAAAATTGTAATAATATTTCTACAGTTTTTACGGTATTTTTGATCAACTACACTCACCTAAAGGATTATTAGGAACACCTGTTCAATTTCTCATTAATGCAATTATCTAATCAACCAATCACATGGCAGTTGCTTCAATGCATTTAGGGGTGTGGTCTGACTGGAAAAATGTTGCCTGGTCTGATGAGTCTCGATTTCTGTGGAGACATTCAGATGGTCGAGTCAGAATTTGGCGTAAACAGAATGAGAACATTGTGCACACTGTGCAGGCTGGTGGTGGTGGTGTAACGGTGTGGGGGTGTTTTCTGCCTCACTTTAGGCCCCTTAGTGCCAATTGGGCATCGTTTCAATGCCACGGCCTACCTGAGCGTTGTTTCTGACCACGTCCATCCCTTCATGGCCACCATGTACCCATCCTCTGATGGCTACTTCCAGCATGTCACAAAGCTCGAATCATTTCAAATTGGTTTCTTGAACATGAGTTCACTGTACCAAAATGGCCCCACAGTCACCAGATCTCAACCCAATAGAGCATCTTTGGGATGTGGAGGAACGGGAGCTTCGTCCCACAAATCTCCATCAACTGCAAGATGTTCTCCTATCAATATGGGCCAACATTTCTAAAGAATGCTTTCAGCACCTTGTTGAATCAATGCCACGTAGAATTAAGGCAGTTCTGAAGGCGAAAGGGGGTCAAACACAGTATTAGTACGGTGTTCCTAATGATCCTTTAGGTGAGTGTATTTGCATCCTTAGTGAGTCGTTTTTCAAAAACATTAAAATTTACTCTGATAAATTGCTTACAATGAAAGAAAGTGGTAAGATCTGGACGATCCGGCCCCTTAAGTTCCTGAGCCCTGCTGTACACCACCAGCATGTCAACAAAACATCTGCTTCTCCTGCCGTCATTGTATTAGCTCTGAAAGTAAAACACGTGCTGCATGCGCTGAGGCTCAGGTGTGTGCTGGGGGAAAAACGAAGTGGTCTTTATTCCCTGACTGCTAACTGTATGTATGTGTGATGTTAATGTGTTCGAGCAGAGCTGTCAGGGGGTCTGCCTGTGACATTTTCATTTACACTAACTCAAGACTGTGCCTCCGGGAGACTACAGGAGCAGACTACACAGCGGTCTGGTTCTCCTCGTGCTCACACTCTCAGACACATCCTCACTCTCGACTTGAGGGTATACTCTTTTCAATTGGGCCACCTAGTAACCATACAGAACAACTTAGCATCGCCCTGACAATGGATTTCACATGGGCAGGCATCGAAATGCAGTCTTAAAGTGCAGCTATTATGCAAAATCATGGCGTTTGGACATCAATGTGAGTTGGCAGTGTGTGAACGAAACCACTCGATAATTATAAAAATCCACCCACACCTTAAATCTCCATTAAACCAAAGCCGACTGACAGTCCTCCATAGTTTCTGATCTCAGCGAGTTGTACGCCATCCGCCATTTTCTCCCATCAATGTCTCGCAAGCAATCCCGATCTGTTTTTGGATGCGAGACTGAAGAGTCTTCATTTTCTCCCGACATCTGAGTCTTATTTTTGCATTCTAAAAGTTGTGACTCATTCCTGAGTCTCTCCATCAGTGTCGACTCAACGTAAGGATGATCAACGTGAGATTCTCGAGTTTTGTTGTTGCTGAGCATCCGAAGCGCGAGCTGTTAAAGCTCCGCCCTCTTCTGGAAAGGGGGCCGGGAGCAGCAGCTCATTCGCATTTAAAGGGACATGCACAAAAACGGCGTGTTTTTGCTCACACTCAAATAGGGGCAAATTTGATCAATGGGGTATTTTGGACTGAAACGTCTGGGGAAACCAGAGACTTATATTACATCTTGTGAAAGGAGCATAATAGGTGTCCTTTAAAGGACGGGAAATTCTGTCTTTAATTACCCTCATGTCTATTACTCACCCTGTGGTCCGTAACACACGAGGATGAACCTCAGTGGTTACGCAGACCGTTTGAGCTTCCGGCAGAGGTTTGCACTTGTGGGTTGTGGTTGAGTTTCTGCTTATGTTCGTTGATCAATGTTTACATGTGAATAAAAGCCTGAATTAAATCTTTTCATCATCGATTGGACTAAACCGTTCAATTCATGTGGATTAGTTTTCCGATCTCTTTATGAACTTGAATTGAAGTGGTAGTCACACAGGAGGTCAATGGAAAGAAATCTGACAGCATTCTGTCATCAAAAAGATCTTCATTTGTCTTCCGAAGATGAACGAAAGTCTTATGGGTGTGGAACGACATGAGGGTGAGTAACAAAGAAAAAATCCATCATCCTCTTAGAGCTTATTCTTATTGGCTGTCAATAAGAAAAAATCCTTTTTTTTAAATGATTCCAATGATATTGTTTCTCTATTCTAGAATGATTTTGGTGTGAACGGGTCTTTAGACCGTGTTTCTGCTAAAATATAAGCTTTTTCACAACCTGCTAAAACTTGGATTTTTATCTGTTTTCGTCATTAAGGAAAAAATCATGATCGGCAACTTTTGCCTGGGGTGAGGTCGAAACACGTGGATCATGGCAGGGTATTGTTACATAATCTGACTGAATATGAAATCAGCTTCAGCTGAATAATTGACTGTAGATTATGAACGCAGAATGCTCGCAGTGTTTGGAAAGTGCAAGGAAGACCTCCGTATTCAACAAGCATCAGGTCAAAATAAACCTTGAAGCACTGGTCATCTAAACCGCTCTCTGACCCTCAGCAAATGTCACAACAGCCGTCCACCTGTCATGACAGAGCTCAACCTGGACGAACATTCGTCTGACATCAGCAGGTGGCCCTTTTCCTAAAGAGAAGTGCTCATTCTACCATACAGAAAGAGACCTGCTGAAATCTTTCAGCTCTTATCCCTGAAGTTGAAAGGGTATAATTTGCGAGGGCTGAAGTTACCATCTCTGACCTTTTCCATCAAAGACCGAGACACCTATAAATGTCTCCCTGGAGGAGTACTTCAACGTGTAGGATAATATAAGCATCATTAATGTTGGCCCAGGCCAAGAGGCATGCAGACAGCTGATTAGCAGGTGTCTGGGAGGATGTGTGCTCCACTGGGATTAGCATCCAGAAAGCCCTGAGAGAGGCTGGATTTCAGTGTTCTGCTGATCAAATGCTTGTCGACCGAGGGGGAACAGCACAGGTCATAGAAGAGACACGGAGGAGGGGGAATGAGAGCTCATGGTGGCACCATTCAACCACTCACATTAAATCAGAGAAGAGTTATTTATAAAGTAACCAGTTTCCACATTAAAGCAAGAAATAAACTCATGAGATATAAAGCTAGAGTAGTGAGATTTCATAATCACAATTATGAGATGTTGTGTGATATTAGACCACACTGTGAGATATTAAATCACTTTAGGGGATAAAAAGTCAAAAATATGAGCAATAAATTCAAAATTGTGAAATATTAAGTTGCGTTGTAAAAAAAAAAATCTCATTGTGAGGTGTGCAGACAATAGCTACGGTGGCCCAGGAGTGCACAACACAACGAAATTAAGCCACAACACAACGAAATAAAGCCACAACACAACGGAAACGAGCCACAACAGAACGAAATAAAGCCACAACACAACGAAATAAAGCCACAACACAACGAAATAAAGCCACAACACAACGGAAACGAGCCACAACACAACGAAATAAAGCCACAACACAACGGAAACGAGCCACAACAGAACGAAATAAAGCCACAACACAACGGAAACGAGCCACAACAGAACGAAATAAAGCCACAACACAACGAAATAAAGCCACAACACAACGAAATAAAGCCACAACAGAACGAAATAAAGCCACAACACAACGAAATAAAGCCACAACACAACGAAATAAAGCCACAACACAACGAAATAAAGCCACAACAGAACGAAATAAAGCCACAACACAATGAAATAAAGCCACAACACAACGGAAACGAGCCACAACAGAACGAAATAAAGCCACAACACAACGAAATAAAGCCACAACACAACGGAAACGAGCCACAACAGAACGAAATAAAGCCACAACACAACGAAATAAAGCCACAACACAACGAAATAAAGCCACAACACAACAAAATAAAGCCACAACACAATGAAATAAAGCCACAACACAACGGAAACGAGCCACAACAGAACGAAATAAAGCCACAACACAACGAAATAAAGCCACAACACAACGGAAACGAGCCACAACAGAACGAAATAAAGCCACAACACAACGAAATAAAGCCACAACACAACAAAATAAAGCCACAACACAATGAAATAAAGCCACAACACAACGGAAACGAGCCACAACACAATGAAATAAAGCCACAACACAACGAAATAAAGCCACAACACAACGAAATAAAGCCACAACACAACGAAATAAAGCCACAACACAACAAAATAAAGCCACAACACAATGAAATAAAGCCACAACACAACGAAATAAAGCCACAACACAACGAAATAAAGCCACAACACAACGAAATAAAGCCACAACACAACGAATTAAAGCCACAACACAACAAAATAAAGCCACAACACAATGAAATAAAGCCACAACACAACGGAAACGAGCCACAACACAATGAAATAAAGCCACAACACAACGAAATAAAGCCACAACACAACGAAATAAAGCCACAACACAACGAAATAAAGCCACAACACAACAAAATAAAGCCACAACACAATGAAATAAAGCCACAACACAACGAAATAAAGCCACAACACAACGGAAACGAGCCACAACACAACGAAAACGAGCTGCAACACAATGAAATAAAGCCACAACACAACGAAATAAAGCCACAACACAACGAAATAAAGCCATAACACAATGAAATAAAGCCACAACACAACGAAATAAAGCCACAACACAACGAAATAAAGCCACAACAACTGATATAAAGCCACAACACAATGAAATAAAGCCACAACACAACAAAATAAAGCCACAACACAATGAAATAAAGCCACAACACAACGAAATAAAGCCACAACACAATGAAATAAAGCCACAACACAACGAAATAAAGTTAGAGCGCTCAGTAAAGTTAGAGTTCCTTGCCACTGTTCTAAGACTCCAGAGTCTTACCATGATTAGTTTTAAATATGTAAACATTGTATATCGACATGAAATATTAATTCAAAATCAAATTCGTGCACAATAGCTTCATATTTATTCCTGTGAATGATTTGATGCGCTACCACGGCGCGTGATGAAGGGAACGTCTTCACAGAGGCGTGTGAACAAAAAGCAGGATGTCGTAAGGGACGTGTCGTAATGATGGAACGATACGTGATGCGCTGGTTTATGATCGAATCAGAAAAAATGCTTGAGCGTGGTTTCTCAAGAGAGAAATCATAAGCAAACTTAAGACGCTGCCGACAATCAGTCACATCCAGATTGACACATGTGTGTGAATGCATGTGAATGAACCAAAGTCAAACGATCCAGAGTCGGTGTATTTTCATGAATCTCTGAAAGGGGCTAATGCATGATATAAATTCATTTTGTGAGATAAAAAAGTCAAAATTTAAAGAAAGTTATATATATATATATATATATATATATTGTGAAATATCAAGTTTATTGTGCGATATTAAATGTGTGAAATGTTGTTAAACTGCGAGGAGTTAAAAAGTCACTTTTAAAAACTGTGAGATATTTGGTCACTTTGGGAGATAAAATTTTAATTAGGAGAAAAAATGTGAAATATTAAATTAAACTGTGAGAGAAAAATCAATTCATGAGATAAAAACCCAATTATGAAAATAAAACACAAAACAGTGAGACATTAACGGTCACTCTGGGAGATAAAAAGTTCATAATTATGAGAAATAACATCGTAATTGTAAAATATTAAGTCACACTATGAGATCGTACATTCATTTTAGGTAACTTTATTTTACAGTGTCATTGTTACACGTCTTACATGTAGTTACAGCCATAATAACTATAAATGATGCATAATTACATGCAATTAACCCTAAACCGAACGCTAATCCTAACCTAATTATCCTAATTATTATAACTCAGTACTTAAATGTATAATTAAACTGTAACACTGACACCTTCAAATAAAGTGTAAAGTTGTAATTGTGAGATATGAAGTGAAAATTATGCATAGTAAAGTTACCTTTTTATTGTATTTTATTTTTACTCTACATTTCTCAAAGTGAATTCTTCAGTCAATGCCTTGCAATCTTAAAACTATTTCTTTATACTAGCACTGTCAACTGATTCAAAGTTGTAATCAAACGAATTAAATAGAATTTGATGACTTAAACGAATGGCAAAGAATCAAATACATTAATATTTGCTGCAAAAAAGACGATAATTGAAATACATTCTATTATTGAGCTAGAATGGTCTGCCGTGGAGCCTTTGATTATAAATTACTGACCGCAAATCAGCGCTGTCAGAAAATGTGCCGACCCGCGTAAGAGAGCATTAATGGTCATCCATCGACCAACAGATTCATGGTGTAGGAGCAGTGAGCAGCACAGGCTTTGACAAATACGGTGTCTCGTTTAGAGGAACCGGACCCCTGGGAGCCATTGGGCCACTTGAGGAGATGTCAAACAACGATGTGGAAGAAATGATTGGTTTATATTATTATTCTCCCTTTAAAGCAGATGAAAATGCTGCACTGGGTATATTTGACCTCGGTAAAGCGAAGAAAGCAACGCGCTCAGAATCGATTCTCGAATGTTAATGGCCGAAACTGACCTCAAACCAGTAGATCTTGCTACTTGCGAAACTCTGCCAGGGACAATGAGGTGTGAAGCAGCTGTGCCGATCGCTATCGGGGTAAAACGCAATTCTTCGCATTGTGGCTTCAGCCAGCTAATCTCACACAGCTCATTAAACCAGGCATGGAGACCGGACTCTCGCTGGGAAACAATTAACGATGAGACAAAAATGAGCGTTTGGGAGACGAGAAAGAGAGATTTCCGTCATGCCGTGTGAGCAAAGTGATTCTGGGAAACCCCCACAGAATTCCAGGGAGTCTCTGTCGCCGACTTCAAACGGAGCTTCAACACCGGTCAGTGTGTTGAACTTACTGAAGATTAAAACATTTCAAATAGAAACGTGCGTCTGTGGAGTACGAGGTCAGTGATTTAGGATTTTGCTAACTAAAACGAAAAAAAGAAAAACACTTTTGGTACTTGAAATAAAATATAAATATTACATGAAAAACTTTAACTTAAAAAATGTAAATACTGAACTAACTAAAATAAAACTTGAAATTACTAAGAACTAATCCATCCATCCATCCATCCATTCATCTGCT
>CM074282.1:1350000-1385000 GCA_037194245.1 Opsariichthys bidens | reverse complement strand
TGTAATTATTCGGCCAATGAAAACCATAGGATGACATTATGCAGGAATTGAGAATGGAATTGCTGACGACTCGTTTCATCCGTTCAGAATCGATTATTTCTTTTAGGAGACAATAACTTTATTTGCCGTGCACTTCGATCTTTGCACACCTTTTACATTCACAAACAGATGTATTACACACTGCATGAAAGGCACAATTCGGAAAAAAGCATAATAGGGGAAGACAGTATTGATATGGTGCCACTGAAATAAACAGACCCAGGCTTTGTTTCCATCCGAAATTGTGAATTTAACTTAAATATGGCATAAAATATTTGCAAATAAAGCACCATATCCATCCCACGTGTTCAAGACAACAAAATCTCCACGCTCTGGTAAATTGGCACTGAATTAATGTAATAAAAATGGACGTTGCTGCAATCGGAGAGGAGGCACTTTTTTCCCTCCATAAATGACACAAAAAACACTGTGACATTCGTATGCCTGATGTTTGGGAAAGCAAACATGTGAGACGCTTCTGGGAGGAAATTAAACCCAGGGTTGGGGAGTAACGAAATACAAGTCACTTAGTAACATTTAAAATACAAACTGTGTTTCATGACCGTGTCATTTGAAATGGGTGGTAATCAGATTACAGTTCCATCTGAAAAGTGTTTTAGATTACCAAAGTGATTACTTTGAGTTTTAATGTCATTTAAACAGCGATTGGTGATTCTCTGACTCTGACCGTCTGAAAAAGACGAGTTCAGTTTCATGTTTTCCACTGTTTTCATGTTTTGGGAGTCGTTTTATAATTCACTCGTCACTGTGACTTTTTCTCACAATTTGTTTTTTTTCCCTCACAATTGTGAGTTTGCATTTCACAATTCTGACTTCTTTTTCTCAGAATTGCAAGTTATAAAGTCAGAATTGGGAGATATAAACTTGCAATACTGACTTTTTTTCTTGCAATTGTGAATTTAGTATGTGAGTTTATATCTCATAATTCTGACTTTTCTCAATATTGTGAGTTTATATCTCATAATTCTGACTTTTCTCAATATTGTGAGTTTATATCTCATAATTCTGACTTTTCTCAATATTGTGAGTTTTTATCTCATAATTCTGACTTTTCTCAATATTGTGAGTTTATATCTCATAATTCTGACTTTTCTCAATATTGTGAGTTTATATCTCATAATTCTGACTTTTCTCAATATTGTCAGTTTATATCTCATAATTCTGACTTTTCTCAATATTGTGAGTTTTTATCTCATAATTCTGACTTTTCTCAATATTGTGAGTTTATATCTCATAATTCTGACTTTTCTCAATATTGTGAGTTTATATCTCATAATTCTGACTTTTCTCAATATTGTGAGTTTTTATCTCATAATTCTGACTTTTCTCAATATTGTGAGTTTATATCTCATAATTCTGACTTTTCTCAATATTGTGAGTTTTTATCTCATAATTCTGACTTTTCTCAATAATGCAAGTTTATATCTTATAATTCTGACTTTTCTCAATATTGTCAGTTTTTATCTTATAATTCTGACTTTTCTCAATATTGTCAGTTTATATCTCATAATTCTGACTTTTCTCAATATTGTGAGTTTATATCTCATAATTCTGACTTTTCTCAATATTGTGAGTTTATATCTCATAATTCTGACTTTTCTCAATATTGTGAGTTTATATCTCATAATTCTGACTTTTCTCAATATTGTGAGTTTATATCTCATAATTCTGACTTTTCTCAATATTGTGAGTTTATATCTCATAATTCTGACTTTTCTCAATATTGTGAGTTTATATCTCATAATTCTGACTTTTCTCAATATTGTGAGTTTATATCTCATAATTCTGACTTTTCTCAATATTGCGAGTTTATATCTCATAATTCTGACTTTATAACTCACAATTGCAACTTTATATCACACAATTCTGAGGGAAAAAGTCAGAATTGTGAGATAAAAACTCTCAATGACCTTTTTTGTGTTTGTTTCACACTAATTAGTATTCCAAAGTATTCTAAAGTATTTAGATGAAGTGACTAAACTTGAGTAATGTGACGAAATACGTTACAAATGACTTTTTAAAGCATGCATTTTGTACTCTGTAGTGAAATACATTTTAAAAGTAACCCAGCCAGCCCTGATTAAACCAAATCATTTTAATGACAGAATTTCAGAATGACCAATTCAACATTTGTCCAGTTACTCAATCACATCCTCAGTTGAGGCAAACTCGGTAAATTTATAGTTCATGTCCATGTCTTCAAATTGGATAAAAAAATGTATCCACCTCAATTGAGCGCAGACGTTTTTTTGAGCACATGTTTTAGTACTTCTTGGCGTTTTGCGATATCCAAAAATGAGTGGATGGACAGATAGCAACTGTCATGCGTGTGTTAGAAACTCCCACTGTACTTTTTTCAATATTGAATAAAACAGAACCAAAGAGCATTTAAATGATTCACACATTTTACAATACAATTATTTTTAAAAAAATGCAATTTCTGTATTCTATCCTTTAAAAGCCCAAAAAAGGAGACACAATTAAATATTACATAAGACACACGCTGACCTACTGAACCGAAGACCAAATCCAGATGAACAAATAAAAAAGTGCAATTTTCACTCACACAAACCTCAAATAACACATTAGATTAAACGTGAAATTATGTAGAAAGAATGAAATGGTACTTTATTTGGCTAGAATTAAATTATTTCCCCAGAATTTACAGGGAGGAAAAAAGGCTATTTTTGTTGTCTTTAGCATTTACTCTAATCATCCAGCGATGCAAGAGTCTGATTCTGTTTTCATGGACACATGTTTAAGACTCAAACTGTACAACCTTGCAGTCGCATGGCCAACAATCCTGTCAGCGTTTCTTTTGTTTAACTGTCCTCTTATACATGAGCCAGATGACAGGAGGATTTATTAAGGCCCTTTTCTTTCACAGCAGCCAACTGTTGGCAGAACGCTATTGATTTCTCCTTTCTTGGAAAGGTAATGACTTGCTGAACTTACTGTTAGTCACCGTCTCCATTATGAAACAACAGACAGTCAGAGAATGACGGCGAGCCATGAAAGCGTCTAAATAATCACTTAAAAAAGCAGAAAGTAAAAACGAGTCCCATAATGCAAATGAACAGAGCTTTGCCATCACAAGAATACATTATATTTTACAACATATTCATATAAAAGTGTAATAATATTTCACACTACCACCAGAATTTTGAGCAAACGTTTGATCGACGTGCAAAACAACCCATTAAAGCTTTTTGTCTGTGACATTTATGGCAAGAAAATATGATGAGGCCACAATGATTTAAATAGGAAGTTTACCTGCACTCTGCTCTGCTCCAAAGCTCGCTCCAGTTCCTGTTTGGCAGCCGCCGTTTCCTGTTGATGGGTCTGACGCATGTGTTCAATGGCTGATGCGTGGAGATGGTTCAGCTCTGAACGCAGGGATGCTGAGAGAAGAACCGGAGACAGAGAGAGAGAATGGAAAAACAAGACTATTCCAGGGAGATGAACGGCTGTCTGGAGCTGAATTAAACATCATTCATCTCCGACTCTCCCTAAAGCATAAACGTCACAGGTGGAAATGACACTCGTTCCCCCACCTGCAATTTCCTGTCTGCGCTCTCTCATTACGCTGCTTTCCCGTTTCTTCCAATTATACCTTATTTCAAAGAGATGGAGCTATAATTAGAGCTGTAGATCTCTTCAGGACTTTATATTGGACATCTAGTTCCAACACAAAGCAAATACAAACGCACTTTAAATCTAACAACTTTTAACATTACCAACAAAATGCTAAATCATTCACTTGACAGAGGACGAATAAGCAAACCATTTTGATTTCTTGAATCTGCAGACAAAAAGTCGTTTAACAAAATATTTACTAAATTATTATATTTATATAATTATTTATAAATATTGACATTATATTATATTTACTAAATAACAAGAAAATATTTACAAAATTATTATATTTATATATTTATATAATTATTTAAATATATTTATATTACATTATATTTACTAAATAACAAGCAAAATGTTTACCAAATTATTATATTTATATATTTATGTATATATATTTACATTATATTATATTTACTAAATAACAAGCAAAAGACTTACTAAATTATTATATTTATATATTTATTTATATATATTTATATTACATTATATTTACTAAATAACAAGCAAAAAATGTACTAAATTATTATATTTATATATTTATTTATATATATTTATATTACATTATATTTACTAAATAACAAGCAAAATATTTACTAAATTATTTCTTATTTTAGTTTTACCAGCTTTTTGAAAGACAATCATGACAGATATATGGCATATATTATTAATTAATTAATATTAACATTTAATTTAAATTAAGTAAAATAAAGAAAATCATGCAATGCCGTCACATATTTTTAATATCCTGAATTTTTTGGGGAGCGATCTGACTCAAACCAGTTTAGTTATTTTTAGTCCAAACAGAACAAAAAAAAAAAAATTAAATAATAAAGTGAAAAGAAAACAAACACCGTAAACCATCCAATATCGCTGTTCTCAATAAACAGGTTTTTAAAATAATTGTGAAAATCTTTTGTGAAAATAGTTTATTAACGTACACGCTTTGTGAGAAAAATATGCTGACATATTGATCCAACCTTACATTGATGCTTAGAAAAGTCTAAACATGCATTTCAGTTTGAATTTCTATGAGCAGAAATGAAATATTCAGCTTTTTCTCCTTTTTTTTCCATCGTGCGAGCTACTCTTTTGCTGACATGCATGTCATTACTATGGTAACCTATATAGATATTGCACATATTGGCTCTACCCTGTCTGCAAATGGATCTGATTTCATCACTTGCAAAATGACATTCATTCAAACTAGAGTAAATAATAGAACAGATTCTGTAGAGTTTTTACAGCGGGTGTGTAAATGCATGTGAATTAGTGGCTATTCTACCCAGCATGGCCTTGCCCTCGTCCTCCAGTTCGAAGCGGAGGGTCTGCAGTTCCTGCTCTGACTGCTGTTTCAGCGTCTCGATGTTCTGCCTGTGAGCCTCCCGCAGAGTCTGAAGCTCCATGTGGTGCTGCTGCCGGAGACGCTCTTCCAGCTCCTACACACACACACACACACACACACACGCAGAGAGATCAGTTCATCAGATCAGTTTATCACTCCATGCATTTTTTTTTGTATCAACACAAGTTAGAATAGAAAAGAATAGAGCTTTCGAATCAATTAATTGCATCTAACATAAAAGTTTGTATATATATATGTGTATGCAGGGCTGGGTATGTTACTTTTAAAATGTATTTCACTACAGATTACAAAATACATGCTTTAAAAAGTCATTTGGAACGTATTTCGTTACATTACTCAAGTTTAGTCACTTCATCTAAATACTTTAGAATACTTTGGAATACTAATAAGTGTGGAACAAACACAAAAAAGGTCATTGTGAGTTTTTATCTCACAATTCTGACTTTTTCCCTCAGAATTGTGTGATATAAAGTTGCAATTGTGAGTTATAAAGTCAGAATTATGAGATATAAACTCACAATATTGAGAAAAGTCAGATTTATGAGATATAAAATGAAAATATTGAGAAAAGTCATTATTATGAGAAAAGTTTCTCATTATTATGACTTACAGAATTTTTTTTTTTCTCAACAGTGGCAGGAATGGGCTTCCATACAAACTAACCCCTGTAAATGTTAAAAAATACCTTGCGTCCCCCATAAGAAACAATTATCATCCAAATAGGGCTAAAGATGGTCTTTTCAACAAGATGAATGAAGAATTCCAACAGGTGCACTTGCAAAAATATGCATAACAGATATTAAAAAAGAAGGGACACGGGTATAAATATGAAGTATTTTCCAACAACTGCCATTCACAGGAATTATTACTCTATCAGAAGCCACTTTAACATCTCCGCAAGCTTGTTAAGGACCTTGGACGGCTGCCGTATTGGGTCTAGTCAGAGGAACGCAAATTACAGCACCCTGAATTCGATTAAGAGAATGGAGCAGTTTGAGTTCTGGAGATATACGCTGACATAATGACGGGTAATGCAGGGCACCTGCCTCCACTGAACGACACTGTGGACTCACTGATATCCAGCAGAGTGGGGGCGGATGGGAGAGGAAGTGGGTTAGGGAATGACAGGGGACGCAAATTAGACCAACAGCTTCAGTAAACACTGACTGCACCAAACCAGCTGGCAGGAAACCGATGCTGAGATCAAAATAAAACTGATTTAATTTTACCCAAATATCTGTGCAAGTATCTCGCCATTAGCTTAGGGACATGTGCTGACATGCAGCTGCATATTGTGTCAAGTGTGTTCCTGACAGCTAAAGGAATATTAAGCATCAAATCCAGTGCGAGCCGACTCGATGCATCCCGATGAAAAGGTCAGGTCATTTCTGTCATTCGGACAACTGTGAGGGACACGGCGCAACACACGCTCGTGAGACCAAACATCTACAGCTTTTCATTCGAATGACTACGGCAGTCGCACAAACACATGCAGAGTTGTGGTGTTTTTTCACACATCTCTTCCCGCTCTAATGTCACCTCGTCGAGTGCTACGAGAGTGATGCCACATTCCTGAATCTGTAGTGGTAAAAATTACACTTTGCTTCTTTCCCAGCCAATAAATCTTGTGCATGAATTAGGGAGTTATTCTGGGATTCAACACACTCACAATCTTCCAGATAAATGAGAAACACTGAAATACTAACATTTTTTGTAGCTGTTGTTGTTGTTAATTGAAATAAAGTAGAAATAAAATAAATATTAGACAAAAAAAACGCCTCGGCAACTAACCGAAATGAGTTCTTTACGTAAGAGTTCATTGGTCATTGACTATCATTACTATGTCATTCATTGGTTTTTCTCCCCCCAAAAGTGTAAACATTGAGCCCCTCAGGCTCCATCTAAACTTTGAGAGTCCGCTCAGATCTGTCAATCTCTTTCCAGCTCAACCAATAGCGTGAGTTGGGGGTGTGGCTACTGTAGCAGGCGGAGCCAGAAGGTGTTTAGCCGCTACGGGTCCGTGATTGACACGTTAGAAAAGACATCCGGCTGAATTTTGCTGCATTTAGACCTTGGTAGATTAAAAAGGTAATGTACATGTCAAAGAGAACATGATTATTGATTTTACTATTAATAACAACGAACACACAAGCAAAAAATTCAATATATAAATCAATAAATTGTGAAGCAAGTAAACATTTCACCATATGCTATAGTATAAAAATAATAATCCCAGATAAGGATGAAACATAAAAACCCCCTTGGATTGTATCAAAAGGAATACACTACAGACTATGGGGGAAAACTGTGTGATCAATACCGGTGAACTTGGTTATAACCCAAAGTAAGACCTCTAAAATGCCTCACCACTGGCCTTGAGGTGAAGTGAGGCAGGACATAAAACATCTCTCCTGTGTCTTCTGAAACTAGATTTATTTAGCTTTGGTATGCACTTAATGTATTATACCCCCCCTCATAAAACTGGCTATCTGTTTTCATTTCACTGAAAGCTCTTTTTATGTTGCTGTCAGGACTACTCAAAGCTCCTTTTTAGACTCAATTCACCACACACCTAATTCTCACAGTCATTCTTATAGTAGTAGACTACTTGTGACCATAAGTCTTGCAACAGAGCAGATACGTACAAATAAATTAAAAAGGATTATGCTTAAAATGACAATTTTTTCATAGTTTAGGCATGAAAAATGTCTGCAAAGTTACAAAGCGCATCTCCATATCAGTACGCACTGTTTCTAATAAGCGCCACCTGCGCGCTGCACCGGTCTCGTGTCTCTCACGGAGGAGCTCCGGAAGCATAAAAGAGGAGCGACGACAGTGGAGAACGAGAGAGGACCAGGCCTGGATTTTATTGTGTTTTATTATATTTGTGAGGGCGGCAGTCGCCGTGAGGAACTTACTTTCGTTTTGTTGTTTGTTTTTGAGTTGAGTTTATTAAAGCTATGGTTGAACGTTCACCGGTTCCCAGTTGTGTAACAATCAATAGAATAGTATGTCCATGTACATAGTATTCGAAAAACAGTGGGCGAAATGTCCACGGATAACCTACTACTTGTATTCAACGGACACTTCACTATCCCATGAGGCCTCGAGAGGAATTATGAATAGAAGTGAATTATTCATTCTATGTAATGCATACTTTTTTTAATGGTCCTGAATTAAATTCAAATTCAAATGCGGTACCTACTCAGTATGCACAAGCGCAAGACTTTGTAAAAGTCTCGTTAGAACAAAAGACTTGCAAATAGTACTATGTTTGGATGAGATTAGAGAAAAAGGATGGCCGGAAAGGGCAGCTTTGAAATTCCCAGGTATCTTCACATTTCTTCCCCTTTAACCACAGTGAGTCATCGGGGCCATATGCTCTCGGCCGGTGTGCTGTCGAGGATTGGCACACACGATCCTTTTACCCACTGTGGCAGCTATGGGATTTTCGCCGGTTCTTTCCGGCTGGGTAAAAAGCAGTACTTGATATCAGCAAAAAGCTACAGGAGGGAGCTGAGGTGGATCTTTTTGCCTGTTGGAGCGAGATATCAGATGGAGGAATCGCACACTCGTTTCAGTCTCTGAGGACGAAGCGGCGAGCGGTAAGACCGATGCCGTCTTTCTCCTCTGCAATGCTGTCGAGCCTATTAGCAGCAGAGGAGCGTGCCTCCGCCTGACTTCAAAAGAGCCCTGCTCAATATTGAGATGTTGGAGAGCAGAGAGAGAGAGAGTGAGGCGGTTGCTCTGAGATTATCCGCACCACACGGAACCGCTGATGATAATTAAACACAAGTCGATAAATCGGCTCCTGGAGTCCGGACGTCTACCTTGGACATGGTCCTCTGGAGCAGAACGCTATTATATGAGATTTCATAACCCTTCTGTTAGATCTCCACTCACTACATGAATGAAACAAAGACAAGTCATATTTTAATGGTAGCAAAACACTGTTTTTGTCAAATCTTTTATACTTGCCCGTGTTGACATCAGATTAGAGTATGGCATACTGGGTCAATAAACAGTTAACCTTTGTGCCTATATTTCCTAATGGCATAATAAACTAATTCCCTCCATTCCCAATCCATTGACAGCTGGAGGGTGAGGTTCATAATGCCAGGTGTGGCCCTGTCCCGGACATTGGGGCACCAGTAATAGAGGTCACTTGGCATTATCACACTTAATGTGCTCGGAGACCAGCTGTGACATGGAGCAGTAAAATCCATTTCACAGTAGTTTGCTGAAATAAACAGTAAATCGAACAACAAGCGACTTCCAGAGTCAATTTCAACTATCCAAATTCAACAAAGAAAATAAATGCCCAGGTATTCCGATCATAGGCGCCAGTTATGCTGTATGCTTTGGGGGTTTGTCTTGCATTTTGTAATATTATAGAATAACATTTTATATTTTATAAATATATGTATAAATGTCTGTAATAATATCATTTATATTATTATTATTCATATAAATAATTGTACTTTTTTTTTAAATTCTAGAAAAATAATTCTGTCATTTTTTATTGTATCTATTCTTTTAATTAGTGCTTTCAAAAAAAAAAAAAAAAAAAAAATATATATATATATATATATACTAAGCCACTTTTATATGATATATTTTTGTCAAATATACACATGTGTATTTATATATTTATACACAATATTGTATTAATATATATATCTACTTTTCATATAAAATTGTAACTATTAAAATCATAAATACATTTTTAATATGAATTAAAATGTATTTATTTAATATTTAAATATATACACATTTTAAATGTATCATTTACTATTTATGTAAATATATATATATATATATATATTTAAATTCAACGTATTTAAACAAACAAACAAATATTGGCAAGGAAGTACACAAGTTTACATATATAAATAGATATACACACATTTAACATTTATTATTTGCTTTTTAAATATTAGCATTCAGGTCATGTAAATAAATAAACAAAAAATATTTTAAAAATATTACACACTACGTTTCAAATACATGCCTATGCTATATATATGTAATAATGTAAATTGTTTTATATATATATATATATATATATATATATATATAAAAAAAAATATTAATACTCGGGTCCCTGGATTGGGCAGAACCTGTGTCTCTAAAGACTGAAAACTCTGTAATTATCTGATGATTATACTAATCATAATCAGAACAGTAACAGGTCATATTTATTTTTATGTCCATAATTAATACTCCTGAGCCATTTCTTGGCATCACAACAAGCCAGCCTGTGCTGCCCAACTGTTTCCACTAACTCTTAAAACTGTGAAATAAAGCCCGTGATTGTGACTGACGCTGCATTTTGGCGAGTCAATCTCGACTTATCACCGGTTATTCAAGCGCTATATCCCCCCCGTCCCCGCTCGCAGCCTTCATCCTCAGGCCTGCGGTGTGGAGCCACTTCAGCCCAGCTCAAGGCAATCATTTCCAGTCAGAGTGAGAGTTTCTCTCCCCTGGAGTCGTCAGGGGCTCGGTACTGGATAAAGCAGACATTACAGCCTGTGACAGCAAGCACTCAGCCATTACTAACCCACAGACAGGAGAGCCGAGAGTGAGCAGGTTATTCCAGGATACGGGGAAGGAAGGACCTGAAAGATGTTCTGTGGGCAGGGCTGGATCTGTGGCAGATCTGCCTCACCACATCAAATCTATCGGGGGACAGAAAGAGGCTCCTGCATGAGGGCAAACGGACAATTTTACCAGTGGATAAACAGGCGGAAAGGATTACAGTCAGTTGCCTCTGTATAAGGAAAAAGCTTCAACAGCAACTCAAGGGTGGAGTCGATGTGGTCTCATGTTAAGATCTAAATAAAGTCTCATCCATTAGCTGATAAAGTGAGATTAAATCCATAAAGTATATTTGTGTAATATACAGTATAATGTGCAATGTCAGTGCACACAACACCAATGCCTCTTACAGTCATGATGTATGATAATCTCAGGTACTGTTTATGTGCTTTATTTCATTTTTTCATTTTTCATCCTTTAGCAGACGCTTTTATCCAAAGCGACTCACAAGGGGAGCAATTAGGGGTCAGGTGTCTTTCTCAAGATCACTTTAGTCATGGTATTGAAGGTGGTCACAATCCCCACTTTCGATTCCTGTCGGCATGGGAATCGAACCAGCAACCTTCTGATTACAAGCCCGACTCCCTCACCACTAGGCCACGACTACCCCAACTATTATTTAGAGCTACACTGAAAGCAACAATGAGCAATTCACCCTCAGATTATGAAAATGAATTAAACTAATCAAGAGCGATCAAATTGTCAACTCATTGTGAACAGACACGTGTGTTCAATGACAGCAATCGTCTCAGTATTTTCAGTGAAACGGTGTAACATTCATGAATTTGATTATGTACTTATTCATTTAGTTCCAAGTGTTGCCGAGAGGGATTGGTTTTTGATCGACTTTATCTCGTCTCAAAGTCGCTTCACGTCTGGTGTGGGCAGACAAATCGTTTATCGCTGGAATCTCATTGCGCCGCGTCTGGTTAGGACACGATGTTGCTCACGACTTCTCTCTGCCAGTTTTACAGTTTATGGTGCCAGTTAATAAATAGGAAAGCAAAGTAACTTGGATTACTTATTTGAAAAAGTAATTCCGGTATTTTGTTTTAAATTTAAAAGTAATGCGTTACTTTACTTGTACTAACAATGTACTAATTACTTGAGTTGTTTACTAACAACTTGTGTACTTGTAATATGTTACCCTCAACTCTCAATATATATATATAATAACTATATAAATGTATTTATAATTATTAAGAATAATACTTAAAATGTAAAATAAAATTTTGTGCCGATATCAAGCTAAATAATCCTAAAGTATAGATTTAAAAGATTAGATAAATATACATTTAAAAATTGATTTATTAAAATGTATTTTTTTATTAATAACAATTCATAATCATTAAAATATTATTTTAATATAAACTATAAAATACAACTAGTCACTATGAAATCAAAATCTGACATTTTTATCTTTTATGGAATATTGCTGTATTTATTATACGTGATTTCTACACACACACACACAATATATATATATATATATATATATATATATATTTTTTTTTTTTTTTTTTTCATGTACCCTTTTTTAAGGGTTAAAAATTACCCTTTAATTAATTTTTTATAAATTAATGTACCCTTGTAATCAAAAATAACTTAACCGTCTTACATTTTTTCTTTAAACTCTGATATACGTCACTATAAACTATAACATTTTCACAGTATCTTGGCCAGTAAGAAATATTAATATCAGCAAGAAGTGATACTAAGTTACATTTGGCCCCTTGTGCACAATGTAACGTTAACTTTGAAGAAAATGATACACCGTTTTAAAGTATAAACTAAAACTAGTACTAAAACAAACCCCCCCCCCCCCAAAAACGGTGTAAAAGAACAGCACAGATCCGATCCGGTCCGGGGGAGTGTTGTCTGAAGCTAAGATAAGAGTGGACGTGGAACAGAGCCACAAAAACTCAAATAACAAAGAGATAAGAGGTGAGAGGAAAAGATAAGAGTGCGCGTACAGGTCAGAGGGGTCTCCCTGTCTGAGACGGGGGGGAGATTATGTTTTGTTGCTCTCACCTTCAGGTCGTGCTGGCGGGCTTCCTGCATGTCCTGTATGGCACAGCAGTGGGCTTCCTGCAGGCGCTGCTCCCTGCGCTGATGCTCCAGCTCCATCTCCTGCAGCTGCTGTCCCAGGTGCTCTCGCTCCTGACTGAACTGTGCCTGCAACTGCTGCAGGGAGTGCTGGGATTGGGAAAGCTGCATCTCCAGGCTCTGTTTCAGCAAGGAAATCTGCAAGAGGGAAACGATGGTTGAGAAAAAAACAAGAAAGGTAAATGAAACGATGTCTTAAAAGTAAAGAAAGTAAACGTGAAAAACACCCTGAACCTGAACCTTATTCTGACACTATTTATGGAATAATGTTGATAACAACAACAACAACAACAACAACAACAAAATGTGGTCAGTCTGTTTCAATATGGGGGAAAAATCACTTCGTAATCACGTAATGTTATATCCAATTTGACAAATGAATACAGTTATAATCATTAAATAAACTATTACAAATTGAAATTGAAAAAGCTTAAATAAAAGAAATTTTTTATATTTTGTTTATATTTAAATATATAATTTGTTTTATATTGTTAATTTTGTTTATATTGTTTATATATATATATATATAAATAAACATTAGTTTAGATTAAACAAAAATTAGAAATGTTTTGCAAACTAACCTAAATAAATGTACCAAAACTAAACTGAAATAAATTAAACCTAAAGGGTCATATTTAAAATAAATAAATGAGAATAATGACAAAAAATTACGAAAATTAAAAAACTGAAAATACAAAGCTAATTCGAAATATTATTAAAAAGCATAACAGCATAGTAAAAATGACACTGAAGGAAACCAACTGACCTCTAAAAAACGAACAGCTAAAATAATAACATATTAAAACGGAAAAATTTATATTAGTGATTGTATAAAATTGCAATCTTAAAATCCTCCAAAAATTGGCCCAATGCCCTTCCATTGTAATTTTGTTGTTGTTGTTGTTGTTGTTGTTGTTTTAAGAAAATGAAGGAGGAGTCTAAATTCTTTTGATGGTAATCGACGTTACGCCACAAATGATGTTGATTAAGCTTAACGTATATTGAACCGTAGTACTAGTGATCGTAAAGCTTCACTTAACAAGTGCCACCAATTTACTAAAACAAGCTTCTCGTAAAGACTAGAAGAAGAGATGGCAGCCTTTACACATCTTCATTCATTTTTACGGTCACAGCACTTCTATTTCCACAAACTGTTAGCGGGCTCGTGTGTGCGAACGCACTCCGGCTCTAGTTTTCCTCGACGGAGAGAGCTGCGAGTCGAGTGTGTGGGTGTGAATTTGTGTCTAGCGGCCATGTCTACGAGCACTGAATCAAGACTCAGTCTGGGACGAGGTGAGAAGTCAAACATCGACACCGCGTACGCTCTCCTCACACCAATCGATATGTCAGAGCTGGAGGTTTCCGTGACTCCGGCCAAACCTCATCATTAGTCGCTTGTGACCGGAGGGTGACGGGGAGAGTTTCACCGCGTCGTCCCCACCAACACTCGCGGGGAGCAATAAACCGACGCCTGGGATATCACCGCTCATATCACAGCCGGTGACGCCGACAAAAAGGTGAACGTTGGAAATCAACTTTTTTTGCACAATTTTGCAGACTAAAAGCCCCCCATCAGGTCTCAATGATATTCGTGTTGAGGGACCCCAGCGGCCCGAGATATGATCCTTCTGACCTCTTTACAATAAAAGCGATTGCAATTTTTCTATCTCAAGTCTTTGGGTGAAAACTTTAAAGATGGATAGAAAGAATGCACGTGAATTATTTCATTGTAGTATTTTTCTAGACCTCATAATTGTGACTTCTGTCTGGTGATACGTGCGACTTCTCCAATCATATAATCTGCATAAACCCCGCCTCTTTCTTACAAGCCATCACAAAACGTTGCCTTGGCAACTAACTTAAATTATTAAAATTATTAACTGGAACTGAATAAAAAAATAAAACAAATTAAATTAGTAATATAAAAAAAAAACAAGTAATAAAAATGTCAAAATCACTAAAAATTAAACATTTAAAAAAATAAATACATAATAAATATATATAATATTAAATTAACACTGACATCAAACTGCCATAAGCAAAAAAAGAAATATTGTAAAAATGATTATTTAAATGCATTTACGGCATAAAGCTCACATAAAATACATTTTAACAAATGCTTTTATAAAATTGTAAGCTTAAAATTTATGCTTTTTAAATACTCCAATTATAACTTCCGATATAAGTAGCCCCACCGTACGGAAAAGAGAGTGAAAATAACGAGGAAAATGAAAATTATCCCAATTTTTTTTTTTTTTTTTGGTCATGCATGCCAAATCTCTCCGATCGTATTCGGCGTAAACCCCGCCTCTTTCTTACAATCCACCACAAAACGTTGCCTTGGCAACTAACTTAAATTACTAAAATTAGTAACTGGAACTGAATAAAAAAATAAAACAAATTCAATTTGTAATATTAAAAAAAAACAAGTAATAAAAATGACAAAATCACTAAAAATTAAACATTTAAAAAAAAAAAAAAAAAAAAATATATATATATATATATATATATAAAGGCTAATTCAAAATATTAGTACAAACTATACATAATAAATATATATAATATTAAATTAACACTGACATCAAACTGCCATAAGCAAAAAAAGAAATATTGTAAAAATGATTATTTAAATGCATTTACAGCATAAAGCTCACATAAAATACATTTTAACAAATGCGTTTATAAAATTGTAAGCTTACAATTTATGCTTTTTAAATACTCCAATTATAACTTCCGATATAAGTAGCCCCACCGTACGGAAAAGAGAGTTAAAATAAAGAGGAAAATGAAAATTATCAAAATAATTTTTTATTTTTTTGGTCATGCATGCCAAATCTCTCCGATCGTATTCGGCGTAAACCCCGCCTCTTTCTTACAATCCACCACAAAGCTCCAAGCTCGCATTCATTGAATAGAACAATCTACGCAATCCGTTTCAGTCAGATCTAACGGAATAAAAGACGTGTTGCCATTTCTGTTTCATCACGACTTTAATATAGAAAAATATTGCCACAGCACACCTTAATAAGCTTGAGGCATCATTCACACCTGTAGCATTAATTTGGGATGAGGTATGCTCCAGATAAATAACAATACATATAACTGTATATGATTTATAGTCCTCAGCAATCCCCACTAAAAATAATGTGAACAGATAAGCCGTGCACGGAGGTCTCGTCCTTCACTTTGATGCATCTAGTGCACTGGAGAGTGCTGATGGGAGAGGCTGAAGACATTTCTATAGTGGCTGCAATCGCTATTCCAATAAGCCCTACAGATCTTGCCACTGCAGCAAGACTCGCTCTGACACATTTAGAGCTCTGAGAATGAAAGAAGTCTCGGTCCACTGCAAAACACACACACGAGTGAATAAAACAATCGGGGCTGGGTGGGTTACTTTTAAAATGTATTTCACTACAGATTACAAAATACATGCTTTAGAAAGTCATTTGTAACATATTTCGTTACATTACTCAAGTTTAGTCACTTCATCTAAATACTTTAGAATACTTTGGAATACTAATAAGTGTGAAACAAACACAAAAAAGGTCATTGCGAGTTTTTATCTCACAATTCTGACTTTTTCCCTCAGAATTGCGTGATATAAAGTTTCAATTGTGAGTTATAAAGTCAGAATTATGAGATATAAACTGACAATATTGAGAAAAGTCAGAATTATGAGATATAAACTCACATACTAAATTCAAAATTGCAAGAAAAAAGTCAGTATTGCAAGTTTATATCTCCCAATTCTGACTTTATAACTTGCGATTGTGAGTTTAAATCTCGCAATTCTGAGAAAAAGAAGTCAGAATTGTGAAACGCAAACTCACAATTGTGATGGAAAAAACAAATAGTGAGAAAAAGTCACAGTGACGAGTGAATTATAAAATGACTCCCAAAACATGAAAACAGTGGAAAACATGAAACTGAACTCGTCTTTTTCAGACGGTCAGAGTCAGAGAATCACCAATCGCTGTTTAAATGACATTAAAACTCAAAGTAATCACTTTGGTAATCTAAAACACTTTTCAGATGGATCTGTAATCTGATTACCACCCATTTCAAATCAAACACAGTCACTCAAATTTTGTATTTTAAATACGTAACTAAGTGACTTGTATTTCGTTACTCCCCAACCCTGAAAACAATGAAGTTCATGATGATGAAATGAGACAAATTATACAATGAAGCTTAAAAAAAAGTGGCTGTCTCAGTTAAATCCGACTGTTGTCGGATATATTTGTAGTGGGAAAAAAAATAAGCTTGAGTGCCGAGTCTAAATAGCGATGTATTTTTTCTGTCGTTGAGCTCATGAAAATTAAATCCATTAAAAAAAAAAGCCATTTCTATGCAACTTTAAAAAACCCAAAAACATTTCTGGTATAAAAACGCTTGGCAAGCCAAAGTATCACATTTCCAATCTGGAGAAGAGAACCAGCTGATGTGTTCATTTGCATAAAAAAGTATTTAGAAACACAATATTGTAACAATCAAATCTGCATCAAACTATGTAAAAGAAATAGTGCTTGTGTTGATAAAACTTGCTACCGTGTTGCTAAGATGTCGTGGGCGGGTGTCACATTGTGTCTATGTTATCAGCCGAATTCAAAATAGCCCACCGCCAAATATCTGACGTTTTCACTTCCAGAGAGAACGCAAAAACCGCAAGATTGAAACGTAACAGCAGCATCTTCTCAAACGCCTCATGATTTGAGGCATCAATAATGTGCATAGCTTAAACGGTGGGGAAGACTTCTGTTTAAAAAAAACGACAGCGATGCTATTGCCTGAGGTTCCTGCGGTTTAAGTGGATTCAGAACGGGAAGTTTGCATAAGGCCTCAAACTGAGAGTTTGAAATAGTGTCATTTTTCAGCCCGTTTTCCTTTTTCCACACTCTACAAGTCGACCATGGAAAAACAATTGCGGTAAAAACCAATTGCAGACACCCGGAGGTCGTATGAAAAAATATATATCTCAATGCTTTTGCATTATTGACCAAATGTATTATATTATATTACATCATAGATTAGAATTGAATAATAACTGTGAAAAAAGGTCACATGAAATTCAGTATATATATATATAAAACAAATCTATTTAGAACTAATCAAATCATATTTTGTTGTATGCAGTTGTCTCTCAGCAAATGTTGCATGTGATTTTGGATAGTTCGTGGCCTGATTTGATTGCAAAAACTCCCTAGTTCCTGTCTGTACTGTGTAAATGTGACTCTGAGGCAGCAGAAATGAGTGTTCAGCACATGAGAAATGCACAGAGGGTTATCTGCAATAGCTCGTAATGTTAAAGTGCGGATGAGGGGTAGATTTTCAGCTGCTGATGTATTCCACTGATGTTTTTTACGCATTTATAAAAGCGTCTTTGGGGTTTGCGGTTTATTAAAACATGCATTCCCCATATTGACTTGTTTGTCTGGCTTACTGTAGGTTTACTTCTGTTACGATTAAGATAAACTGTGCAATTTCTCTGCCAGTCTTCAACAAGCAAAGCTGCAAAAAACACTCTCTCTTCGTCTGTCATTGGTCAAATAAACACACTGCACCAGCCCAGATTTAAAGAGGCAAAGTTGCTATCTTGGCCAGGATGCTTTGTGAGACTTTTGAATGTCTTTTCTGCTCACCAATGCTGCATTTATTTGATTAAAACACAGTAAAAACTGTAATATTGTGAAATATTATTACAGTTTAAAATAGCTGTTTTTTATTGTAAAATGTCATTTATTCTTGTCGTGGTAAAGATGAATTTTCAGCATCATCACTTCATTCTGATATGCTGATGTGATGCTCAAGAATCAATTTTTATTATAATTATTATCATCAATATTGAAAACAGTTGTGCTGCTCAATATTTTTGATTCTTTGATGAATAGAAAGTTAAAAAGAACAGCATTTATTTGAAATAGAAATCTTGACTACATTATAAATGATGCTGATGCTGAATAAAAGGTTTCATTTCTAAAAAAAAAAAAAAGTAAATCTTACTGACTGCAATTTGTAGTTCGCAAATTGAAATTCTATTGGGTCTAAATGTGCCACTCAATGTTAATTTGTAATATTGAGAAATCAATAGAGAAAGTCAACAATGAAATGCCTAAACTTGGATAGAAATATAAAAATCTGTGAACAATGATATAATTTAACCATGAGCAAAAATCAACAATTACACTAAACAAATTAGAACTGAAATAAAAATGTAACATCGTAACACGAAATATGAGAAAAAAAAAAAAAAAAAAAAAAAAAAATATATATATATATATATATATATATATATATATATATACGAGGGAAAAAAAATATATATATATATATATGAGGGAAAAAAAAAAAATATATATATATATATATATTTGATTTTGTTATTTCTAAACTGAAAATCATTTTTGACTTTTTTGACATCTTGACTTTTTTTTTTTTTTTTGGAGGGTTCTATCTATTTATTTATTGACACATATTATTGATATAAGCGAGCTGCACATAGGTTTATCACAGCGGTCTCAGCATCAGATATGTTTGCATTAATGTTTCTGACCTGCTCAAGAAGGTCCTCCACCTTCCTCTGCCAGCTCTCTCTGGCGGAGCACATCTCCTGATCTTTACTCTGTGCCAGCTGGGCGAGCGCTGACCTTTTATTCTCCTCATGATCTTCACGCAGTTCCTCACGCAGTTTCTTACACTCTTGCCTGTGGACACACACACAGAGACACACACTAATGAGCGTACAGTGCTTGTACACTGAGACCTCCTGAAAGAAATCTGATAAAAATGGGATTTGGTTTTTGGCATTGCATACATTTAAATATAAAAGCAATCAACTGTGTCAGTGGTCCGTTGATCATTAATGGCTGCTAAATGGACCGGCCCCCGTTCATACGCTCCGCGGATCTTTTTAAAGCACCTACATTTCTCCGCTCCGCAGCGGCGGAGGTCACAGGAGAGGTTAACTGCCACATTATGTGCTGTAATTGCAGGACGTCATGAGAGTGTGGCGCTGGGCGTAAATCCATGATTATAACGTCTGTGCAAGAGACTGTTCTAAAAATGGCCAAATAACAGTCAGCACCGAGTCCCTCAAACACTCGGAGACACTGCGGAAACCTTTTAAAGGTGTGAAATTAGTCTTAATTAGCTGCTAAAGAGGAAATGGAAGCCGTAACAGGGTCTGGGCACCTTAAAAGCCCCCGAGACCACAGAAATGAGCACTGAGACGTGAATGGATTTTTAAAACACACGCTGATTTATCTCTTCAATTTTGGCTGCAAAAATCTCTAATTGATAATATACTGAAGCGCAGCATTTATTTACTGCGAGGCGTTATAATACACGCCTTAAAAGGTAAATGTGAGAAATTATGCATTTTTAAAAAATATGCATTTTCACTTTTATATATAAAAATATTATATTATATATAAAAAGGCATGTATTTTAATACTTAAAAATTTTAGAATATAATATAATTAATATATATTGCACAAATGAAAACTATTTGTGAAAAAAGATGACATGGAATTCAATATAAACAAAGTCAAAATGAACAATGAAAATATGAATAACACATTTATATAAATGCAAAATATAATAAGTATATTTGAATATCTATAGTTTATTTTACACTTTAAATACAATTTTTCTACTTAATTTAAAATGGCAGTTCATGTTAAATAGTCCTGCAGTCTGACAAAAACATTTTTAAAAATATAAAAATTCTCAATTATCATATTATAATATAATAATATAATGTAATGTAATGTAATGTAATATAATATAATATAATATAATATAATATAATAATATGAGTTCATAAATGCATACATTACAATTATGAAAAACAATTAACAAAAATTCGGTATAAAATTGTTTTAGATGGAATACAGCATGTAACACTGCAAAATATCATTAGAAATTTTTATTTCTTCTCCTCGTTGCATTGAACCGTTTATATTTATTGATTTATTTATAGTCTGATGTTTTTATTGTGCTTTTATTTCATTTCATTTGAATTACGGTCAAGTGCGCAGTAAATCCGAACAGTGAAATTAGTTTTTGTTTCACTAAAATAACAATGAATGTTCATCGTACTTGATGGAAAGTTGCGTGAACTCAAAATTTGACTGTAGCGAGCGGAACTTCTCAGCATACTTTGCAAGTTCTCAGCAAACGCACACACTTAGGAACTGACTCATGCAGTCCTGTGGTGCATTAACCAGACGTTGCTGTATGTGGCTTTATAACCTTTTTGCACATTTACAACGAGTCCATTTGTCTTCATAAACGATCTCAGCGTAAAGCTGTCAGTGCAGCAAACAAAAGAGTTTTGATCTGTTGCGCTCGGCACACGCACGCTTGCACTATCCAGACGGCGCTGCCTCCAAGGGGAGGATGCATCTGGAGTTTTACGATCTTCGTCGTGCGGTGCAGCTGTAAGCTTAATTGCACGACGCACGTTCAACTGTTGATAAAGAAGTCAGTGATGGTTTAAGCCTGTGGAACAAAAGCAACTCTGGCAACACAAAGTATCTTTTCCTGCATTCTTAAGAGAAATGCATGCTTGTAAACATGAGGAAAGCCTCTCATTCCTTGTCACATGGCATTTCTACTGCAAAGTTTCTTTTGACGAGCCAAACGACACTGTCTTCCATGGACTAAACCTCATCAAAAAGTCCATTAAAGGAGTCCTTAGCCGATAAATGGCATTAATTGAGATCATTGTGTGTGTGTGGAAGCTCATAACAGGTGTCTCTTGGACAATGAGGCTCTCGACCTAGATCCAACATCATTACCAGCACTTATTTTGAGCAATAACAAGCTCTACATTGGTCCGCATTCTCCAAAATAACAAGTTTAAGTCTAAATATCGTGCTCCAGGGCACCATCCTGAACAAATGTTGTGGAAAATGAGCTACCGAGGATGAAATCCGATAAATGCCTTGTTGATTTGCCGTTTAAGGATGTTGACTGCCTGCTTAGGGCCCATTCAACTTCAGCCTTCCCAGTTAGCTCGTTTTTATCGTTTTCGGGGGATGCTATTGTGTAACTTTGTAAAACTGTGAGCACACAAAGTAACAAAAATGCTCTTAATGGCTTTTGTTTTAGTACAGCTCAGACTGATGACCTCTTTGTCTTTTTTGAAGGCCCATGATATTCAGCACGGGTTGTAAGCGTCGCTGGGAATGAATTAGGCCGAAACACTTGGAGCTGCTGGGAACTTTACAGGGTGTAAAAGTCATTAGCTTGGAGAGGAAGGAGAGAACGTGAACATGCCTTGCATGTTGACGAACCGTTTAAACGCATGCATTGATTTTGTGTTTAAATGAGTTTGCTAAAATAATTTCATTTCGAGTTTAAATGTATAAATGTTTAAGATATGGTACAAGTTAAAACTGTTAAAATTCTGTTACATGTTAAAACTTTCCTAAAACATTTGAAAATGTTTAGTTAAATTGGTAACTTTTGTTTCTCTGTCTTTAAAGGTCTGCAACCTAATTCAGTTGATCAACTAACGAAACCAAACAGAAAATTAAAAGTGATTGAGTCAAAATCAACAACAATGGCCAATAAATGAAATGAATAAATAAATAATATCATATGTGAATATTATTGTTGGTATTAATTAAACTTAACCAGTAAAACAAACAATCACACATACCAATAAATAAATAAATAGATTTTTAATTATTATTATTAGTAGTAATACTTATCTTACATTATAAATTATAACATAAATGAATTATTTAGAATACAATATGTTATTAATTACTTTTTTTTGCATAATTGTTGGACTTTGCATTAAAGCTTAAAACATAATTATTAAAAATAAATAAATAAACAATTGTTGGACCTAATGTTAAATTATTATTATTTTTTGAATAAATTATAACAGATTACTTCGAATCCACATTAATTATATAATTAATTTTGCAGAAATGTTGGACCTTGGCTTGTATTAAGGTTAGGGTGTACTTTTTTGTGCCAAAGGGAAATCTGTCTAATGTTAAATAAATAAATAAATAAATAACATATTATTTAATTATAATTAAAGATTTAATGAACTATTATGTTAGAGAAAAACTTTTATATGGAGGTTTTTTTTTTATTTTTGTGACTATTTGAAGTCTTTTTAATGGCTGAAAATTTAAGAGGCAGGTTCGTGCCCATATTTTGATGATGGTTCCCCGTCTTCGACACGGTAAGTAAATATCTCGGAGAACTCTTACCTGAGCGTTTCGGTCCACTTCAGCTCGAGCTCCAGGGCCATCTTATCCATTTTGAGCTTCTCCTCCTCTTTGGTGGAGATGAGTTTGGCATCATGCTGTTGTTTCTGAGTCTCCATCTCTCCCTGAGGAAAAGAACGAGAGCGAACATTAGCTCTGATGAGCCATTAAGCGCATGACCTGTAATTGTGAGGTCCGACACGCGGCACTCAGGACGAGAGGGAGGGCTCTTCTTCGCAGCCATCAATCACACCGGGGCCAGGAAATGGAAATCCATTTTCATTTCTCAACTCACTCAATTTTTTTCTCACTCACACACACTGATTCATTATGCATGGTCACTCAGAGAACCTGTGCTTCAGGTCAAGGACACAGAAAGAGGAGGCCTCTCTAATGAAGTGTCAAAACGCAGGTGGGTGTGATTCAACAGGACACCTCTTACGCACCTCAAAATTATGAACTCATTGCAGGTGGTTTTAGAAGCTATTCGGAGAGAAAAAGCAAATCACCCACATAAATAAAAAAAAGAAAAAAAGTCTGCAAAGCTGGCGGCACCGTCTGATTTACGTGACTTTGAAAAATGAAGTCCCATTCTCGTTTTTTTTTTTTTTTTTTTTTTTTTTTTAGAGTAATTGCTTTTGGTTATAGACCTGAAGGGCTGTTAGGAGGTTGCTGGTCTCTCGGAGTCTGGCTCGCGTGGCGTCCAGCTCTTCTAGAAGCTTCTTCTGGGCGTCCTTCAGATTGGAGATGTGTCCCTCAGCGGAACCGAGTCCCTGTTCTCCCTGCTTCACCAGATCCTGGAGTCGACTCACCTGAGGAACAGCAGAAGTTACTTGCTTTTGAGCGGACACTTGTTCTGTTCTCTGTGTGGACTTAAGGACACTGTACGAATATAATAAAATATAATACAAAATAAATAAATATATATATATATAATAAAATAAAATATAAAATAAAACAAAATAATATAAAAAATAAAAAATATATATGTATATTAGCATGATCAAAAAATAAATATATTAATAAATATATAAAAAAAATATATATATATATATAAAATAAAATATAAAATAAAACAAAATAATATAAAAATAATATATATATGTATATTAGCATGATCAAAAAATAAATATATTAATAAATAAAAAAATAAATATTAATTATAATTAATATTTAAAAAAATATATTAATTACTAACATGTTCTTCAAAATGTTCTCTGTAGCTGTCGTTCAATAAATTAAAAAAAATAATGTAAAAATTATTTTACTAGTATATAAAGAATATTAAGAATAAAACATTAAAGAATAAATATTAAAATATTTATATAATTAATTTATTACCTTTTTGCACAATTGTTAGACATTGTACTAATGATTAAACAAGATTATTAAAAATAAATAAATAACTGTAAATTAGTGAGCAACATAAGTTTGAAAAACAGTTTAACCCAACTATTTAACAGGTCTTAGTGGGTCTATAGGTCGGATTTCGAGGGGTATGGGGTACTTTTCACCCAGCTAAAACAGATGAAGACCAACCTAAGCGAAGGATCACATTCAGAGATGTTGAGGTGGGCATGTTTCTAAATCAACATCTCAGTCCTCTAAATGCACATAAAAATACCGCACAGCACATAAATATTGAATGGTGCAAGACTCAACTCAACCATTCATGTGGGAAGCATAGCTAAATATATACAGTTGCCTAGTTGGATAATTGGTTTCTAGATGGTGCAAGAAGCTGGTCATCATCTACCAGCGGGTCACTCCCAGTGTACAGTGGTCCGGCTGGATTTTGGAAGATACTCATGAGCTAATGACCAGCTAGAAACCGCAGCTAGATCTCAAGCATGACTTAAAAAGTAAAGGAAACCTGGCTAAATTGAGAGGTCGGGTAATAATCAGTAATGCAGATTCTCTTCAGGGGTCTCCTTGGCCCATTTGCAGCTGTGTCTAAGTTACACGGGACCCAGCCAGATGTGTGCACTGCAAGCGTATTAAAACACATTGAGACTAATGAGATGATAAACACATGACACTGACATTAATCACCACCACCCTTTCTACCTGCTAAATCACTTTCACAGAGACGGTTTTGAAAAGAGTGGACAATACTAAGCAATGCAGCAGTGGATTTACATAATGCGATTATTATGAGATTTAGGCAATTAAACTTTATCTCATGTAAACACAATATTTCGATCAAATTGATGCAATTAAGCTCATAACCGCAGTAGCCATAATTATAGAAAAATACGTGGCGTGCGCTGATTTTTATCACAATAATCAGGCATGCAAACACTTTAATCACATCTATCCCAACCTGACAAAGCGCACATGTGCTTGTGACGTTCATAAATGACGATCACAGTTTTGGGGAAAACTGAGGCTGTGTTTAACTCCACTTTTAGACATACGCTCGCAAACTTCCAAACATTCAAAGTGCTCACTTGTTCACCGATCCCTATATAGTGAACGGCATTTGAGTGCACTGCATCTGTGTGAATGCGCGTCGGAGAGCTGGAACAACTACTTTTATCCCACATGTTACTAACGTTATAAAATAATGTTGATGATGAGAATCATGATGACTTTATTGTGTAACCATCACTTGATTTCATCGATTGTATAGTTGGTTTGTCGTGATTAATGTGTTCATAATCATTAAATACTATAAAAAAAGCTGCAAATGAAAAATAAACACATTATTTCATGTATTTATCAGTGTTTTTAGTTTGTTAGAAACGCTCGCGCTCACAGATCACGTTACGCCGATGATTAACGAACATTTTTAAAATCATCCACTAAATGATCATCTCTTAAAGTTTGATAGTTTACAACAACGCCACAAACTATTAAAACACCTCGCTGTGACTAACATTAAATTGAGTTCATGCTTATGTGATATATTTTAATAATAAAAATGATATATATATATATATATATTTACCTTATTAATATAATAAAATTTTTCAAATTCATCTATATAATAATGTATCTCTATATTTTAGTAGGTTTTATTCAAGTAATGATTAATAAAAAAATGTAAAAACTCGCTCTTCCTCACACGCTTTGATTTCGGGAAATAGTGTGTGCTCAGCGAGTGTACATCGGATGTCAAATCAGAGAGAATTGTGGATATAAAGAAATAGAAAACAAAATAGCCGATATAGTGGACTAGATAGGGAGCGGTTTCGGACACCGCTCTAGTCTTTGCATGTTCGCTTTGTAAACACTGGACCTTTCCAACCTGTCCGACAAGACAAGCTGCATTAAAACTGCAGTTTGGACCTTCGACCCGTTCCCTGGTGGAGAAAATCCTGGAATGTTTTCCTCAAAAAAACGTTCATTTAGGTGCATCACAAAAATATACAATACATCAATGTTTTGCAATTTATGCATGCAGATTAAAACAACGTCTACCACATATGAGTTAATCATTAGAATAATGCAGGTAAAAATAACTGCAATTCTTAGCAAATATTCAAAATAATGAAAACGGCGTGTGAAGAGGTCATGTAAAAATCCTATTACCAGAGTTTTATTGATTATAAATGGGCTGAATGAAGGTGTCGCCTGTACCTCACTGTTGGCCATGTTGAGTTTGGCAGTGAGCTCCTCTCGTAGATTGTCCAGTTCCTCTCGCAAAAGGCTCTTCTGTTCCTCTAGAGAGTTGCGTTCCTTCTCGAACTGATCCTCCATCTCCTATAAATCCAACAGAAGATGCTGATTACGAAGGACGGCCGCTTACAAACATGTGAGGAACAGTTACTGGAGAGAAGACAAGCATTTGATTGAGGAAATGTATTACTTCACATTTTGAAGTTATGGTTCACCAAAAAGTGAACATTCTGTCATTGAATCACCCGTATGTCGATCCAAATCCCCACGAGGAAAGAAACTCATACAGGGTGAGTAAATAACGTCAGAAATTTCATTACTGGATGAACTATTCCTTTAATCACGATAAAACTCTTTCTATTTTTTTTCCCCAGGCTGTGGCATTTTGAAGGCATCACCGTCTGCGAGCTTAATTTCAAACATGTCTAAGAAAATCCACTTCATATCCGTCTCAGGAAAAAAGAAGATGACAAGATTTGCAATGCAAAAACAAGGCGTGATTATTAACTATATATTATTCGTAATAAGATTCTAGACCTCTCCTGGAAAATAATAATACAGAAACTAATCATAGCCATCCTGTGACATTTACAGGATGAAATGCAGTTTTTGATTGTTTCCTGCCCACCACCGTCAGAGAACACAATGGGTCTTATTATTATAGCTCTGGCGAGGCACAACTGAATTTATATTCCTCAAATATTCTGGTTATATATCTGAACTCTAAGAAATTTGTAACTAAAGGGTTTGTTCACCCAAAAATGATCATTGATTCGTCTCCCTCGTGTGGTTCTACAGCCGTCAGACCTTCGTTCATCTTCAGAACACATGAAGATATTTTTGATGAAATTCAGTGAGTCTCTGTTGACGGCAAGATAATGTCCAGAAAGATACTAAAACAGGTCATGTGACTACAGTGGTTCAACCTTAATATTATAAAGATGAGAATACTTTTTGTACGCCAAAAAAACGAAATAACGACTTTTCGACAATATCTAGTGATGGTCGATTTCAAAACACACGAACCTTTTGTTTCGAATCGGCGCCAAAGTCACGCGATTTCAGTAAACGAGGCTTCGTTAGGTCGGAAGTGATTCGCAATTTCAATAGTTCACGTGACTTTGGCAGTTTGAGACGCGAACCGAATCACTGATTCGAATCAAAAGATTCATAAAGCTTCAGTGTTTTGAATTCAAAAGTCGTCATTGTGTTTTTTTTATATCTGTATAATATTAATGTTGAACCACTGTAGTCACATGACCTGTTTTAAACATGTTTTAGCATCTTTCTGGACATTATCTTGCTGTCAATAGAGACTCACTGAATTTCATCAGAAACATCTTCATTTGTGTTCTGAAGATGAACGAAGGTCTGACGGCTGTAGAACCACACGAGGGAGACGAATTAATGACTGAACTTTCATTTTTCCACTTTAATTCACCCTGAGCCACTTAATGTACAGACTTCATGAAACATTTTGTAGATATTTAAGCTTGAAGTTAGAAAATCTCCCCATTGACTTCGATTGATAGAAGGTTTCAGCAGCTATTATAGTTTCATTTTTTCTTTCTTTCTTTTTTTTTTTTGGAAAAATTAAGGCAAAAAGAAGCATGAAATGAATATACATAAAGCTCGCCTATTAATATATATTATAATATGTTCAAAAGTCAGGGTTCGGGAAGATTTTTTTAATGTTTTTGAAAGAAGTCTCTTCTGCTAACCAAGGCTTCATTTCTTTAAACATTAACACTGTGGAAAAATTACAATTCAAAACGACCATTTTAATACATTTTAAAATGCGACTAATCATTCTGATAAGACGATTTGCTGCTTAAGAAACATTTACGATTATTAGTTTTGTGGAAACCAAGATACATTATTTCATGTCTTATATTAAACTCTTAAACTGTCAGCCTTGCGTAATTCTATCCTAACGTACATTAAAAGAAATAGATGTCCGCAACGAATCCAACCCACGTCACTTCGTTTCTGTGCGTATTCACCTAAAAGAACAGGCGGTGAAAATCCTGCGCGTGTGTGGGTGCGTGGGCCTCGAGGAGAAAGAGGTCTTAAGTATGCCCGTTTTAAAAATTGATGCTTAGCACAGACGAGCAAATGGGCCGAGCGCTCAGTATAGCCGGCAGGTGTGCATAATTCACTCCATCCCCAATTCAAGGCACACTAATATGCAAATGAGAGTCCTGGATGACACAACGAGATGGTAAAAATGTAGCTGTAAAGCTGTAAAAGAAAATATAAAACACAATCGCACACATGCGACGTGTGGAGGCCTCCAAAATAAAGACTCTTCTGACACCACAAGGTCTGTCGTCAGAGCGGCGACGACGGACGCGGACTAGAAACCGAATGCGTTCTGGAAAAGAAAGAGAAAGAAAGAGAAAGAGAGAGTGGAAGGGCCCTAGGCTTCTTCTGAAATAGGACGTCAGCGCGGTCGTCACGCTGCGAGTCTGTGAGTCAGCGGCGCTCTCTAACGGAGGCCACTCTCATTGATTATTCATCTGCGCCTCAATTTTTCAAACCGCATTTCCATTTCTGAGAGTGGCGGGCGCCGCGGCATCGGTGCGATAAGCCCAAAGCAGCCACGCCGTACCACGATTAAGCGTTTGCTGCTGCTTCGGCATCGCCGCCGATGTCCGAGGTTTGCCGAGGGGTCGCGCAGGTTTGACGGCAGGTGACGAGGGCAGCCGTAATCTCCGCTAGTGTGGAGGGAGCGTTTCAGAACGAGAACATTAGATCCATTAGCGTGCATGTTACAGTCTAAAAGTATGGGAGATGTATTAGGAACTTTTACGCTAGAAGCGATGACTCGTGGTTCATCTGTTTGACAAAACCAACTTTTTATCTAATGCAAATTTATATTTTCCACAAAAAGATTGAGCAGAACTCTTTTCAACGCTGATAATGATGAGAAATGCTCCCAATGAGCACAATCAGAATGATTTCTGGAGGATCATGTGACACTGAAGACTGGAGTGATGATGCTGGAAATTCAGCTTTGATCGCTGGATGTAAATTACACTTCAAAATTTGTTAAAATAGAAATTATACATAAATATATATATATATACAGGGTTGGGGCGTAACGAAATACAAGTCACTTAGTTGCGTATTTAAAATACAAGATTTGAGTGACTGTGTTTGATTTGAAATGGGTGGTAATCAGATTCCAGTTCCATCTGAAAAGTGTTTTAGATGACCAAAGTGATTACTTTGAGTTTTAATGTCATTTAAACAGCGATTGGTGATTCTCTGACTCTGACCGTCTGAAAAAGACGAGTTCAGTTTCATGTTTTCCACTGTTTTCATGTTTTGGGAGTCGTTTTATAATTCACTCGTCACTGTGACTTTTTCTCACAATTTGTTTTTTTCCTCACAATTGTGAGTTTGTGTTTCACAATTCTGACTTCTTTTTCTCAGAATTGCAAGATTTAAACTCACAGTTGCAAGTTATAAAGTCAGAATTGGGAGATATAAACTTGCAATACTGACTTTTTTTCTTGCAATTGTGAATTTAGTATGTGAGTTTATGTCTCATAATTCTGACTTTTCTCAATATTGTCAGTTTATATATCTCATAATTCTGACTTTTCTCAATATTGTGAGTTTATATCTCATAATTCTGACTTTTCTCAATATTGTGAGTTTATATCTCATAATTCTGACTTTTCTCAATATTGTGAGTTTATATCTCATAATTCTGACTTTTCTCAATATTGTCAGTTTATATCTCATAATTCTGACTTTTCTCAATATTGTGAGTTTATATCTCATAATTCTGACTTTTCTCAATATTGTGAGTTTTTATCTCATAATTCTGACTTTTCTCAATATTGTGAGTTTTTATCTCATAATTCTGACTTTTCTCAATATTGTGAGTTTATATCTCATAATTCTGACTTTTCTCAATATTGTGAGTTTGTATCTCATAATTCTGACTTTTCTCAATATTGTGAGTTTTTATCTCATAATTCTGACTTTTCTCAATATTGTGAGTTTATACCTCATAATTCTGACTTTTCTCAATATTGTGAGTTTTTATCTCATAATTCTGACTTTTCTCAATATTGTGAGTTTGTATCTCATAATTCTGACTTTTCTCAATATTGTGAGTTTATATATCATAATTCTGACTTTTCTCAATATTGTCAGTTTATATCTCATAATTCTGACTTTTCTCAATATTGTGAGTTTATATCTCATAATTCTGACTTTTCTCAATATTGTGAGTTTTTATCTCATAATTCTGACTTTTCTCAATATTGTGAGTTTGTATCTCATAATTCTGACTTTTCTCAATATTGTGAGTTTATATCTCATAATTCTGACTTTTCTCAATATTGTGAGTTTATATCTCATAATTCTGACTTTTCTCAATATTGTGAGTTTATATCTCATAATTCTGACTTTTCTCAATATTGTCAGTTTATATCTCATAATTCTGACTTTTCTCAATATTGTCAGTTTATATCTCATAATTCTGACTTTTCTCAATATTGTGAGTTTATATCTCATAATTCTGACTTTTCTCAATATTGCGAGTTTATATCTCATAATTCTGACTTTTCTCAATATTGCGAGTTTATATCTCATAATTCTGACTTTTCTCAATATTGCGAGTTTATATCTCATAATTCTGTCTTTTCTCAATATTGCGAGTTTATATCTCATAATTCTGACTTTATAACTCACAATTGCAACTTTATATCACGCAATTCTGAGGGAAAAAGTCAGAATTGTGAGATAAAAACTCTCAATGACCTTTTTTGTGTTTGTTTCACACTTATTAGTATTCCAAAGTATTCTAAAGTATTTAGATGAAGTGACTAAACTTGAGTAATGTAACGAAATACGTTACAAATGACTTTTTAAAGCATGTATTTTGTAATCTGTAGTGAAATACATTTTAAAAGTAACATACCCAGCCCTGCACACACACATATATATATAATATATTTTTGATCAAATGCTGAGCATAAAAAAAACTTCTTTCACTAAAACAACAAAAACAAAGATTAAAAACATTAATATCAACATTAACGCACACCCTGGGAAGATCTCTGAACAGGAAAGAGAAATAACTCCACTAACAATCTGTCGTGTGTGATTTATAATTACAAAAACATTAAATAGTTGTGAACTGTGTGGCTGTGGATGCGCTGGCCTGCTGGCAGCTGCCTGTTTTGAGGGAGGGTGACAGATTGCGCTCCGACTGAGTCAATCCCGCGCAGCTTTGTATGCTTTCATTTCATATGCTATCAGCTGGTGAAATCAAAAGATTTGCTATTTACGAACCTGTCTGATTTGAAGAGGGAAATATCAGTTATGCCTTTCATTGTTAAATCAATGAAGATCAAGCGTATCCTGTGTGGGACACTTTGAGCAGGGTGGAGAGGGTGAGATGGAGGCAGGACAGAGGTGAGAGCGTGTGAGGGATGAATTTGCACTGTTGTGTCTAACGAGGCAGGAAGTCAAGCTGGGTACCGCTCTCTTCCTTTCCACCAAACCTCCTGGAGCTGAGGCACCTGCGCTCGCCCTTTCTGTTTCTCTATTGGCTTAGTGTTTCTCCCTCCCATTCACACACACTCCTAAAAACAGTAGAAGAAAAGCTGCTTGGCTGATGTATTGGAAGCAAGACTTTTATTTTGACGGTCAAAGTAAAAGTCCCGTTTCCGACACGTCGACCAAACTTAAAAACTTACAAATATCAGATCGGCCAAATAGATAAACTTATCAGCTGATACCGATATTTGAAAAAAATGGTAAATATCGACCACTGTGATATAGAAGTCGACGGCTAAGTTTTACTGTTTAAAAAAAAAATTAAAAACGAAAAATTAAAAAAAAAAATACGTTTATGGTCTCTGTTTATCAGTCCTATTACACAAAACTGTTAAACAAAGAATGCAAACGGCATACGAAAAAGTATTATAGCGTTAGTAGGCTAATTTCCCATTTACCGTCAGGATTTAGCAAATTTTCAAAACTCTTGATTTCAAACTATATGCTATACAGGGCTGGGTGTGTTACTTTTAAAATGTATTTCACAACAGATTATAAAATACATGCTTTAAAAAGTCATTTGTAACGTATTTCGTCACATTACTCAAGTTTAGTCACTTCATCTAAATACTTTAGAATACTTTGGAATACTAATAAGTGTGAAACAAACACAAAAAAGATCATTGAGAGTTTTTATCTCACAATTCTGACTTTTTCCCTCAGAATTGTGTGATATAAAGTTTCAATTGTGAGTTATAAAGTCAGAATTATGAGATATAAACTCACAATATTGAGAAAAGTCAGAATTATGAGATAAAAACTCACAATATTGAGAAAAGTCAGAATTATGAGATATAAACTCACAATATTGAGAAAAGTCAGAATTATGAGATATAAACTCACAATATTGAGAAAAGTCAGAATTATGAGATATAAACTCACAATATTGAGAAAAGTCAGAATTATGAGATAAAAACTCACAATATTGAGAAAAGTCAGAATTATGAGATATAAACTCACAATATTGAGAAAAGTCAGAATTATGAGATAAAAACTCACAATATTGAGAAAAGTCAGAATTATGAGATATAAACTCACAATATTGAGAAAAGTCAGAATTATGAGATATAAACTCACAATATTGAGAAAAGTCCGAATTATGAGATATAAACTCACAATATTGAGAAAAGTCAGAATTATGAGATATAAACTCACAATATTGAGAAAAGTCAGAATTATGAGATATAAACTCACTTACTAAATTCACAATTGCAAGAAAAAAAGTCAGTATTGCAAGTTTATATCTCCCAATTCTGACTTTATAACTTGCAATTGTGAGAAAAAGAAGTCAGAATTGTGAAACACAAACTCACAATTGTGAGGGAAAAAAACAAATCGTGAGAAAAAGTCACAGTGACGAGTGAATTATAAAATGACTCCCAAAACATGAAAACAGTGGAAAACATGAAACTGAACTCGTCTTTTTCAGACGGTCAGAGTCAGAGAATCACCAATCGCTGTTTAAATGACATTAAAACTCAAAGTAATCACTTTGGTAATCTAAAACACTTTTCAGATGGAACTGGAATCTGATTACCACCCATTTCAAATGACACTGTCATGAAACACAGTGACTCAAAGTTTGTATTTTAAATGCATAACTAAGTTACTTGTATTTCGTTACTCCCCAACCCTGATGCAATGCTATATTCATTTTTCCACTACGCCATATTCATGTCATGTTCACAGTGTGCTACATGTAAAATTAGTGTTACCTTGTCTTTATTTGAAAAGATCAGATTCAAATTCACCAAATTTAACTTGCTATTTTACAGACTTATTCAAATGATTTATGTCTAATTTATTAAAGCTGCAGTCCATCTCGGGTTTGAAGTTTTATTTTACAGTGTCATGTACATGCAGTTACTATAGTAATAACTATAAATTATGTATAATTACATGCAACTAACCCTAATCCTAACCCTATAGTAAGTACATGTAGTTACTTAAAGTTACTCAGTACTTAAATGTATTATTACAGTGTAACAAAGACACCTTAAAATAAAGTGTAACCTTATCATCTTTACATGGGTTGTGCATGGGATGAATCTAATGTTTTGAGGAGAACGTTGTGAGAACGTATTACCAAAATAAAAATTTTCGGTTACACTTTATGTTAAGGTGTCAGTATTACAGTATAATTATACATTTAAGCACTGAGTAATGACAATTAACTACATGTTCTTACTGTAGGGTTAGGATGAGGGTATGGTTTAAGGTTACTTGCATGTAATTATGCATAATTTCTAGTTATTACTATAGTAAATACATGTAACATATGTAACAATGACACCGCAAAATAAAGTGTGACCAAATTTTCACTGGAAAATGTCCTTTGAAGTACCAAATCTGCCACTTTTGCTAACCAGAAAAAAAGCATTACAATAAATCGCGCAGCCAATGGTGATTAAATCTAACGATCTAACGCAGCTTTATTTATTCAGTAAAATAAACATAAATTATAAATATATCACCATCAGGCACTCTGCTCTCTAAGATATCGGCATTAATACCGGTCGATCACTAGCTATGATTAAAAACAACAGCCTGATTACATTGGAGAACCTTCTAAAGTTCCACAAACTACATTTATTTTCTAGCTTTCAGAGGCATCATGCACCTGCTTTTTCTATTCGAAGTGGCAGTTCTGGTTCATTTCATGCCCTAGGCAAGATAAGACATGACCAAAAAGAAGCTTTTTATTTTTTAACTTAGTAGTTAACTATTTAAGTGTAAGATATGTTAGGCTGCGTTCACACCTCACAAAAAAAAAAAAAAAATCCCAGATCGAGTTTGTTGCA
>CM074282.1:1342500-1345000 GCA_037194245.1 Opsariichthys bidens | reverse complement strand
TTCTCCGACTGTCAGAAGCTGTCAAAGGATGATACCTTTTTAAAAAGCTTCACTTTTGGTACCAAAATGCACTTTTTAGGTACAAAGATATACCTTTTAAAGGGGTACCGCCCTTTTATTTTCTAAGAGACTTTCATTTAATAGACAAACATAATAGAGAACGTCAGTAAGCTATGGGAAGAGGGAAGAGGAATGCGCCGTGGCTCTTTTAAAAGTTTCCAAATGTCTACTTCTAAAACTGCTGAGAGGGATATTTCAGGAGCAAAAGCACGCTCACATTCCCACAATCTGTTTATTGGGGCTCTCAACGTATTAATAATGAAACAAAACCTAAATGCGACAGGACAGCCAAAAAGCCAAACTGCTAGAGCAGATTGTTGCGTGAAAACAGCACGATATGCCATACTGCAGCAAGTCAAATAAATAGCCATGCTGTCTCCGCGAAAGAAAAATGATTGCCAGGCTGAGTGAAACCACTGAGAAATAAGAATTCCCGTTCAATCGAACCGAGCGTCCGCATATTTTCGGAGTTCTTGCAGTGAGGATTGAACTTGGTGAATTAAACATTGAGGTCTGGATTTCTGGAGTGTTTAACAGGAGAGACGTCGTATGTGCTTAAAACACGAGCTAATGATGTCTCAGAGGAACTCATGTGAAATAAATGTTTCTGCAGAAGATTGATGTTCGAGCTGCTTACAGACGGATTCCGCGAACTTAAGCCGTTTTTCCTCGCTCCGTCTCTCCTACACACACCAACTACGCTTCAAGATCATACGGTGGAACGCAAATCGTACAACATATTTGGACTCTGAAAAATGTCATTGCATTAGATATGAAATATCGAAGCGAGTGGCTTTCTTGACTTCCCTTTTTTGAGCCATTTTTGTAGTGTAGTGACAACCAGAAAGTGTCCAAACACTCTAATCGGATCCATTTTCAGGAAACTGCATCGGATTGATCCGTACCTTCTCCAGGGAGACGACCTGCTGTCTCTGCCTCTCGTCCAGCGTCTGACATTTGTTCTGCAACGCCCCTCTTTCCTCCTCCAGACGTAACACCTTGTCCTTCAGGCGAGACTTTTCTGATTCGAGATCCCGAATGACCGCCTCGTGAGTCATCTGGGTGGCCTGCAGGCTCCCGATCTGACCTGAACGACACGGAGAGGGTCAAGGCTTTGAATGTCGTCTAACACAGACGGGAGAAACACCGCGTAGAGGACAGACAGAGTCAAAGATCCTTTCTAACTGCCAACACTGCGATACACACAGTCACTATCCCCGGCGATGTTTGCTTTTCCTGCAATCAATTAAATGTCTTGACGGTTCGACTATGGCAGGGGTGCAAAACTCACAGCCCTGCAGAGTTTAGTTCCAACCCTAATTAAACACTCCTGATCCAGCTACACGTTCATACGGAGCTTTATTTACGTTAATTACTACACAGCGTGAGTTTCGCACCACTGGTCTATGACCGGCGCTGGGTAGGTTACTTTTAAAATGTATTTCACTACAGATTACAAAATACATGCTTTAACAGAAATTTGTAACGTATTTCGTCACATTACTCAAGTTTAGTCACTTCATCTAAATACTTTAGAATACTTTGGAATACTAATAAGTGTGGAACAAACACAAAAAAGGTCATTGAGAGTTTTTATCTCACAATTCTGACTTCAGAATTGTGGGATATAAAGTTACAATTGCGAGTTATAAAGTCAGAATTATGAGATATAAACTGACAATATTAAGAAAAGTCAGAATTATGAGATATAAACTCACATACTAAATTCACAATTGCAAGAAAAAAGTCAGTATTGCAAGTTTATATCTTCCAATTCTGACTTTATAACTTGCAATTGTGAGTTTAAATCTCGCAATTCTGAGAAAAAGAAGTCAGAATTGTGAATTGCAAACAAATAGTGAGAAAAAGTAGCAGTGACGAGCGAATTATAAAACGACTCCCAAAACATGAAAACAGTGGAAAACATGAAACTGAACTCGTCTTTTTCAGACGGTCAGAGTCAGAGAATCACCAATCGCTGTTTAAATGACATTAAAACTCAAAGTAATCACTTTGGTAATCTAAAACACTTTTCAGATGGAACTGTAATCTGATTACCACCCATTTCAAATGAAATACAGTGACTCAAATTGTGTTACAGTTAATGAAATCGACACTTTATTTCACTGTAAACATTCAAAAAGAAATGCTCTTGTCAGTGATTTGGCCCGGTGGTCAACGCTTGGATAAAAATCTCAGATAACGGCTTCTACTTCATGTTAAATTCATTAATGCTGTGCAGAAAGCACATTCTCACTGTAATTAATTATGCAAAACCCAAAGACAGAGTGTGAGTTAAGCGCTTCAACCCCTGGTGTTTCTCCCAGATAGAAGATCAGAAGTCTGTTTGGCATTTAGGTGTGACAGTCCCAGCTGGGTTCTGCCTCCCTCAGGGAACATTCCGGAATGTGGGTGATGAACACCGCTAGGACACACATCT
>CM074282.1:1125000-1337500 GCA_037194245.1 Opsariichthys bidens | reverse complement strand
GCAGAGGGTTTCGGAAATACTGTATTTGCTCTAACATGTGTTGATAAGGGACTTGAGAGGTTTTAAAGCAACATCAAACAGCATTTGTAACCCATTTAACTCGCAAAATGAGATATGAGATACTCAACAAGAACATCACAATGTGACCAGATGAAAAAAAAGTGTGAATTTACCTAGTTTAGATGATTCTTATTAGATAAAGTGGGAAATGAGATTAAACATGCAACAAGTTCATTTACTTTTTTCAGTGAAAAGTGAAATTCTAGAAAAAGTGAAATTGCATTATTTATCTACTTTATTTCTTTTGCAAAACACACACAACTATTTTTTTTTTAAAGAATGTTGGTAAAACAGTTTCGTTCACAGACGAAAAATACAATGGAAGTTAAAGGGAAGCGAAACTACCAACAATGTTCCAAATATCTGACGTTTGGAACAATGTACATTTACTGCTATACAAAAATAAAGGAGATGACATGTAAAGTCGGTGCTTGTGTCGTGTTGTATCAAACCCCTCATTTCAGAAGGACATGTGACGCGTCCGGTGGCCTTTACCTTGATGTTGTTCTCTGCAGAAATGAGGGAAGCTTGCAATTTGTGGGATTTCTCCCTGCTCTCCCTGGCCTCCTCCTGCACCCGCTTCAGCTCGCTACGCAGCTTCCCCAGAGTCTTCTGGAGCGCCGCTTCCTGCGCTTGGAACTCTTTCCTCAGCTCCGCCTCGGTCTTCTTCCAGGCCAGCAGGTTCTCTGCGGTCATCTGCTGCGTGCGCTTCATGGCCTCCAGCTCGCGTTCGTAGAAGGCCTGGGCTTTATTTAGCTTGGCCTCGTACTCCTCCACCAAACGCTTCTTGTCCTGTTTCAGTTCCTCGACCCTTTCGGTCAGCGAATCCACCTCCGCTTTATGAAGCTGTCCCAGTTTCTCCTGGTCTTTGTTGTAGTTGGCATTCTGGCTTTGGTGTGAACGAAGCAGTTCTTGGACCTGTAAAAGCAACATTTTGTTCAGGCGCAGTTTTTGAAACCTTACCTGAGAATGCTTCCTAACCAGTGACAAGCAATTTGTCGATAATGAATATAAAAAACTTGCCACATTTACAGCCATTCAGAAGTTATTTGATGTTTAACGTACAATTACAAGGGAAGGATTTTTTCACAAAACCATCATTAATGCTTTATTAATGTAGTGTAGCCATGTGATCTAACCACCTAAAGGTTCAAACCCCACAATTTATGAACTTTGCAAAAGTGACCTTGACCAAGGCACAAGGCAAAGCTACTGTCCCGGTAAAAATTGTACCGTAAAAAACAAAAACAGCAAAAACAGACAAACAATTCAGTAATTATTAACTTCATTTACCCAAGCTCAAAAATAATGTTCAGAAAATAATAATAATAATGTATTATTTTTCATTTTTGAATTTCTATAGTGTCTTTCCTCAAGGAATCAATCAGATTCATCTGATATACGGCCTAAAAACAGCTTAAGATAAGAACATACGTTTTTCACATTTCACTATGCAATTTTGTATCCAATGACAGTAAAATATGAATTATGTGTCAAATTGAGAACAAAAATTTGCTGAGCAACAGTGAACATAATTCAACGTGAGAGATTTTCTTCACACACGCAGTGTGAGTTCCAGTCACGTTTTCCTGCACCCATTGAGACTGACAGGATATAATCAGCCTTAATCATCAATAGTGATTGTGAAGGACATTTTAATATTAAGAGTTAATGTATCTGCTGTGAACACACATTTGGGATGAAGGAAAGCAGCTGCCGGGCTGAAGGGATCTGGGGGTCGTCCTGTCCTAAATCTAGGGTGTAAGGCCTAAAACGGTCATCTTGTATTAGGTACAGGCCTTATGTCAGGGAACAGTGTCTTTTCTTTTTACCATGTGTGGAAAAGTACTGATGTTAAGAGGTGTAACCTTGAAGGGTACGGGGGGGGGGGGGGAAACCTGTGTTTCTGTAGGGTGCGTTCACACTCGTCATGTTGGGTTGGATTAAAACGGACCCTGGTGCGATCGCTCAGTGAGTGCGGTTCATATGTGAACGCTGCCGTCAGAACCCTGAAAAAGACGGGTCTCGATCCGCTTCCAAACGAACTCTGGTGCGGTTCCATCGATATATGAACGCGACACGGACCAAAGACGTGTGAACCAACCAAAAACAGGACGTGATGTCACGAGAGTCAGCTGACGCGGGAAGATCGGCGTATCCGAAATGAGTCGAGGGCAAACGTGGAGCGACGAGGAGGTGAAGTTTCTGGAAATCCTGCTGCTGTTCTGAATGTTTTGAACATTTGATGAGCTCTTCGTGATTCTCAGCTGGTCAAAATAAAGCATGAAATGATGGCGTTTAATCCAGAACACGGCGTTGTTTTGAATGTTCGGTCAGCGAGATCCGTCGCCAAATATACGTGATAAAAGCCGACCAATCAGGTCCGTATCCCTACGCCTTCGGTTCGGTAACTTTAGGTTCGCTGTTAAAAATGCCAGTGTGAACGCTAAGCGGACCAGGACTATATGATTTGTTTTTGTTTTTTGGTCCGAACCAAACCAACCGAAATACAAGTGTGAACCCTCTGTATGACTGTTTGACCTTTCTTGCAAGAAATAAATTCTTTATAAAGACAATTTTCACCGAGTTTGTCTCTTCTGCAGTATGAGTTAAATTTCTGCCACAACAGTGATAATAATAGCTTTTATCGGCTGATCCCGTTTGTTGAGATTCGGATGCATCTCTATAATAATAACAATAATTTGGTAACACTTTATTTTACAGTGTCATTGTTACATATGTTACATGTATTTACTAGAAATTATGCATAATTACATGCAATTAACCCTAAACCAAACCCTCATTCTAACCCTAACCCTACAGTAAGAACATGTAGTTAATTGTCATTACTCAGTACTTAAATGTATAATTACACTGTAATCCTGACACCTTAAAATAAAGTGTAACCAATAATTTTATAGCCATATTTATAATAATCTTAAAATTTGAGGTAAATTGTCTAGCCTTGCAAACAAGTACACAAAAGCTGGAATTTTTAGTAATGCATTTTAAATTAATGCTTTCGATTTTTCTCCCCAAATCGTACAGAACCTAAATTTCTAAATGTAACTGCACACACCTCCTGCCGATGTGCGGCACGCAGCTCCTCCAGAGCCTGCCGTTTCTCCTGCTCAAACTGGGCCTGTAACTGTCCAAAGGAGCGGAGCTTCTCCTCGAAAGAGCGTCGCATGTCCTCCACCTCGCGGGACATGGTGACCACGCGCTGCGTGTGCTGCGCCTCCGTGCACAGCTGCATGTCCTCCACCCGCTGACGGTACGTCTCGAACTCCGCCAAGGCCTGGCGCTTCATCCGCTCGTGCAGCTCCATGGACTCCTCCAGGGACTGAATCCGCCGCTTCAAGTCCATCTCGTCGCTGATCTTGCTCTTGTACTGCATGATCTTCTCCCGCGTTTCCGAGAGGATCTGCTGCACCTCTTCCTCGTGGGCCTCCTTCAGGGTCTGGATGGCCGCTTCATGCTCGTCGTTCTTGGTGTTGAGGGCGTAGATCACCTAGAGAGGCGAGAAGATGAGACTCGAATGATGTAACGCAATCAAAGGTTGCATGATCTTCTAGAACATTCTCGACAAAAGAAACGTCCATGACAGATTAAAAGGTTGAGGAAGACTGTGCATTATGGCGAAGGTTAAGTAAACACTGTTTTGCTGATCTAGAGCATTTGTGCTCAATGCATTACACATGTAAAGCCACGCTTTAGCAAGCTTTCACTGACTGACCTTTAAAAGCAGAAGATTTATGTCTAGCTAAATATGGAAAAGCGAGACTTTTCCATCATGCAAACTTTTCGGTCCCTTTCTAAACGCACTTATGTTCGTTGCGTCAGTTTTATTCAAGGACACCTGACAAATTTGGCTGCTGTGTTTACAAATGTACAGATGAATTTGTACTGTAGATTTTAATTGGATGTTCGACCTTTGACATCAGCAACTACATATGGGGCTTCTCCCATCTCTTAAATCATATTAAAAACATTCATTTTGAATGATGAGCTTTCAAATATAATTATATTGTTAGTTGCAATTTATTATTTGAATTACTTTGCAGTTTCTAAGTCTGTGACCCTATTAGAACAGAAATGTGACCCACTTTTGGGTCGCAACCCACCGGCAGAGAGCTGCCTCAGACCACTAGTCCACAAACATTAATTATTAAAACGATTAATTATTAAGTTTTATTTTTTTATAACATGAATGTGTCGGCTAATGCATCCTTTTCTTTAAGAACGAGAATAACAAACCGTGCACAAAAAACTAGAGACACATTTTCAGACACGTGTTTAATTTTTAATTCCCCCCGTTATGCAGGAGAGAGCTTGAAAGTCTCCAAAAATGGGACTGAGATTGCCTGCGAAAAATAAAACTTTGGGTTACTCAATCACGTTTTGCAACAATATTACCATCCCTAAAAAAAAGAATGACAGGAACAGCATGTTAGCTCATGAATATTAAGTTGTGCTCAAATAAATTAACATGATATTCTATTGTTTTGATACAGTATTACAGCGATTAGATGAATTCACTCCATTATTATTTTAAAACGAACGTAATCATGTCCACAGAAGCTAAAAAATACAACTTCAGGGTTAAAACAACTCTGACATATGAATAAACAGCTCTTATTTTTTTCCCAGCCAAACTATTCCCCCGCTTGATTATTTGGAAACAAAGTGACCTTCGACTGCAATTCTCAAGCTTTGTGTGTCCAGCTCCCACTTCATTTCCATAATTGTCTAGACATCTGATTATGTGAGAGCCGTTTGGCCACCTGAGAGCAGCACAATAGAGTTATCTCCTTTACAAATGCTGCTCTGTGGGAAACCGTGACTCAGTCGAAGACGTATGTGCCCCTCTTGTCACATCTATAGGGGACTCTCTCTCAGGATTGACCATGGAGCGTTCTATTATTCTCCAGATTTCTTTCCCCACACTATCCACACAGTTCATTCTCACAGAAAAAGAGCTGATAAGGGCGGCAGAGGACACAGAAGAAAAGGTGGTTCAGTGACTATGTTTGCACTCTCTTAGTCAACGCACGCTTATCGCAAGTGATGTGCAAAAAACTAGCTTATATCTGTGTTATCTGCTCATTTGCTGTGTGAAAGGAAAATCTTTACAACCTGTTTAAGCAGTCTTAATGCACTGCTTTCCACCTTATCGGAACCAACCGATAATAGGCCCGTTTTCCAATGGCGATGCAACTGCCTCACGGACTTTAAGTGAACATGGGAAGCTCCAACATCCGATATATTTTTCATTAGACGCATTAGATATGAAAAAAATAGAGGGAGGATATGCAACACTTTTTGGTATACCGGTTGAAACTCTTCACATCCTGAAGAAGAGAAAAAATGTGTGGTGACAGATCGCTGTAGCTCCTCGATCGTCTCTTCATACTAGTTCATTTATAGCATCAAATAAACATGAATGAACATCAGAAGGAATGTTGTTTCAAGACGTGATTCAAGTTCACCAACGTTAATCTACGAACAGTCTTTGTTGGACAAAATGACAAATTCAGGGTTATGATTGGCCAGATCGCCTGTCAATCAAACTGTTTGCGAAGGCTCAATTACAAGATGGCAACCTGGAGCTGATCTTATATATGCATTTCTATGTCAACACTATCAAAATGACAAGTTAGAGCTCTGTAAGTTATGTCTCTATGTTCACCAAGACTGTATTCATTTGATCAAAAATACAGTAAAAGCTAATAAGTTGATGTTATTATTATTGTTTAAATGAACGGTTTTCTATTTTAAAATACTTGAAATGCAATAAAAATGTATTTTATTCCTATGATGCAAAGCTGAATTTTGACACTGGAATTCAGTGTCACATGATCATTCAGAAATCATTCTAATATGCTGATTGGCTGAAACATTTCTTATTATCATTTTTTTCAGGATCGTTTTAATGAACAAAATAAAATAAAAAAATGCACTTATGTGAAACTGACATCTTTTTAAGTCTTTTGATAAATGCAATGCATCCTTGCGGAATAAAAGCAATAATTTCTTTAATAATTCAAAGTCAGTTTTTTTTTTAAACGGTAGTGTAACTCATATTTATATACTCCACTCAATGCAACGCTCTTTCTATGAAGTACAATTCATAATTTTAGCCCCTGTACATCCTGCGTCCTGCAGACCGGACGTGTAAAGAATAACACTAGATATCTACCTGAGCAACAGTCAACAGTGAAAGGCAAAACACAGTCCCGAGAGGTTGCTCATGAAATGAAAGAGGCAGCCATCCCGTAAAGGACTATATTAAAATTCAGTAGGCAGTCAGAGTACCAGCATTCATTTTAAATCCCAGAATGTCCTGGAAGCTCCACAGTCAACCTGATGCGCACCGACTGACAGTGAGAAAAATAACAAGTAACAACAAGTAAAGTAACAGTCTGGCTATTTCGCTTGCAAAGAGAGTCAATTTGACTGATTTTGTGGGCTATTACGTTTAAGTCTAGTCATATTTCTCTGAAAATGTTCCATCCATCCATCCATCTTCTACCGCTTATCCGGAGCCGGGTCGTGGGGGCAGCAGTCTAAGCAGAGATTCCCAGACTTCCCTCTCCCCAGACACTTCCTCCAGCTCTTCCGGGGGGACACCGAGGCGTTCCCAGGCCAGCCGAGAGACATAGTCTCTCCAGCGTGTCCTAGGTCTTCCCTGGGGCCTTCTCCCGGTGGGATATGCCCGGAACACCTCCAAGGAGGCATCCGAGACAGATGCCCGAGCCTCTCCTCTCGATGTGAAGCAGCACCGGCTCTACTTTGAGCTCCTCCCGAGTGACCGAGCTCCTAAGGGAGCGCCCTGCCACCCCGCGGAGGAAGCTCATTTCGGCCGCCTGTATCCGGGATCTCGTTCTTTCGGTCATGACCCAAAGCTCATGACCATAGGTGAGAGTAGGAACGTAGATTGACCGGTAAATCGAGAGCTTCGCCTTGCAGCTCAGCTCCTTCTTCACCACGACAGACTGCAGAAGCTGCACCGATCCGTCCGTGCACCTCACGCTCCTTCCTTCCCTCCCTCGGGAACAAGACCCCAAGATACTTGAGGCAGGAGCTCTCCACCAACATGAAGAGGGCCTTTTCCGGCTGAGAACCATGGTCTCAGACTTGGAGGTGCTGATTTTTTGGGCTATAACGTTTAAGTCTAGTCATATTTCTCTGAAAATGTTCCATCCATCCATCCATCTTCTACCGCTTATCCGGGGCCGGGTCGCGGGGGCAGCAGTCTAAGCAGAGATTTCCAGACTTCCCTCTCCCCAGACACTTCCTCCAGCTCTTCCGGGGGGACACCGAGGCGTTCCCAGGCCAGCCGAGAGACATAGTCTCTCCAGCGTGTCCTAGGTCTTCCCTGGGGCCTTCTCCCGGTGGGATATGCCCGGAACACCTCCAAGGAGGCATCCGAGACAGATGCCCGAGCCTCTCCTCTCGATGTGAAGCAGCACCGGCTCTACTTTGAGCTCCTCCCGAGTGACCGAGCTCCTAAGGGAGCGCCCTGCCACCCGCGGAGGAAGCTCATTTCGGCCGCCTGTATCCGGGATCTCGTTCTTTCGGTCATGACTCAAAGCTCATGACCATAGGTGAGAGTAGGAACGTAGATTGACCGGTAAATCGAGAGCTTCGCCTTGCAGCTCAGCTCCTTCTTCACCACGACAGACTGCAGAAGCTGCACCGATCCGTCCGTGCACCTCACGCTCCTTCCTTCCCTCCCTCGGGAACAAGACCCCAAGATACTTGAGGCAGGAGCTCTCCACCAACATGAAGAGGGCCTTTTCCGGCTGAGAACCATGGTCTCAGACTTGGAGGTGCTGATTTTTTGGGCTATAACGTTTAAGTCTAGTCATATTTCTCTGAAAATGTTCAATTAGCAAATTCCAGCAGAGTGCTAAAATTCCTACCATGTTGTAGCCATGAGCTCTGTGCGTTTCATCAAGCCATCTAGACACGAATTAAAGGCATATGCTTCCAGTGCGACATCTCTTCCAGACAAATTTTGACCAGGTTCATCGATTCAAACGTTTTACCGTGGGTATTTAGAGAATTATTTTATTAGCTTGGCAATATGCTAATGTTCCACACAGCAGAGAACATTTACCCAGAAACTTTATTCACATATTGTCAGAGTACTTTAACAAAGAATTTACTTCTCGGCCGCCAATAAAAAGCATAACATAAGCATAAACATTAACATAAACAAACCAATAAACTTAATGTGATTCATATGTGTCAGTCATGTGTAAATGTAATAGTTGAGTATATGAATAGTGAGAGATTAAATGTCTTTTATCTTCAGTTGAAGTCAGTTGTAGTTCTTGTGTTTCTCTGTCCTTCAGTGATTCTGCTTGTTAACAGCAGGCGTTCATCATTAATGCGCAATCATCTCTTAATGATCTCAATAACTGCTTCAACGGTTCTTTAACCTGGGCATTTTTCTGTGAACTATTACATAAATCTTATCTATTTCATTTACATATGACCGAGAAATATGAATCACATTAAGTTTATTAGTTTGTTTATAATAAAACGATGTCATCCAAATGGATGGAAAATTGCTATTACATAAAACGTATGTTTAGACAGCAATTTTTTTTTTAGTGTACTCGTGTACATAAACCCACATCATCAGCCGCATCACGGTCCAAAGCTCAAAATATTAATAAAAACCATATCATATAAACGAGACTAAAAATAACACTAATACACATTATAGAAGAATGAGTCTTGCTCAGTCGTGACGGTAGTAAATCTGAAAGAAAGCACAGACGGTTGAGCGAGCAAATACTCAACTTGTGTTGTGATTTGAGTTCCAAACATAACTTGAGCCAGGATAGTTAGAAATGTTTTGCGCGCACATGAAACGTACGATTTTGCGAACGCCTGCCTGTGTAGATAAAAGCCATGAAGGCAGCTCTCAAGGCTGTAGAGATGATGAGGGGTCTCACACAAGACTTCATTGGTCTTTTTTGATTTGCCACATTTCCTCCATTTTTGGTCCAGTGAATTTGGCAGTCAATGAGTTTTCGGCCCACTCAGAACTGGAATATGAGAAAACCCATTAACTCCCACAACACTGGGAAGTCTTAATCACTTTGTACTTGAATCTGAGAGTCATTACAACTGTTCCAACATCAGTCAATAAGACCAAGACCGCGATAATGATAATTACAGTCATTTGCAATGGTGCAGAGAGAACACCATATTGTTCAGTGTAAAAAGGCTGTCTGTAAATCGGTCCAGATCACTTTTGGGGCGACGAAGGGGTTTATTGTGTCTCTTCAATCACAGTCTGTTTCAAGACGTGCCTCGGTAGGAGATTAAAACGGGTCTATGAGAGCTTTTCTCACAGCTATTGGCTCGGCTTCAAGCTCCAACCTGTGTTTTAAAGAATGATGGACAATGTAAAATAAATACATCACCGTTCACTCCAGCTCTTTGTCGATAGATTCCGCTTTCTCTGGCACACGGGATCGGTTTGTAATTGGCAGGCTTATGAATATGCATTAAGTGAGGAAATGGGTTGTAATGAAGTTGAGAGATAGTGCTAATTAGTGTAATTATATGCACGGTATCTACTAAACTGCGAGGCACACCTTCAACGAAGAGGTAATTAAAGCAGTTGAAAAAGAACAGTTCACACTTACGGGAAAAACTTGGAAGCGAAAACAACTCGGTGCGGATGACTTCCTTCTATGCCGTGCACATTAATCACGATGAAGAGGCTCATAAAGGGGTTTGTTGCTCTAATTTCCTGCTATCTAAATGGACGCCGGCTGCAGCGAACCTGGAGGTGTGAAATACATTTTATGTTTACTTCCTTTTCATTATGCAAAAGGCGAGAGTGAGTTTAAATTTCTAAAAGTTCACGGTGCCGAAAGCGCTCAAGAAACGCCCAGCTTTTCCCAGATTTATATTTCAAATAAATACTGGTCTTTTGAACTTTATATTTATCAAAGAAATCTGGGAAAGAAAAAAAAAAAAACAGTTTCCACAAAAAAATTAAGCAGCAAAAACCTTCCAACATTGATAATAATGAGAAATGTTTTTTGAGAAGCAAATCAGCATATTAGATTGATTTCTGATTCATTTTCTGGGTTAAAATTCTGGGTTATTTTTTCAGAGAGTAACCATTTTCTGGGTTATAGGGCTAATATTTTGACCCAATTCCTGGGTTATTTTTCAAAGAGTAACCCATGTTCTGGGTAACGCTGTTGTTCTGGAATTTGAAGTAAATGATCCGTTTTGGCCTGGGCTTTCTCGGTGCAACTTCGTCACGTATTCAAGGCAAGCAAGTATTTTCAGTGTCCATGTCACGTAAACCGTTCTGTGTCCATGTCACCGTTGCTAGTTTAGCACCATTTGCTGAAAAAATGACCGTGGTTTACCGTGGTAATTCTGTGGTTGGCATGTAGCCGCCCGCGGCTGTCGCGACAACATCTAACTAGTTTAAAGTCCGTGTAAAGTCTGAATAAATATGTGTTTTGAGTTTGTCTGACTAAAGAAGAAAGTGTTATTAACCACCTAGCCAAATTTGAATGATAACGACAAGTTCATGAAATTAGGTGTCAGAATGGTTGAAGTGCTTGAGAAATACACGTATGACGTATTTAATGTGTTTAGTAGAAAATGACTGAATTCACTTTGCGCGGTCTTTAAATTCTATTTTTCATAACCTGTGCTGTACTTATCTCATTGTTATAATGATGTTAAATGTTATAATCGTGCACTTTCTCAGTTTATGGCCAGCAATATTGTTATTTTTAAGGATGTTTAAGGAATCTTCATTAAGGACTTCATTTAAGGACACACCGCTATGGAGGACCAGGAGTGCCACATTAAAATAAAACGATGAATCAATTAATTTATTTAATAATTCACACATAAAAATGTAAATAAATAAATCACTTTTAAATAGGCAAATAAATAGACGTATTTAAAGTTGTTTATTTAATTCCCGCTTTTAAACGTAGATTAATAGAACAATAAAAAAAATACATTTGTAAATCATTTTAAATCTCTTTTTAAAACGCTTTTTAAAAAAAGGATTTGCCAATTGCTTTTCAAAAATCGCTAAAAAAGCGATTTAAAAAGCCATTTAAAAAGCGATTTAAAAAGCCATTTAAAAAGAGATTTAAAATGATTTACAAATGTATTTTTTTATTGTTCTATTAATCTACGTTTAAAAACGGGAATTAAATAAACAACTTTAAATACGTCTATTTATTTGCCTATTTAAAAGTGATTTATTTATTTACATTTTTATGTGTGAATTATTAAATGAATTAATTGATTCATCGTTTTATTTTTATGTGTCACACTTGGTCCTCCATACGCCGCCGGTGTGCGTCACTCATAGAGAATAATGTGTTCGAGTTTTAAAAACGCTTCTCGTCCGGTGTTCGATCACCTTTAGCCGCGGATAGAGCGACGAGGAAACACAATAGTTTGACCCAGAAGCTGGGTTATATTAACTACGATGTTGGGTTATTTTAACCCAACATTTGGGTCAGGTATTTAACCCAGAATTTGGGTCAAAAAGAATAACCCATTTTTCTGGGTTGAGATGACCCAGAAATTAGTTGGTACCTTTTTAACCCAGGATTTGGGTCAAAAATAGCCCATAATGGGTTATTAAGTGTATATATATATATATATATATATATATATATAATAAAAATCTGTTTTTCTCTATTTTTGATCATATAAATGCAGCCCTGTGGAGCATAAGACACTTTTTTTCAAAACGGTAGTGCACATTACACAAGTTACTGTAATATCTATGTGAAAAATGACAGAAAATCTTAATTGACTAGTTGGAGTGCAAACTGCAAAATCTAACACATTTACATCCATTTAGCTTTCGAAGGTGACATAGAAAATAAACTAAATTCAAACACAGCGATTAATCATATGGAGTCAGTGATATAAGCAGTCCTAAAATATACAACGACACGTGAGGATACGTGCGATTTTAAATTGACTTATTTAAAACTAAACTAAACATGTTGGAAAAATCTGTAACATATATGACCGATACATTTAATAATATACTTAAAAGCTTGTCTTACTGCAGTCAAATACATGCTTAAAAACATTGCAGTTTATTAGAAAAGCTGGACGATCACAAGGAAAAATAATAATTATATCTTATCGTAATCTACATATAGAAAACATCTCTCTTCCATTTGCATATGAGCATATGGAGAGATTCGGACATTATTAGGATGCATATGTGCATTACAGTCACGCCTGAGAGCAGCTCCACCAAAACAAGCATGATGAAGCAGGGCACAATCCTTAGGGAAAGTGTGTTTTTATAGTCTTTTATATTTATATCTCTTGAAATATGACTTGCGATACGAATGCAGGGATTAGAAAACACATTACTCTGATTTTAGTGTCTCTTAATTGGTTGCCAGTGCTTGCATTTCATTCATTATAACTCTTGCTTTCTTTTTATCTCAAATTTAGTGATGTCTATTATTATTATTATTCCTGTGTCTTTTATTCTTTTCTCTGTACAGCACTGTGTTCATTTGTGCTTTATAAATAAAGAGATGTGACTGTGATGAAATACGGCTGCCTGGATGAGGTCAGTTCATGAAAATATTTCTACATGCAGAAATTTCTTTGACATTTACAGTGTTCTTTCACACATTCAACGAAGGGGTCATACAACGAGGTCTCGAGCTACACTTCATTTGCCACAGGCATTGAAAAATAAGCTCAATTTAAATTCTATGTGCCGATTTTGCCTCGGGTCCTGCAGCCAATAGTGAAAGCTGTCAGGCCTGTTTACAGAGCCGGTTACAGGGTGTGAGAACGCTGTAAGTACATCTCTACAACACTACAGGCGCGATGTAAAGTCAACAAAACTCTTCTCTAGTCAGATCCCCAAAATACTCCATTTTTTAATAATAATAATAATAATAATAATAATAAAATGTCTAATAGTATTAAACCAATGCCCATTCTAAACAAGCTAGCTAATCTATATAACAATGGCAATGTAATTTTTTGTAAAACGTTCAGAAGTTTGGGGTCATTATTGAAAAAAGTCTCACTCATTGTGAAATATTATTGCTATTTAAAAAAAAAAAAACTGTTTTGTTATTAAATGTATTTTAAAATACAATTTATATCCTGTAATCAAAGCTGTATTTTCAGCACCATTACTCCAGTCTTCAGTGTCACATGATCCTTCAGAAATCATTCTGATATGCTGATTGGCTATTATTATTATCAGTGGGAAATATTTTGTGAAAACCGACATTTTATTTCAAGATTCTGCGTTGAATAGAAAGTTCAAAAGAACAGCATTTATTTGAAATAGAAAGTTTACATTATAAATCTTTTTCCTCTTATTTTTGGATGTCCAAGTACCAATAAAAAAATAGTACTGACCACAAACTTTTGAATAGCAGTGTATATCTCAAGCACGTTCGCTTGATATGAGAGAACCAACGAGATTCGTTCTCACGCATCAATCAAGTACGGCTGAGCTTCTGTTCGTGTTCGCTGATCAGTGTTTATGATAAAAAAGACTAAATTCAAACTGTTCATCACATAAAGCGACACATAAAGACTAAACTGCTCAATACATATGGATTAGTTTTATGATCTCTTTATGAACTTTTTGAAGCATAAAAGCGGTTAGTTGCATAGCTGTCAACAGAGAAATGTCTGTGATCTTATTAAAAATATTGTGTTCTGAAGACGAACAAACGTATTACGGGTTTGGAACAACATAAGGGTGAGTAGATGATGACAGAATTTTGGGTGTACTATCCCTTTAACAATGTCTGGTTCCATCACCTTAACTTTTTACTTAAACTGAACAAGAAAGTGTTTGAACAGAGGATTTTGGATGGGTCTTTGCCAATTCTGTGAAGCACGCCAATCCATTTCAAGTGTTTGCGAATCTCAGCTCACCATGAATATTCACACTTCAGTTTAACTGCCCTTCATGGCTGCTTTCTAGGGCAATAAAGCTAAGAGCCAAATAAAACTCCTCAGAACTTTTAAAGTCTCCTCAAGAGAGACAAAGACAGGCCTTGAATCTAATAAAGCACAACCGCAACGTTAAAAGATACGTCTGCCACAACATGAAAGCAGATAAATGGTACAAATGCTGCAGTAGGTTTATTAGCTTACGTTTAAATCTGAAACAATCAGAACACAAAGCCAAGCGTTTAGGATAACACTCGCCTTCTCACTGCTAACTTTTGTCTTCGGAGGATGGATTTTGTTGCACTTATATGGAAAATCACTCCAGAGTTTCCAAGCTATCATCTAGAGAGACAAAGTCTTTCTGCACAACAGCCGATTTGGTTCACGCTACTCCTGAGGACAAAAGGATATAGTGTGCGTTTAGGCAGGTGGCAGTGCTTGCTCAACGCCCTGGAAAGTTTGCTGCACCAAGCAGATTTGGGTTAAGCTAACACAGGCACCAAAGTTACAGATATTGGCAGAGCCTACTGTAAATATCAATGGCATTCTTGAGCAACATAATAAATCATAAAGAAATGGTTATTCGAGAGCAAGTCAGGGATAAACGTGAGACTAAGGTGTTTAATTAATCAGCTATCCCTTGGTCGAGGATACGGAAGCGTTTTCATTTTCATTGCTTTTTGAGTTTTTATCTTGCATAGGGACTTTGCATCTCACTTTAAAGCGAAACAGGCTTCGTGTAGAGTCTGGGGCTGGAAAACCGCAGGGTGAGATACCTCCTACGTGAGCTGTCATTTTCCTCAGTTTCATAGTTCTTATATATCTTCTCCACTCCTTCACCAGCAATCAAACCACAGAGACCAGAGGGTTTTATGCAATACTACTGACACCATTCCTCTAGAGAGTGAAGATTACAGCTACTAATTAGTCTAAGTTCCAGAATCTACTCAAAAAAAAAAAAGCCACCTGGTGAATAAGGAAAAGGAAAAAACAAGCACAATGTGAGGAAAGAAAAAGTTTCCTTCTGTGAAAAAGCAAAGTACTAAATGAGGGCATAAGAGAAGTCTGATAGCTGAGCAAGTGGGGTCAGAGCTTTGATGGGCAGTAACGATTCGAGGCGAAAAAAGAACTATTTGCAGGCTGAGATTTGCACCCGGTGGAATTTAAACCTGCAGGAGATGTTTTAAATTAGACTTCAGAGCGCTTAAAAATCCACATCTCCATCTCAAAAACACCTTTTGAGAGCTACATAGTGAGCTGATGCCGCTCACACCACAGGCATATCTTTGTGAGCTTGAACTTGAAACTATGGCTTTGAAAAATAAAAGGAGCTGAGAAAAGTCTTCAGTGATCAATTTATGGTATGTGCATAGTGTAGAATTAAATACAGTGGGTACGGAAAGTATTCAAACCCCCTTAAATTTTCAATTATATTCCAGTTCCTTTGACCTCATGATTCTCATTTGCTCTGACATGCGCTGTGAGCTGTAAGATCTTATATAGACAGGTGTGTGGCTTTCCTAATCAAGTCTAATCAGTATAATCAAACACAGCTGGACTCAAATGAAGGTGTAGAACCATCTCAAGGAGGATCAGAAGAAGTTAAATATATGAGCGTCACAGCAAAGGGTCTGAATACTTAGGACCATGTGATATTTCAGTTTTTCTTTTTTAATAAATCTGCAAAAATGTCACGAATTCTGTGTTTTTTCTGCTGTGTGTACATTAATGAGGGAAAAAATGAACTTTTATGATTTTAGCAAATGGCTGCAATATAACAAAGAGTGAAAAATTTAAGGCAGTCTAAATATTTTCTATACCCACTGTAAATACCTGAATTTGAATTAAACTGAGGTAGCAAACGGGATGCAAAATTGCAATTTGTACGATTTGTATAATTTTGTATTTGAAATGTAAAACTGAAAATTCAAAGAAATGTTGAACATTTCGAATGTTGGCAAGACAGACAGAATGAAAGATACAATGATGGATAAAACAAACGAATGAAAGATAAAACAACAGAACAAAAGAATGACAGAAAAGAATGAAAGAATGCCAGATTCTGTTTTTTAATTCAACTTTCTGTGCGCCAATATAAATTCACACTCATGAATGGAAGCCATTTCTTTATCTCTGAATTATGCTCAAACCTTTTCCCTTGACATGTGGTTTTTGATTAGAAATAAATCAATCCCAAGAATCTCAGCCTGTTTCTGGGGATTCAGCTTCATTCCTCCTGATAGGATGTTCTATATGTTCCATAGAGTCTGGTACCATCTGGATAAGACTGGCTTGATGGATCAGGTGTTATATGAATTCTCCAGTAACTACAAAACCATCCTGCCAATCAGACTTTGGGAGGAAGCTCAAGAGAATAAAAGTGGACGCCTGTAAATTCATCCAGATTTTCGTTCTACCACAACAAGTAGGTGAAAACTACCGTATATCTCAGAGAAGCTGTTAAGTAGCCCTGAGGTCCCCAAGGGAACTGTTCACACCTCAACTCTCTGACGTGGCTCAGATCTCTCAAGCTTTTACAGATATGTAATGGCTTCTTTTTCAATGCCGTCATCTGCTAAGGGAACAATAGAAGTTTAGATAATTCCAAAGGCCCGAACAAACCAATCAGGAAAGCCACCTTCGGTGCTGCACTCAGTGGAGACAAAGCGGGGAACAGGATGGTGGCCAAATTGGAGTTCATCATGAACAGTGTGGCATCTTAGAAGACCTTTAGCCAGGGTTTATTCCGGCATGGTGCTCTAAGAAGCGCTACTGGGGATTCTTCTTGCCTGGCGCCAACAGGCTGTGTAGTGCCATCTGTCCACCTGCACGGTCTTACTGGCAATGAGGAGGAATGACATTGTTCAAGGTTATTTTCTTCCATTCCCTGACCCAATATTGCTTTCATACTTCTTGCTTAGCAATTATTGCATTACATTGGCTGACCGCACTATATAATAGTGAGAATTTAATAACAAGTATGGCAATCTCTCTACAGATAGGGCTGGTGTTTCCATTTCTTCATTTGAATGATGTCGGTATCAGTTCTAAAAGCCCCATGATCGATTTTGCACTCTATGCCAGTGTTTCGTGCATGACTGAATCAAATCATATTTTACCTGAATTTGCAGTTGGAATTGAATGTGATGAGATAAAAAGGACATGTACTACAAAAAATGGAAACTTAAAAACTCCATTAAAATGTCCTTGTGTGATGAAAGCAATGACATGAGAGTCATTTGTTCATGAACAGAAGTCAGGACTGCACTGGCCATCAGTGTGCACCAATTCATGAACAAATGATTCTTATGAACCAGTTTTTTTAAGTGCATCAAATGCACACAGCTCAAGCAGTGATGTCTGATTCATGAACAAATGATTCTTATGAACCACTTTTTTTTAAGTGCATCAAATGCACACAGCTCAAGAAGTGATGTCTGATTCATGAACAAATGATTCTTATGAACCACTTTTTTTTAAGTGCATCAAATGCACACAGCTCAAGCAGTGATGTCTGATTCATGAACAAATGATTCTTATGAACCACTTTTTTTTAAGTGCATCAAATGCACACAGCTCAAGCAGTGATGTCTGATTCATGAACAAATGATTCTTATGAACCAGTTTTTTAAGTGCATCAAATGCACACAGCTCAAGCAGTGAGGTCTGATTCATGAACAAATGATTCTTATGAACCAGTTTTTTAAGTGCATCAAATGCACACAGCTCAAGCAGTGATGTCTGATTCATGAACAAATGATTCTTATGAACCAGTTTTTTTAAGTGCATCAAATGCACACAGCTCAAGCAGTGATGTCTGATTCATGAACAAATGATTCTTATGAACCAGTTTTTTAAGTGCATCAAATGCACACAGCTCAAGCAGTGATGTCTGATTCATGAACAAATGATTCTTATGAACCAGTTTTTTAAGTGCATCAAATGCACACAGCTCAAGCAGTGATGTCTGATTCATGAACAAATGATTCTTATGAACCAGTTTTTTTTAAGTGCATCAAATGCACACAGCTCAAGCAGTGTGGTCTGATTCATGAACAAATGATTCTTATGAACCAGTTTTTTTAAGTGCATCAAATGCACACAGCTCAAGAAGTGAGGTCTGATTCATGAACAAATGATTCTTATGAATCAGTTCCTTTTTTCTTTTCTTTTCTTCTTTTTTAAAAAACTACTATTTTATTCTTATTTAATGGACAAGCTAAGTAGTTGACCAGGTTTACATTTAACTGTAAGTTGTATCCTATAACTGTATAACAGTGTACAGTGACAAATAAAAATCTTTTAGTGAATCAACACCATACAGTTCAACCAGTATAGCTCAATTCACAAACAGATGATTCCTTTGATTCTGTTCTTTCAATTAGTCATTCAAAAAGACTCAAGAGTTTTCATTTTGAATCATTCAGAGTGTTCACTACATCAACATCAATTTATCATCACTTCCCGTCATGGGATATTTTAATGGATGGATGGATGAATTATATATATTCTTTCAAAATAGACATTGTTAATAAAATATACAGGTGCACAAATGAATCAGAATCAACTAATCGGGAAATGTCAATTGAAACCCATTACTATCTATATTTTTACCAAAAACAATTAAATTATTCAATATCGGTCTTGTCATCGGGAATCTTTGCTCCTTAAACTCTAAAGGAGGAGAATACTTTGTATCCAAAGATGCATGTGGCACCGACAAGCCTGACAAACCAAGCAAAAAATGATGACACATATTTGCTCTGGTGCCTTCCAAAGCCCAAAACAATCTGAAATGCAGGAGGTATGAAGGCCACGTCCCAAAGTACAGCAACAGGTGCATCTCCAGGCCTTTGCATCTGTTTGCCAGCCACGTCTCTCAACCCCCAGGACTCGCAGATGACTGAATCTCATTACAAAACCCGGCACAGAATCATTTTTAGCGAGTAAACTGGACTATAAATTTCATGAACCAGTGTCACAAAGTTATACGGTTATTTCACAACATCCTTAGGCGCTTGATTGGAGCATTGATGTTTAAAATAGATTCAATCTTTCGTGGTTTATGAGCTACATTAGAGGATATGGTCTCATGGCCTGAGTGTTTCTGGAAAGAAGAAACTGTGCTTGTAGAGATGCACATCATAAACGCTTCTGATTGGGTAGTTATATTAACTCAGTTATAGGAACTAGGGTGGTCCCCTGAAAACTAAATGCTCCCCAGGACCATTTTCTTGGTTGTTTTCGCACCGCCACTAAGAACTCTGAAGTGACGCAAGTCCATCGATATCATTTAAATGCGGCATTCAATAATGTCGACAACTCTGTAGCTTTACGATCCAGAAGTGCCTGAACTTCGGCATCGGTTCATCTATCGCTGTTTTTCGTGACTGTATTTCATTACAGTTCCATTTGAAATGGGTGGTAATCAGATTCCAGTTCCATCTGAAAAGTGTTTTAGATTACCAAAGTGATTACTTTGAGTTTTAATGTCATTTAAACAGCGATTGGTGATTCTCTGACTCTGACCGTCTGAAAAAGACGAGTTCAGTTTCATGTTTTCCACTGTTTTCATGTTTTGGGAGTCATTTTATAATTCACTCGTCACTGCAACTTTTTCTCACAATTTGTTTTTTCCCTCACAATTGTGAGTTTGCGTTTCACAATTCTGACTTCTTTTTCTCAGAACTGCGAGATTTCAGAGTTAAGAGTTAAGAGATAGTCAGAGTTAAGAGATATAAACTTGCAATACTCATTTTTTTCTTGCAATTGTGAATTTAGTGAATTTATATCTCATAATTCTGACTTTATAACTCGCAATTGCAACTTTATATCACGCAATTCTGAGGGAAAAAGACAGAATTGTGAGATAAAAACTCTCAATGACCTTTTTTGTGTTTGTTCCACACTTATTAGTATTCCAAAGTATTCTAAAGTATTTAGATGAAGTGACTAAACTTGAGTAATGTAACGAAATACGTCACAAATGACTTTTTAAAGCATGTATTTTGTACTCTGTAGTGAAATACATTTTAAAAGTAACCCACCCAGCCCTGATGCTAATTTAGTCCCCCCCAAAAGGCGTTTCTATAACTAAAATCGTTCCCAGTTCCCACGCTGCGAACGTGCCAAAAAACAGGTACTTCGGGCAATAGGGACTGTGAAAACATTGCTGTGAAAGCTCCTATAATCATTGCATCTGCTCACCAAAATCAAGGGTGCAAATTACAGGGAGTTCTGACTCTCCTAATTAATGGTTGCAACCCTCAAAAAAAAAAAAAAAAAAAAATGTCAAAACAAAAAGTTAGGGTCTTAAAAAAGAAGAAACTAAACAGTTTTAATTGTACATATTGCATAACAATGTCAACTGAATTTTTAAACAACATTTCTTTAGCTACAAAATTTAAAATACCCTTCAAAAGATTGGGGACAATGAGAAAGCAATACTTTTATTCAGCAATTGATTAAAAGGGACATTAAACTTCAAATGAATGCTTTTGAACTTTCTATTCATCAAAGAATCCTGAGAGAACTGTATCTCAGTTTTCAGAAAAAATCAAATAAAATAAGCAGCACAGCTGTTTTACACGTTGAGAATAATAAGTGTTTCTTGAGCACAAAATCACCCCATTAGAATGATTTATGAAGGACCGATAAGACTGAAGACTGGAGTAAAGTCTGTTTTCATAGACAAGTCTATGGAGGATTTGTTTGTTTGGCAATTTTATAAACGATCCAAAAACACGGTAGCACCCTGTCCTAACCAGATGCAACAAGCAGATGTGACGCAACTACAAAAAAACCCTGCCAATCAGAAGAGCACAGAGTCTCTCCACAAGATACTCGCAACAAAGTGGATAAATACATAATCAAATTCATGAATATTACAACATTTAGCCGTTTTAGTCTTCGTGAGAGAATACACTTGTTTGTTCACTTTGACTTGCCAGTTTGAACGTCTTTGTTTCTTTTAATTTTTAAGATCTGAGGTGATTTGTCCTGCATGCTGGATACAAAGGGCAAAATGACAATCAAATTCCCATTGGATGCTTTTAACACATTGCGTCTGGTTAACCCTCGTGTTATGTTTGACCCGTTTAGATTTTCTTTGTTGTTGGAAATACTGGTTAACCTATGTTTTTTTTTCTTGATATTTTGTGTCTTTTTCTCATTTATCATCATGTAAAGTTTCAACATGCTGGTGTTTCTTGACCTATGCGAACAAAATTACTGTAACGTTCGTGATGTTCGCCGGGTCAATTTGACCCGCATATTTTAACGCTCTAAAGCAACTGTGCTGACCCAAAATAATAACATTTCTTGGTTATATTTTGTTATTTTAATTTTTTTACTACCTCATGAAACTAATAAATGAGGTTTTCCACACTTATTTCAATACAGAAAAATGTTTTAACCAGCAGCATGTGTGTGAAGAAAACACACACTTGATCTTCATGTCAGAAGAAACTTCTTGACTGTATGAAATGAGTTTACAAAACGGCCAACTTAGGAAAAGTACATATTTTCATTATACAGCTACATTTAATTGTTCAGTTATGATGTTCTAAGAAAAAAAAAGTACTGTTTATTTTCAAATTTTGTCAAAACAAACAAAAAAAAAATGGTTAAAAAACATTTCCATTAAATCGTATCTTCAGATGTATATTTTTTGGAATATTGGACAAATGTTGATATTAAAAGTTTACAGTTTGTGCCTTTTTCATAGTGTGATTTTTTGAGGAATTGTATTGAATCCAATTAGGGTCAATTTGACCCGCTCCACAACGAGTGCACGCAGAGATTGCTGACCGCACAGAAAGTCATACACTGAAACAAATCAAGCAAAAATATGAATAATAATTACTGAATGTTTGCCTAGCAACTGCCGTTCGGACTTTCAATGCGCAGTTACAGAACTGAGATTAACCCCCGTGTTAGCACTAGAAATAGACTTCTAAATCCTCTGAAAACTCATACACGTCAACTGATCCGTTCCCTGACCAACACTAATTATCTCCCAGCGCAGAGAACCAGCCCACTCAAAACTGAAAGTTCTCCCTAACCATGTGCAATGAGTCGAGCAGAATCCATCCCTTCAGGAGTCGATGAACGGCAGCATCACTGCGACCGTCCTTCATCACCATGGCAACTACAGTACATGATCACAGTCCTTCAAAAGATTCACGATGTAGTGGGCTGCAAGCGGGGCAGATTAGGGAGCAATTGAGAGAACGGTTCCAAAGCAAACGCCGAGACTGTCTGGGGGATCTTTGGACCGGGGCTGAGATCACAAGAGACATGGTCTCCTGGTGGTTCGCTTGGGCCTGTTATTTATGAGGCCCAAAGCTAATGATGGAGCATTTGTCTTTTGAAGTGAACCTCTTTGTTCAGTGTCTGTGGATCCTGCTTCCTCTGGCGGACAAAGATTTAATAAACGTTAAATGCTTCATCCAAAAATGAAAATCCAATATAATGTATAACGTGAAAGGGAAAATTCAGCCTTCAAAAGCGAAAGTTCTGTCATCATTTACTCACCCTCGTGTCGTTCTAAAACTGTATGACACAGTAGAAGTTGTTTACGGTATATATAAAAACTAAAAAAGCACAGAAACCACACGTCTTACCAACAATAAAGCAACTAAACGTGACGTTACTGACTACATTTTTCAGTGGCCAGTGTTTCAGAGCACTGGTTTATGCAGTAACAGCTCATTTTAAACGACTGAAAGTGAACATATTCATTTTTAGAGAACAATTTATTTCAATGAACCAGTTCAAACGATTACATAAAAATATTAGTGCACAAACTACTGTATGCGCTCAACAGTGTACTGCATGAATTTTATAAGGTGAATTTGTCATTCGACATCGGAGTCTGTCAGCCCAGGGTGGACTAATTGTACAGAACAGCATGTGAAACGAGGAGATTTGCGCACTTTGTTTCCTTTCTGATTGGCAGAGCTAAGTTGAAAATAAAAGAGAGTTACCATGGCAACTAGACACAGCTGCGTCTGCGATGGAAAACGTTGTGTACAAACAGAGCCACTAGTCTTGCTCCCTCACTGTAATTTACCTCACTCGCTTTCCCCCCCACACACATATACGGTAATATAATTTTGCAGCCGGTAATTACATATTTGCTAAAATCTGCCGATTGGACGCATATTAGTCATAATGCATCTGTTACTTAATGCAATGATTAAATGTATCCCTGAGAGCTCTCCTGCATTACGCTGCTAAACACAGGACATGGAAAGTGTTATCGTGGTGACAGCAGCGAACGTTGTGGGAGATAGAACTGCTGACATGTTTAAGAATTTACCTTGTAAATCTTTATTTGGCCGGTGCTTTATATCACTAAAGCAAAAAATATAGAAAGGCAAACCTTATAATTCACTGTCACAGTCAAACATGGCCTTTATTTTATAACCCACAGATGCGACCTTTTAATTTATAACTACCTATGAGAGAGAGAGAGAGAGAGAGAGTGAGAGAGAGAGAATGAGAGTAAGAGTGAGTTTTTTTCATGTTACTACTATTATTATTATTATTTTTCGAGTTTGTTTATTGTCAGTTTCTCTATAAGCTTTAATCAAATGTTCAGTTTTCTGTTTTTCCAATTGATTTGAATGCTTTGGCAATACAAAATGTATGTGTCATACATTTGTCATGCCAATAAAGCTATTTGAATTGAATTGAATTGAATGAGAGAGAGAGAGAGTGAGAGAGAGAGTGTGAGAGAGAGCAAGAGTGAGAGAGTAAGAGTGAGAGTGAGAATGAGCGAGTGAGAGAGAGTGAGAGTGAGAGAGAAAGAGTGAGAGTGAGAGTGAGAGAGAGTGAGAGTAAGGGTGAGAGAGAGAGTGAGAATGAGAGTTGGGGAGAGAGTGTGAGAGTGAGAGTAAGAGTGAGAGTGAGAGAGAGAGTGAGAGAGAGAGAGAGAGAGAGAGAGAGAGAGAGAGAGAGAGAGAGAGAATGATAGATCTGTGTAAATATGCATTAAAAAAAATGTACTTTTGCAGCCGGTTCAGTTTGGTTAATTAAAATGAGCTTATACAAAACCATTCCTGCGTTCATTGAAATTTGTATTCATTTGATTTTTTCTTTGTTTGATAAGCAGAGATAGATTCAAACCGACATTGACAGCTTGGAAATTTATATCAGCACTATTTTAATAATCTAACATCATCTGTAGTTTATACTCTACTAAATTACTATATGGTAATTTTCCGTCTTTATATCCACTTTTCTGGCACGCCACGAGAAATATCAATAACTAATGTTTGGTAGAAAGCCAACAATTGTGGGGAAAAGTATTAAAATGTGTATAGTATTACATAAAGTAATGGGATGCATGATATTACTGTAATCAAGTAGAGTACTTCAGAGAGGCTGTGTGTGTGTGTGTGGGGGGGGGTATTCCCTACGTTACGGGGACCAAATGTCCCCATAAATCATGAAAACACAACGTGTGTGTGTGCTTGTTTTCATGATTTATGAGGACGCAAATTTGTATAATGTCATGGGTATGACACTGGTATTACAACGTAAAAATGCTTCATGCGTCTTCATATTTCAAACAGCTTTAAAACAATGTTTTATTAAAAATGTAAAAATGCAGAACATATTTTATGTTAGTGTAGGGGGACAGAATGTACAGTTTGTACAGTATAAAAACCATTACGCCTATGGAATGACTTCACTAAGATAGCAAAACAAACCTGTGTGTGTGTGTGTGTGTGAGTGAATGGATCACTGCTTTAAAATACTTGTCACAAATCAAGCATAAAAACAGCATAAAAACTTATACTTCAGGCCCACCAGTAGATCCACCCCTGCTTAGGATGTCAATAAATAAGGAGAGCATGCAGGAATTTCAATTCATACTCAAACAGAATGTTGTGCTGAATTTCTAAATGCCAGGACGTGTGTGTGAGAAAATGAAAGACAGGGAAAGGTATGTGGTGTAAGAATGCGTCCATCCATCACAGTGGAAACAGAGAGCGAGGTAATATGTGAGTGTAGAGACGGCATGACAGTCTTACAGCAGGCTTCTGGTAGGACAGAGTAATGTGTAATATGTGTGATAGATCAGCACACGGGTCTGCAGTAAACCCGATCAACCTAGAACAAGGCTTTAAAGGCCCACTGAAGTGCCTTGGAACACGCAGCATTATTCAATGTGTTGACATAATTTCAAATTAAACAGGAAGACAGGGCGGGACATATCGAACAGCTCCTCCCCTTTTTTCAAATAGCCAATAGTGTTTAGTTTCTCCTCCTAATCTCCTCCATGTAGCTTTAAACATAGCATTTCAAATGCCTCCCATACAGTTTGTGGTCTGCGGCGACTATCGTGTCTCTGGACAGGTTCATTCGCCTCAATGGAAAGCATTTACACTGTCTTAATCGTTCCATGTCCCCTATATAGTGCAATTTGTGTCCATGAGAAATGTGTGAACAAGAATTTAAGCCGCAGCTTCTCAGTGTCTATTTAGGGGACGGAACGCTTTTGATTCTAGAGAGCATTTGATTGGACAGAAGATCTGATGAGCAGCTGAAGTCTGCGGAGATGTCATGAAAATCCACGATCCATTTTAGCAGAAGTGAGAGACCAAGTTCTGAATGCTTACATCTCCTAAATGTGAATTTTTGTAATTGTTTTTGGAACACATCAGCTTATTCATAACCTTAACACTTACATATTCATACTAAAAAGCTGAAAAACTTAAATTTTGATTTCAGGGGGACTTTAAGTCCGCATGAAATGGCAGTTGCATTATTAGTAATTATTAGTAACCAACTCACCAAACAACTAACCAACTAACCAACCAACTAACAAACTCACCAAACATCTAACAAACTCCCCAACCAACCAACTCACCAACTAACTAACCAACCAACTAATGAACCAACCAACTAACAAACTCACTAATCAACTAACAAACTCACCAATCAGCTAACCACCCACCCACCCAACCAACCAACAAACTCACCAACCAACTAACAAACTTACCAACCAACTAACCAGCCAACTAACAAACTCACCAACCAACCAACCAACAAACTAACACACTCACCAACCAACTAACCACCCAACCAACCAACCAACCAACTCACCAATCAACTAACAAACTCACCAACCGAACAACAAACTCACCAACCAACTAACAAACTTATCAACCAACTAACCAGCCAATCAACCAACTAACAAACTCACCAACCAACCAACCAACTAACTAACAAACTCACCAACCAACTAAGCAGTCAATCATTAGTCTTTTCCTCCCCATCGCGACGTAAATCCAAGTGAAACGGCTTATCGATGAAGAAAAAAATGTAGGTATAGGTTCTTCTATGGTACTGCTGTGAAATCCCGCTTTTGGAAGTATTTTAGAAGCTATTTTTAAGAGTGTATGTTAGTGTTAACTAACATGATGGAATGATTCAAAATTATTAGTATTTATATACAGTTAATTATTACATACAGCTCAACTTGTTTTGAACCCAGAACAACCTTTAAAACTCATCAGAACACACAGTTTTCTAATTACCTGGTGCAATATGGCCTCACCGCTCCATCTGTTGCACTATCCGAGGTGTAAACATCATTATCTGATGTGAGATGACACTTTCATTTCTGTCTGGCAGGTTTGTGATGTCACTCATTCATCACAAAGCGAGGCGTAATATGACTGGCTGACGCTCAGGGGTTGCGTCTGCAACACAATCATACACGCAGTATTCTGGTCTCATTGAGAGAATGTGATGGATGGGCCCTTTCATCACTCGTCTCTGGCCGACAGCTTGTGAAATTGTGCGCAAGACAAGATCCTGCTCCAGGCACGAGGGGCAGCTGTTCGGATAGCATTAATCAGCACTATATAATCTAGTACAAATAATCACCGAAGGATAGAGGAATGAGTAGAGATGGTGGAGAGGATTTCATCGCAAGGATTCACATAAATCCAAGAATCATATGACAACAAAGCTGTATCAAACGCAGGCAAACAAGTAATATACAGCCTTCAAAAAGAATGAACAGGAGGGAAGACGCTCAATCAAATCATCTCTTGAGATTTATGTAGGCCACAGCGGAGTGTTCTCAATTTCCTCGCCTCTACACCGTTAATCAGACAGAAGCACTATTCAGCATCTCAAAGTGAATCCTCCACCAAATGCCAAAACCTTTATCCGGTGAATCCTGTTTCTAACTTTAGTTCCTAATTCAGCACAAAGCGAGAAGGATCCCGCAGGCAGACAATGAGAAAGACAGAAGTGCCCAGACGTAATTCAGAAAGAAGTAGAGTAGTATGAGCGGGTGACTGAGAAGCTGCAAGTTTGAATTTTACAAGCCATTTACAAGCTTTCACCATTGTGGCTCTAAGCAAACCTACCCAACCCATTTAACATGATTTATCTACATAGGAAATGTTCCTGGATCAACATCCTTGTTGGTCTGGGAACAAGATTTCTATCAACCAAATAGATTTTAGAGTTAGGATTTGGCTAAAAAAGATTCTTAGGTTTAAGAACCAACTAACCAACCAACCAACCAACTCACCAACCTACCAACCAACCAACCAACTAAAACTCACCAGCCAAATAACCAACCAACCAATCAACCAACCAACCAACTAACAAACTCACCAAACAACTAACCAACTCACCAACCAACTAATCAACCAACCAACCAACCAACTAACAAAGTCACCAACCAACTAACCAAGCAACTTAAACTTGCCAACCAACTAACGAACAACCAACTAACAAACCCACTAACAAACTAACAAACTCACCAACCAACTAACTAACTCACCAACCAACTGATCAACCAACCAACAAACTTACCAACCAACCAACCACCCAACTAAAACTCACCAAACAACTAAACAAACCAACTAAAGAATAACCATCTAACAAACTCACCAACCAACTAACCAACTAACACACTCACCAACCAACTAACCAGCCAACCAACTAACAAAACTCATCAACCAACTAACCAACAAACCAACCAACTAACAAATTCACCAACCAACTAATCAACCAACCAACCAACCACCCAACTAAAACTCACCAACCAACTAACCAGCCTACCAACTAACAAATTCACTAACCAACTAACCAACCAACCAACTAACAAACATCCAACTAACAAACTCACCAACCAACCAGCCAACAAACCAACCAACTAACACACTCACCAACCAACCAACAAATTCACTAACCAACTAACTAACAACCAACTAACAAACTCACCAACCAACTAGCACACTCACCAACCAACTAACCAACTAACTAACCAACCAACTAACAAACTCACCAACCAACTAACACACTCACCAACCAACTAACCAACTAACTAACCAACCAACCAACTAACAAACAACCAACTAACAAACTCACCAACCAACTAACACACTCACCAACCAACCAACTAACTAACCAACCAACCAAAAAACTCACCAACCAACTAACCAACCACCAACCAACCAACCAACCAACTCATTGACATTCCAGTCTAAAATATTATTTATATAATATTAACCAACCAACCATCTGTCGGTAAGATGTGGACGGGTGGACGGACATCTGTCCATCTATCTAACCTTCAAAATGTGTTATTTGAATTTCTGTTATATTGAATGTTTTGTTTAGATAGGTTTGGTAGAAAAAAGCAAAGCCTATCACTATATTTAATGGGAGTATGTAATTATCTATCAGAGTTTTCTCGTCAAAGTACAGCACATCATTTGGCTGTTCAAAAAGTCTTTCCACCATCAAACATCACCGTTCTTCATCTTGTGTCATTATAAATGTAATGCACTTCTCAGACGGGGCTGTTGATTTTTAGTTGACTTTCAGATCATTTTTAAATTAGGATACCAGTGGAGTTGTCTTAAAATTAAGACAATTTGTAGGTTTTTTTTTTCTCGAGTTAGGATGCTTCTGTAATACTCTTTTCCTATCCGTAGTTAAGATAAGATAATGCACTTAAGAAATATCATTCTGTAATAGATTTTTTCCAAAAATGAGGTTCAAATTGAAAAGTGGTTACCAAACAGACAAGACAGGATTCTAATGTTAAGATATTTAGCAAAATCACAATGACCAAGCAAAACTGTCCAACCGTTTAACATGATTTAGCTAAGTAGGACACATTCCTGGATCAGCATCATTGTTCATCCCAGCACAGCACTCTGACTTGGCTAAATTACATGAAATTTATATTATGTGAAACTTAATCCCACTTTGCTTCACTGTTTCTTTAATAATACTGTATTCTGTCATCTGCGAAATGACTGGATTTTCATTGGGAGAGCATTTTTTCAAGACTGCTCTTCTCAAAACTGGTACAAGATTTAAAAAAAAAAATCACCATGCAAGATTTAAGCTCAGGCACTTGACTATATGAATGGGTCAAAATGAGCACAACGCAGGACATCCGTCATGGCATAGTGTACCAAGTCCCGTAAGTTGACGGTTTCGGAAGGTACGTTGAATGCGTATGGCTTACAAAGTTTTAAATAAGAATGCTTGTCTTACACAACATCAACTCGCTTCAGAAGGCCGTTATTAACCCCCTGGAGATGTTTTTATATCTATTCTAAAAGGTAAAAGTAATGTTATCTTGTTTAAAAAAAAATATACTTGTTGCACTAGGAAAGAGGGGATACACCAAACTTCTCCCTCCACTGTCTCATCCACATGACCCTAATAATTTATCCTGTTTTGTTCTGTAAATCAGTGAAAAAACAACCCCAAGCCATTCATCCATGATGTGTGTTGACATGTTGTCAGGATTAAACATTTCGTTTATATGCATGTACTGTATCTACAGTCAGAGAGGAGAATGATATTTCAAGTGATGAAACTGCGCTCACTTCTGCATAGGAACAGAAAACGGCGAAAGTGTGCCGTCTTTTTAGTGTGCGCTTGGTTTGACGGGATCACAGCCAACTGGTCAATTAGCAGGTCAACACATCTATTTATAGATATCTGTATCTTTTATGTTTGTTTTTAGATTGATGTTTTACTTTAAATAGAGTGCTTAATTAATTTATTTTAAGTAATAGTTTTTAAGCCACATTTATTTGATTAAAAATACTGTAAAAACAGTAATATTGTGAAATATTATTACAATTTTTTCTATTTGAATATATTTTAAAATGTAATTTATTTCTGCGATTCAAAGCTGAATTTTCAGCATCATCACTTCCAGTCTTCAGTGTCACATGATCCTTCAGAAATCATTCTGATGTGATGATTCGGTATCAATGACGAAAACAGTCGTGCTGCATAACATTTTTGTGGATACTTTGATGAACAGAAAGATTGTACAGGAAGTTTATTTGCATTCGAAATATCTTTACTGTTACTTCTGATCAAATTTTGTGCTCGGTCACTGTAAATCATACTGACCTCAAACTCTTTAATGATAGTGTGCCTAGTTTGAAGCTCCAACCTTTTGATTACCAGCCCTGATAACCACACAACCCTTTCCAGAATCACTTCTCAAACAGAGAATCACCTCCACACGAGTGATACGAAACAAATTACCTTGCTTTCCACTGCAATGTCAGTGGATACAAAATCTTGTGCTGACCTTTCCCAAAAAAAACACACACACAAACGCCAACAGCTGAATTGGGTGTCACCGGAAAATGGAATCCTGGGCACCTCAGACACAGGGTGATGCTCCTCTATTGTGGCTAGCAGGAAGCTGAGAAGAGAGGTGAAAAAATCATTAAAAGAAATAAAGAGTTGATAATAGCATGACTCGACACCCAGAGGGACGTTCACAGACACAGAGAGGAGACGGATCACAGCGGCACTGAGAATTACCCGCAGTGGCACATTTCTTTAACCTCAAATTCACTTGTGGAAGCAATGGATCTTCATTTAACCAGAGCCTACTAAAGCACTGAAACGTTCACCTGCTGCTGCTCCTGGGTCAGCCTCATTACGCTCTGCCTCAAAACACCTGAGGAAAGCAAAAATAACCTTTAACGCTCCACTCATAAGATGAACGCCCTGCTATTTTGCAAGTTCTCCCACTTAGAAATCATGGAGGGGTCTGAAATTGTCATCGTAGGTGCATGTCCACTGTGAGAGACATAATCTAAAAAAAAAAATCCAGAAATCACAATGTATGATGTCCAGCAGAAAGGATAACAATATCTTTGGCAGGCCATTACGTCGTGGACTTCTGCTTATAAAATGTCATCAGATAAATGTGAACGGTCATAATCAATATATGCAAGTTCCAGAACGCAGTAAGTATTATGGCAATGTCCTTGTTCATTATGTGCCGAAATTTCCCTGGCATAAAAATATCTTTAGACTGAAGCGATTAGCTTGGGATTAAATCAACAAAGCCATTTTTTTTAAATATAAAAATATAAAATATGCAGACTAATCAACTGTCTCCTCAGATGAATGGGGTCTCCTGTAGTGTGGAACTGCTGGACGCCTCTTCCAATCACATATTAGGGGCTAATCACCTCATTAGCATTCCTAACTGTGTCACATGTGACTCCTGCCGGCTACTTCCAAAGAGTTTTTCACAATTTTTCAGCTTGGAACATTAGCAAGCAAAATGAGTTCAAGACACAGACCTCTGGAGGTGTGCACACCAATGGAAAGTACACTCATTAGAGGCAGTGAGAACAGTCTTTGGTTGGGAATGGAGAACTTCTTAAACATTTTTTAGGAACACCTGAACCCATTTAACGGTTAACGGTTCTGGCACATTCGTTTTTTTACTAATGCTGACAGATTTCTGCCCAAACGCAGGCTGCGTCCGAAGGCATACACAGTTGACTCGTTGCCTCGCTGTCCTGTAAGGCAAGTACTTTGCAAGCTTTCACCATTGTGGCTCTAAGCAAACCTACCCAACCCATTTAACATGATTTATCTACATAGGAAATGTTCCTGGATCAACATCCTTGTTGGTCTGGGAACAAGATTTCTATCAACCAATTAGATTTTAGAGTTAGGATTTGGCTAAAAAAGATTCTTAGGTTTAAGAACCAACTAACCAACCAACCAACTAAAACTCACCAACCAACTAACAAACCAACTAATCAACCAACCAACTAAAACTCACCAACCAACTAACCAACCAACCAACCAATCAACCAACCAACTAACCAACTAACAAACTCACCAACCAACTAACAAACCAACTAATCAACCAACCAACCAACTAAAACTCACCAACCAACTCACCAACTAACTAACCAACCAACTAACGAACAACCAACTAACAAACTCACCAACCAACTAACAAACACACAAATGGAAAGTACACTCATTAGAGGCAGTGAGAACGGTCTTTGGTTGGGAATGGAGAACTTCTTAAACATTTTTTAGGAACGCCTGAACCCATTTAACGGTTAACGGTTCTGGCACATTTCGTTTTTTTACTAATGCTGACAGATTTCTGCCCAAACGCAGGCTGCGTCCGAAGGCATACACAGTTGACTCGTTGCCTCGCTGTCCTGTAAGGCAAGTACTTTGCAAGCTTTCACCATTGTGGCTCTAAGCAAACCTACCCAACCCATTTAACATGATTTATCTACATAGGAAATGTTCCTGGATCAACATCCTCGTTGGTCTGGGAACAAGATTTCTATCAACCAATTAGATTTTAGAGTTAGGATTTGGCTAAAAAAGATTCTTAGGTTTAAGAACCAACTAACCAACCAACCAACTAAAACTCACCAACCAACTAACAAACCAACTAATCAACCAACCAACTAAAACTCACCAACCAACTAACCAACCAACCAACCAATCAACCAACCAACTAACCAACTAACAAACTCACCAACCAACTAACAAACCAACTAATCAACCAACCAACCAACTAAAACTCACCAACCAACTCACCAACTAACTAACCAACCAACTAACGAACAACCAACTAACAAACTCACCAACCAACTAACAAACACACAAATGGAAAGTACACTCATTAGAGGCAGTGAGAATGGTCTTTGGTTGGGAATGGAGAACTTCTTAAACATTTTTTAGGAACACCTGAACCCATTTAACGGTTAACGGTTCTGGCACATTCGTTTTTTTACTAATGCTGACAGATTTCTGCCCAAACGCAGGCCGCGTCCGAAGGCGTAGACAGTTGACTCGTTGCCTCGCTGTCCTGTAAGGCAGCGTTTGTGCCTGAAGGAAACTCACGAAACTGATTTGAGACAGTCTTCTGAGGCAGCGGTTTAATGATATACAACAAGTCGCGTGAGCTTCGGTGATGACTAAGTGAATATTTAATCACTACAATAGTAATTTCTCGCTAGAAATGACATCAAAACTGGAAAACACAAACTGACCACCAACTTCATAGACACCATCTTTATTTTTTAGCTCAGTTGTCACAGAATTGTGGGATATCAGAGGCAGCAAAGGGTGCATCTATCAGATGAAGGTATCTCAGGAGACAAGAAGTGATGAAATAAGATTCAGACGTGCCTTCCTACCTTGGAATGCATACTCTAAAGGCAGTATTTTTAAGCTTTCGGACGCAAACTCACTCGGACTCGTGTTTCCTTCACTTCGATTTACAACACAATTTCGATTCACAAGCGCATGACTATTAGTTGGTTCATTTTAGTGAATCAAAACCGCACAGCACAACCTGTGCAGTCCGATTACCGAACAAATGATATTCTTGACTTTTGAGATTTTCAGTGAATTAAAATCGGCACGATCATTTTAATCCAATTGCTGAGTGAATGAATCAAATGAGTCGGTTCATTTCAGTGAATCAAAACAGTTCTGGAATCAATCACTCCACTTATTAATCAATCTTTTTTTTTTTTTTTTTTTTTTAGTCCTATTCCAAAAGTATGACTTCAAGTCCTTTTTTAAGTCCCGTGCAAATCTTATAAGTCAGATCGTTTCGGTAAATCAAACGCATTGTACAATATCCTTAAAAGACATCCAGCTTGCAACTGTTCTGTTAAAGTTGGCATTAAAAGGAAGATGCAATAGTCTTTTCTTCCCTATTACGATGAAAATCCAATTGAAACGGATTCTTGAACAAGTCAAAAAACTCGATCGTGTTCATTGGCAAAAGAATCAGAGAGTCGCTGACAGGTGGCAGAACTGGAGTAGTTCAATTCTTTGCGTTTCCCTTGATGACAACACAATGCAATTTAACAGACTTCAACTTGGCATCAGACTAAAAATAGCGGTTATTCTAGCCTCGATTCATCAGCGCTCACTCAGAGCCTATCAGTAAAATGTGTGAGGGGGCTTCACTGGAGAAAGTGAATGAGCTTCTTATCATTGATTGCGCGTTTACCTTGAAGGCTTAGCCGATTCAGAAAAACGATAGCACTGGAACGTTGATTGCCTGCTAGAAGCTGATTCGAGTGAATGGGGAGAGGTCATCTCAGAGGCCAAATGAAATAATAGCGAGTGGGAGAGCTTTATCTACACAGAGCAGAGCCAGAGTTTGCGAAGACTCTTTGCTTCGCTTCACACAGGTGGAGCTTTGCTCAGCTGGCCTCAGGAGAAAGTGAAGGGAGTCGAGGTCTCGGTCATTCGGCTGACCCACGGTATGCGTGAACACGTGCGACTCTGTGTCTTCTACAGTAGCAGTGCGGAGACTTAAATACTTCCCCCAGGTCAAAATGGCTGAAACTCAAATTCAGTAATGAGCTCAGGATCTGAACTCTGCAGGAAACCGTGGGCTGCATCCCAATTTGCAACTATGCACTAAAAGCATGAACTGCAGGTCATGGAAAAGGATTAATGTTTTAAAACAATACTGAAACATACTAACAAGTCATTATTGCATTAATATAAGACATGACTTCTTATCTTAAGACGGCGTCTGTTGGAGCTTGTTGGGTCGGTGTGATACCTCATTGCAACAGAAAACGGCGAAAGTGTGCCGTCTTTTTAGTGTGCGCTTGGTTTGACGGGATCACAGCCAACTGGTCAATTAGCAGGTCAACACATCTATTTATAGATATCTGTATCTTTTATGTTTGTTTTTAGATTGATGTTTTACTTTAAATAGAGTGCAAACAGATATTTTGAATAGTTTAATTAATTTATTTTAAGTAATAGTTTTTGAAAGACGTTTCTTATGCTCACCAAAGCCACATTTATTTGATTAAAAATACTGTAAAAACAGTAATATTGTGAAATATTACTACAATTTAAAATAACTGTTTTCTTTTAAAAATGTAATTTATTTCTGCGATTCAAAGCTGAATTTTCAGCATCATCACTTCCAGTCTTCAGTGTCACATGATCCTTCAGAAATCATTCTGATGTGATGATTCGGTATCAATGACGAAAACAGTCGTGCTGCATAACATTTTTGTGGATACTTTGATGAACAGAAAGATTGTACAGGAAGTTTATTTGCATTCGAAATATCTTTACTGTTACTTCTGATCAAATTTTGTGCTCGGTCACTGTAAATCATACTGACCTCAAACTCTTTAATGATAGTGTGCCTAGTTTGAAGCTCCAACCTTTTGATTACCAGCCCTGATAACCACACAACCCTTTCCAGAATCACTTCTCAAACAGAGAATCACCTCCACACGAGTGATACGAAACAAATTACCTTGCTTTCCACTGCAATGTGCTGACCTTTCCCAAAAACACACACACGCCAACAGCTGAATTGGGTGCAGTTCACACTGCACCGACAAACGCGTCTGGGTCAGTGTGATACCCCTGTCTGTCTGAGTTGGTCGGAGTCTGTTTTCACCCGACTGAACATGTTTAATTGGCGTTTGTTGGGTCGTGGAATGTCTGAGCAGTGTGGTATGGTTTTCCAACAAACGTCACGAAAACTCTGACGTAATCTGACCGGGCCGCGACCCATTGCCATGAAGATGAGGCAAGTCCCTTGCAAAGACTACGGTTTGATCGCACACAACGAAGCACCGCAAACGTGAGTTTCTTCATTGTAAAAATAAGATACAGTCAAAACATATAAAAGTTAAAAAACTCAGTCCGTAGTGCAATCCGTGCCGTTCGGCAAGAGCACTGCTCCTCTGTGCTATTGCCATTTTTACTCATGTAAAGAGGATTATTTTTTTTTCTATCAATACTGGAACGTGCATGTGAAGGACTTTCCATAATAACGTTTTACATTTATTCATTTTGCAGACGCTTTTATCCAAAGTGACTTACAAGGGGAGCAATTAGGAGTTTCGTGCCCCAATTAGTGCTGTTCATTCTCAATCCCCACCTTCAATTCATGCCGGCGTGGGAATCGAACCAACAACCTTCAGGTTACAAGCCCAACTCGCTCACCACTGGGCCACGACTACGTAAGTGGACTGTAGTATCCAAATACTTTGCGAAATGGAAATATTTGGATTTGTGCCGAATTAGAGAGGTGAGAGCGACGCTGGTTTAACTTAGAATTTAGTTTTAAATGAATTCGTTTGGGCTTGTTTAGCTACAAATGGTGGTATAGGCCTTTGATGGGTCGCGCCAAAAAGTTTAAAAAGCGGTGTAGGCAGTACCAAACCCAACACAAGGGATCACATCAATGGCTAGCGCTTGGAATTTCAGGTTAGTATTTTTATGTTTGCCTCAATACCATGGTTACACGTATGTAGTTGTGGATCTCAACTTTTCCCAGTCAGACTTGACTCTCTGTGTCCTGTTTGTCGGTGCGGTGTGAATTGGCCTTTATGCGGGGTTCAGTCTACACAATATCAGCTCGATTTTGGCATGATCCATTTGACGTAGGATGTCGTGGTGATTCGTAAACAACAACGGCCGTCGGGATGCAACGACACACCATGTGACACGTCATATTTACATTTATCCAAAGCGACTTACAAGTGAGGCAATTAGGGGTTAGGTGTCTTGCTCAAGGGCAGTTTAGTCATGATATCGAGAGTGCTGTTCATTCACAATCCCCCACTTTCAATTCCTGCCGGCGTGGGAATCGAACCTGCAACCTTCTAGTTAAAAGCCCGACTCCCTCACCATTAGGCCACGACTAATATCGGTAATAACCTCAACTGAGCCATACCGTTCTGTACCGTCCCATGCAGTCCATTTTTCAAACCCCCCACCCGTAAAAAAACTTACCAACCCCAAACTAATGTATATGGCGGACAAAAAGACAGCAGAAGAGAGAGAAAGATGGAGGAGGTTAATGATCTGAAAGTGTGAGGTCTTGAAGTCAACAATTATTAGCACCATATGACATGAAATGACAAGCCATATTGGGTCCCTCACATCCTAACTGGGAAATTTCTACCGCTGCCAACACTTGCTATAAGCACAGGGAAAGCGAAGTCTGTGTGCAAAAAGAAAGAGAGGAAATCTGTCAGCCAGCTCAGATGAATGAGAAGTGAAGTCTGCTGTCTACAGGGCCTTGCCGATCAGTCGGGGGTCTGACGGAGGTGAGAGAACTCGCAGCAAAACTCCACACAACAACACGCAATTTCTTTATGTCTAGAACTCAAAACAAATGCACTGCCAGAAGTGAAAAGATGAAAACACTCTTTTATCTCCAGTTTTCCCCGCCCTCCTCGACTGTTTCGATGCCGCTTTACCCCAGCGAGGGTGATGACAGAAGGGGCCGGGCAGAGAAAACCGCAGGGCTTCAACTGCACGGAGCTTTAGGGAGCTGACCTGCTACAGTAATGCATACACAGCGGCTTTATCTCCCAGACCTTTTCCAGCACGGAAATAAAACACAGAGTCCATTGCAGAAATACAGATTTTTTGATATCTTGCTAATGCCTGCTTTTATTTCTTATATTTCAATAAAAAGAGAGTGGTGTCTCTGTGTTTGCAATGGGTGCATCCATGCAAAAAAACAATGAATTAAACAACCATTTTCTTCCATTTAGTTTACATTAGTGTGTTTTGTATTACATTTAATGTTATTTAGTTAATGTTGTGTTGTCATTTGTGTGATTGACCATGTTTATATATTGGCGATGTTTTATGAATGTAGCTTGCAATGAAATCTGATTCAACATGTTTATTTCTATCGTGCTGGGTGGGTTACTTTTAAAATGTATTTCACTACAGATTACAAAATACATGCTTTAAAAAGTCATTTGTAACGTATTTCGTTACATTACTCAAGTTTAGTCACTTCATCTAAATACTTTAGAATACTTTGGAATACTAATAAGTGTGAAACAAACACAAAAAAGATCATTGAGAGTTTTTATCTCACAATTCTGACTTTTTCCCTCAGAATTGTGTGATATAAAGTTGCAATTGTGAGTTATAAAGTCAGAATTATGAGACATAAACTCACAATATTGAGAAAAGTCAGAATTATGAGATATAAACTCGCAATATTGAGAAAAGTCAGAATTATGAGATATAAACTGACAATATTGAGAAAAGTCAGAATTATGAGATATAAACTCATTATATTGAGAAAAGTCAGAATTATGAGATACAAACTCACAATATTGAGAAAAGTCAGAATTATGAGATATAAACTCACAATATTGAGAAAAGTCAGAATTATGAGATATAAACTTGCAATATTGAGAAAAGTCAGAATTATGAGAAATAAACTCACAATATTGAGAAAAATCAGAATTATGAGATATAAACTCACAATATTGAGAAAAGTCAGAATTATGAGATATAAACTCACAATATTGAGAAAAGTCAGAATTATGAGATATAAACTCACAATATTGAGAAAAGTCTGAATTATGAGATATAAACTCACAATATTGAGAAAAATCAGAATTATGAGATATAAACTCATAATACTGAGAAAAGTCAGAATTATGAGATATAAACTCACAATATTGAGAAAAGTCAGAATTATGAGATATAAACTCACAATATTGAGAAAAGTCAGAATTATGAGATATAAACTCACAATATTGAGAAAAGTCAGAATTATGAGATATAAACTCACAATATTGAGAAAAGTCAGAATTATGAGATATAAACTCACAATATTGAGAAAAGTCAGAATTATGAGATATAAACTCACAATATTGAGAAAAGTCAGAATTATGAGATATAAACTGACAATATTGAGAAAAATCAGAATTATGAGATATAAACTCATAATACTGAGAAAAGTCAGAATTATGAGATATAAACTCATAATACTGAGAAAAGTCAGAATTATGAGATATAAACTCACAATATTGAGAAAAGTCAGAATTATGAGATATAAACTCATAATATTGAGAAAAGTCAGAATTATGAGATATAAACTGACAATATTGAGAAAAATCAGAATTATGAGATATAAACTCACAATATTGAGAAAAGTCAGAATTATGAGATATAAACTCACAATATTGAGAAAAGTCAGAATTATGAGATATAAACTCACTCACTAAATTCACAATTGCAAGAAAAAAAGTCAGTATTGCAAGTTTATATCTCCCAATTCTGACTTTATAACTTGCAATTGTGAGTTTAAATCTCGCAATTCTGAGAAAAAGAAGTCAGAATTGTGAAACACAAACTCACAATTGTGAGGGAAAAAAACAAATAGTGAGAAAAAGTCGCAGTGACGAGTGAATTATAAAATGACTCCCAAAACATGAAAACAGTGGAAAACATGAAACTGAACTCGTCTTTTTCAGACGGTCAGAGTCAGAGAATCACCAATCGCTGTTTAAATGACATTAAAACTCAAAGTAATCACTTTGGTAATCTAAAACACTTTTCAGATGGAACTGTAATCTGATTACCACCCATTTCAAATGAAACACAGTCACTCAGATTTTGTATTTTAAATACGTAACTAAGTTGCTTGTATTTCGTTACTCCCCAACCCTGGTCATACTAAGTGATGATTTTTTGAAAATCAAAAAATGCAGAAAGTTTTCTGTGATGGGGATAAAACATACAGTTTGCACTGTATAAAAATCATTGCCTCTAAGGACTGTCCCCATAAACCCTAGAAACCCAATATGAACGGATGGATGGATTACATTCCAGACAAAACATCCTGTACATATGATTCAAAGCAGGCAAGTAGCCCTCAATCCGATTATGACATATTCACATTTTTACTAAAATGACAGCGTTCAAATAGTTTTGTCGATAAGCTGCATGCTTATCTTAATAAGGTAAGACCAGACGGTGTTGAACTCCAAAATTGTTCTGCAGTGAAGGTTAATATTTGCTGAATCGGTCGACATTATTTCCTCCTCAAATTGGATATTACAAGCTACTAGATTAGATAAAAGATATTCTACATCCAAAAGGTTAAACTTTCAGGAAATGGGATTTTGAGCACAAAAAAAAAAAAAAAAAAAAAAAATTGAACAGAAACAGAAACAATAAATCAGCCCATAGATTTATTAAGATGTAGACATTTTCCATTTTAGGTAGTAATTTTGCATGCTTTATGCCGACTAACTAATACAAATATACATTCTGGTACTGGTTTTCTACCTTATAGTGGCATCAGGAATAAACACAATTTCATAACAAGACTGCTTAGTGTTTTTATAAGCTACTGTAGTGCAATTTCTCCGTGTTATCTTAAGGAAACATTGTTATAGTCCTCACATTCACTATTGCACCTAAGCCCCTGCGCCCTGGGCTTCCACCATCTGCCATGCGGCAGGCGGCCTGCGCAAGAATCACATCAACCCCTGGATTATGACACACGCACATCCTCCTCTCATGCCATGATTCAAACATAGAGGTTACGACTGACTTCACATGTCAGGCCACATGGAACTTAGGCACCTGCCACAATCAAATGCTAATGTTGTCATCTGAAAGAGGAACATTATCTCTCAAGACAACATTATAGGAAAAACTTGGTGAATTAAGAGAGAACGACCTATTTCTGCACCCCGATGGCAACTCAGTCATACTTCAGACTACAGCGTGGCCTTCAATCTTGCATGAGCTTCCGTGTGAATATAATGTAATTATATTACATAACATACAAGAATGCATCGCAGTAATGGTTTTGACGTAATATATATGCCGAGGATAAAGCCTGGCCTGTGCTACTTTTGTCTGAACTGGCAAATCATTGCGGTTTTATGTGTTTCTTAGATTTATTGAATTTCGACGGCGGCATTATACTCTAATAATACAGAAATTTCTCTAAAAGTCTGCATAGCAGCTTGATTAAAAATCCTCACTTAGGGCAACATTTTTCACAGCTAGTTTCATTAGAAAATGGTCTGGTTTGACAGCTGAATTGTTGCTATAGAATTATAACAGTAGTTTGAGGAAAATTTCTTCCAAGTACTATTATAGCCACATTTGATGGTGGTCCTGAATTCTTATTTTATATATTTACACACACATATATACACACACACATATATATATATATACACACACACACACACACACACATATATATATATATATGCACACACACACATATATATATATATTTATATATATACAGTACTGTGCAAAAGTTTTAGGCAGGTGTGAAAAAATGCTGTAAAGTAAGAATGCTTTCAAAAATAAACTTGGTAATAGATTATATTTATCAATTAACAAAATGCAAAGTGAGTGAACAGAAGAAAAATCTAAATCAAATCCATATTTGGTGTGACCACCCTTTACCTTCAAAACAGCATCAATTCTTCAAGGTACACTTGCACAAAGTCAGGGATTTTGTAGGCATATAGTTAGGTGTATGATTAAACAATTATACCAAACAGGTGCTAATGATCATCAATTCAATATGTAGGTTGAAACACAATCATTAACTGAAACAGAAACAGCTGTGTAGGAGGAATAAAACTGGGTGAGGAACAGCCAAACTCAGCTAACAAGGTGAGGTTGCTGAAGACAGTTTACTGTCAAAAGTCATACACCATGGCAAGACTGAGCACAGCAACAAGACACAAGGTAGTTATACTGCATCAGCAAGGTCTCTCCCAGGCAGAAATTTCAAGGCAGACAGGGGTTTCCAGATGTGCTGTCCAAGCTCTTTTGAAGAAGCACAAAGAAACAGGCAACGTTGAGGACCGTAGACGCAGTGGTCGGCCAAGGAAACTTACTGCAGCAGATGAAAGACACATCATGCTTACTTCCCTTCGCAATCGGAAGATGTCGAGCAGTGCCATTAGCTCACAATTGGCAGAAAACAGTGGGACCCTGGTACACCCATCTACTGTCCGGAGAAGTCTGGTCAGAAGTGGCCTTCATGGAAGACTTGCGGCCAAAAAGCCATACCTCCGACGTGGAAACAAGGCCAAGCGACTCAACTATGCACGAAAACACAGGAACTGGGGTGCAGAAAAATGGCCGCAGGTGCTCTGGACTGATGAGTCAAAATTTGAAATATTTGGCTGTAGCAGAAGGCAGTTTGTTCGCCGAAGGGCTGGAGAGCGGTACACGAATGAGTGTCTGCAGGCAACAGTGAAGCATAGTGGAGGTTCCTTGCAAGTTTGGGGCTGCATTTCTGCAAATGGAGTTGGGGATTTGGTCAGAATTAATGGTATCCTCAATGCTGAGAAGTACAGGCAGATACTTATCCATCATGCAATACCATCAGGGAGGCATCTGATTGGCCCCAAATTTATTCTGCAGCATGACAACGACCCCAAACATACAGCGAAAGTCATTAAGAACTATCTTCAGTGTAAAGAAGAACAAGGAGTCCTGGAAGTGATGGTATGGCCCCCACAGAGCCCTGATCTCAACATCATCGAGTCTGTCTGGGATTACATGAAGAGAGAGAAGCAACTGAGGCTGCCTAAATCCACAGAGGAACTGTGGTTAGTTCTCCAAGATGTTTGGGCCAACCTACCTGCCGAGTTCCTTCAAAAACTGTGTGCAAGTGTACCTAGAAGAATTGATGCTGTTTTGAAGGCAAATGGTGGTCACACCAAATATTGATTTGATGTAGATTTTTCTTCTGTTCACTCACTTTGCATTTTGTTAATTGATAAATATAAACTATTAACATGTCTATTTTTGAAAGCATTCTTACTTTACAGCATTTTTTTCACACCTGCCTAAAACTTTTGCACAGTACTGTATATATATATATATATATATATATATATTATATACACACACACATATATATATATATATGCATACACATACACACACACACACACACACACATACACACACACACACACACACACACATATATATATATACACACACACACACACACACACACACACACATACACACACACACACACATATATATATATACACACACACATACACACACACACACACACACACACACACACACACATATATATATAGGCCTTTCAAATCTCATAAATACACACATACTGTACATTTGAGTGAAAATATAGGCAAACCCCTTTTGTCTTCTTGCAGAATTTATATAAATATTCAACATAAACAATTAAAGCTATTATTTTGTCTGGTGGAATCACATTATCCAGGCAGTACAAAATAATAACCAAAATGCAATTTTTAGGACACCTCTCTTTGTAATGATAAACATCATGAAGATTGACTCAAGTGTATACATGGGCCATTAAAATCCAATTATAAAGTGTGACAAAAATGCCAACTTTTGTAAAAAGAGCAGAGGGTAATTTCCTTTCTTCTAAAGTGTAGAACAAAAAGAGTGAAGAGCCAGTAATAAAGACGGTAAAGACAGACAGACTGCTTCAACAGCTCAGTAAAGATGATAATTAGACATAAAAAGCTCCGAAGGCCAGCGACTGAACAAGCATTTGTGGGAGAAGCATCAATGTTTTCGCACAAACGACCTGTGGGAGGTAATTGAATCGCAATGTATTCCTTCTGGAGATTATTGATAGGAGGCTGTGAGATCCAGGCTGGTCCAAATCAGGAGACTGGGAGGTGTGGATACCAAGTTAAATCCCAAGAAGACAGAGAGGCAAGACAGGTATCAAGTGGACTGAAAACTTGAAATGTTCAACATGAGCGCCACATGAGGAAGGGGCTGACTAAGCACTAATGTAGTAACAATGTACTAAACGGTGAGAGGCAAACACTGCTCAAAACATAAACACCAAAAAGTTTCTCTTAAAACACTGTGCAGTCAGGATCTTGGGATCTCATTACAGCTCTGCTCAAACCAACTGAATAAAACTTCAGAAAGAAGCTGTTGTGCCAAAATCACACAAATTTGGAGAACTATCCCTTTAAATTTATACTGCATTGTCATTTTCAGTTCTACAGAGCCCCTGAAGGGACGTGGCATTGAAAAATATATGGGATGGAAGAAAAAAAATATATTTTAATTCTTTTGCGTTCTCCAGAGAAATGGCATTGGCACGCAAAACTTTTGAGCTCCCCTGAGAGTTCCCTCGCAAAGAACGAGCAAACGCAAAGTTTCTCGGGGAAAAGCAAACATTGTGCGGGGGACCGAAAAAAAACACAAAGGTTCTTGGGGAATGCTGACATTTTGCAAACAAACACAAACATTTTGAGAATGAACACAATGTTTCTTGGGGGAATGCATATATTTTGTGAGCGAACGCAGTTTCTCGGGGAATGTAAGCATTTTGCAAGGGAACGCAAAGTTTCTCAGGGAGACATAAACATTTTTCGAGTGAACAGTCTCTTAGGAGAATGCAAACATTTTTTGAGATAACGCAAAGTTTCTTGAGGGAACAAACATTTTGCAAACAAACGCAAAGTTTCTGAAGGGCTCGCAAACATTTTGCGAGCGAATGCAAAATTTCTCGGGAAAATACAAACATTTTGCGAGCGAATGTAAAGTTTGTTGAGGGAATGCAAACATTTTGCAAGCAAACGCAAAATTTCTCGGGAAAACGCAAACATTTTGCACGGGAACGCAACGTTTCTTGGGGAGACAAAAGCATTTTTCGAGTGAACAGTCTCTAAGGGGAATGCAAACATTTTGTGAGACAACGCAAAGTTTCTTGGGGGGAACACGAGCATTTTGCGAGCGGACACAAACGCAAAGTTTCTCTGGGGAAAGTAAACATTTTGCGAGCGAACGCAAAGTTTTTTGAGGAATAACAAACATTTTGCGAGCAAACGCAAAATTTCTCAGGAAAACGCATATATTTTGCGAGCAAACGCAAAATTTCTAGAGGGAACACAAACATTTTGCGAGCAAACTCAAAATTTCTCAGGAAAACGCAAATATTTTGTGAGCAAACGCAAAATTGCTCAGGGAAACGCAAATATTTTGCAACCAAACGCAAAATTTCTCAGGAAAACGCATATATTTTGCGAGCAAACTCAAAATTTCTCAGGAAAACGCATATATTTTGTGAGAGAACGCAAAATTTCTCGGGGGGAAACGCAAATATTTTGCAATCAAAAGCAAAATTTCTCGGCGAAACGCAAATATTTTGCAACCAAACGCAAAATTTCTCGGGGAAACGCAAATATTTTGCAACCAAACGCAAAATTTCTCGGGGAAACGCAAATATTTTGCGAGCGAACGCAAAATTTCTGGGGAAACGCAAATATTTTGCAACCAAACGCAAAATTTCTCGGGGAAACGCAAATATTTTGCAACCAAACGCAAAATTTCTCGGGGAAACGCAAATATTTTGCAACCAAACGCAAAATTTCTCAGGGGAAACTCAAATATTTTGCAACCAAACGCAAAATTTCTCAGGGAAACGCAAATATTTTGCAACCAAACGCAAATATTTTGCAACCAAACGCAAAATTTCTCGGTGAAACGCAAATATTTTGCGAGCGAACGCAAATTTCCTCGGTGAAACGCAAATATTTTGCAACCAAGCGCAAAATTTCCGGGGAAACGCAAATATTTTGCAACCAAACGCAAAATTTCTCGGGGAAACGCAAATATTTTGCAACCAAACGCAAATATTTTGCAACCAAACGCAAAATTTCTCAGGGAAACGCAAATATTTTGCAACCAAACGCAAAATTTCTCGGGGAAACGCAAATATTTTGCAACCAAACGCAAATATTTTGCAACCAAACGCAAAATTTCTCGGTGAAACGCAAATATTTTGCAACCAAACGCAAATTTCTCGGTGAAACGCAAATATTTTGCAACCAAGCGCAAAATTTCCGGGGAAACGCAAATATTTTGCAACCAAACGCAAAATTTCTCTGGGAAACGCAAATATTTTGCAACCAAACGCAAAATTTCTCGGGGAAACGCAAATATTTTGCAACCAAACGCAAAATTTCTCGGGGAAACGCAAATATTTTGCAACCAAACGCAAATATTTTGCAACCAAACGCAAAATTTCTCAGGGAAACGCAAATATTTTGCAACCAAACGCAAATTTCTCGGTGAAACGCAAATATTTTGCAACCAAGCGCAAAATTTCCGGGGAAACGCAAATATTTTGCAACCAAACGCAAAATTTCTCTGGGAAACGCAAATATTTTGCAACCAAACGCAAAATTTCTCGGGGAAACGCAAATATTTTGCAACCAAACGCAAAATTTCTCGGGGAAACGCAAATATTTTGCAACCAAACGCAAAATTTCTCGGGGAAACGCAAATATTTTGCAACCAAACGCAAATATTTTGCAACCAAACGCAAAATTTCTCGGTGAAACGCAAATATTTTGCAACCAAACGCAAAATTTCTCGGGGAAACGCAAATATTTTGCAACCAAACGCAAAATTTCTCGGTGAAACGCAAATATTTTGCAACCAAACGCAAAATTTCTCAGGGGAAACTCAAATATTTTGCCAGTGATTGCACAGTTTGTTGGGGGGGAAAGCAAACACAAAGATTCTTGGAAGAACGCAAAACATTTGCCAGAGAACGCAAAAGCATAAACACATAATTTCCTCTCAACTCATTTAAAAAAAAAAGAAAAAAGAAATCAACACAGTTCCATTTAAATCGCAAATCAACAATCAGCTATAAATGTCCTAATTTTCCAGTCCAAAGCACAAAGAATTGTAATGTGATGCAAATATCATAAATTACAAAATCCTCTGCACACTTTTTTGATGACACATCAATTCCTCGTGCTGTGCACGTCCTTTAAAAGCAATGACCCAGGTGTCCGTGTTTAATGATAGTCTGACAGGTACATCAATACTCAGCCGAAGCATTGTAATCTCATTTATGAGGCGCAGCCCGAGCTCCCTAAGGACGAATGAACTTCGCTGTGCATGCGCAAGAACACCGATCATAAACCAACAGATCTGCTGGAGGCTGAGACTGAGTTAAATCATTTACAGATTATGGAATATGAATGATTGCACATATTTAGTTTCAATATGTATTTCGTATATATGTAATAATCAGTTCGGATCAAGGAAGTACATTACAAAACAATATAATCGACAGCCTTTCACAGAATAGAGGCTTACATGAACATATTGTACGTCTTCAATCTTCCCAGCAAAATGCATTTTCACTGTAGAAGTTGCAATAGCTTTTCCAGGGCCGCAAAACTCAACTCTGATATTTGCGGGTTGTCCATGACCGTGGGAACCCTCTAATAACTGAAAATTAATAGCTGACGCAGACTTGGGAAACATGCCATTCCCATTTCCCAGTCAGGGCTAAGAGGATCATACAAAACAGCAGGTGTTGATAATATTCACAGATTAAAGCACAGATATAACTTAAAAATGAACGTTTCAGGATGTTCCGCCACCAACACTATTCCAAAAAAGTCAAACTCTTAATATTACTGTGAATAGATTCTCACAACACCAGCAGAGAAGGAATGCTTAGGCTACTGATCTTTCAATTGACTCAATATTTCAACAGCGAACAACCTGAGGAAGTGTTGCAGAGGCCAGAATTCTTTTAGATGACATCCAAAACTCGCTTTAACCCAAGAACGCTTGTACCAAAACCCCTACATGTCATGAATGTATAAAGGGGTCAAAATGAGTCGCATTAAGACATTAAAGAATGTAAATGCACCAAATCTTTCAATGTGAATTTGTTCCCTTTCCATGTACATACACAATAAAAAATAATATCCAGCTATAACTAATGCGTGATTATGTCATGAATACAAACATGCCTAGAAGGCTTTGTAGATTATGAAGATATGATCCTTACAGACAGGACCAGCACATCTCTCACAAGACGGCTTTTGGGCAGATGTTCTTTCTAAGAGAACGAGAGCAATGAAATATTATGAGGCCAGTGAAAAATATTAAAATCACTCAGCACTCTCTGGGACGGTGTCTCTTCTCCAGTCTCATGAGATTCCCCGAGGGTTGCTTTATAAGCAGTATTTAAGGAGTTCACATGCTGTATAGTCGGATGTTTTACGCGGCCTGGCCCATAGGAACAACATATATTTGTCTTTCAAACTCATTTCTAAAAAAGCATTTAAGCATAAGGCTTAAAAAAGTTTTTTGCATGATGTGAAATGATCATATGTTTCCAAACTTTTGACTGGACATATGAAAGAGGCCTATTAAGTGTTTGAATATATGTATGTGTATATTATATATATATATATATATATATATATATATATATATATATACACACACACACACACACATATATATATAGATATATATGTATGTATGTGTATATGTATATGTATATTATATAAATATATATATGTATGTATGTGTATATATATATATATATATATAAATAAATAAATATATGTGTGTGGATATTATATATATACACACACACATATATATATAGATATATGTATGTATATGTATATTATATAAATATGTATATATATGTGTGTGTGTGTGGATATTATATATATACACACACACACACACACACACATATCTATATGTATGTATATGTACATTATATAAATATGTATATATATATATATATATATATATATATATATATACATATATATATATATATATAAATATATGTGTGTGGATATTATATATATATATATATATATATATATATATATATATATATATATATATATATATATATATATATATACACACACATACACACACATATATATAGATATATATAATATAAATACATATATATGTATATTATGAATATAAAATATACACACACACATATTATATATATATATCAAACCATTATGGACAAAACTATTTGAGTAAATAAACTGTTCTTTTTATAAACACTAGCAGTACATAAAAAAATTAATTTTACAGTCACAAACAACACTTTTGAGTAATCATTGGCATTTCAAGGATTTAAATAGGATTATTAATATTGAATATTATCGCCAAAATAATTTAATTATTTAACTTAATGAACAATACTGACTTCGGTGAGACTCTCATGCCACAGTTTTGGAAACAAATGTAATCTCTTGACATTAAATGTGTTTCTCAATAGAATAGTTCCCCATTTCGGCTCATTCTGACCCCATCTAAGCATTCTAGGGTTCATCAGGACTGAAGGCCAAGCCTGTTGTCATTCGGGTCCTTGGCACTTCCAATGCGCATCGGTCAACCCGCAAACACACATGGCATTACGCATCCCCAAAACGCGCACAAAATTACCTTGGTCAGCTGTGCGATCTTCTTGCTCATCTTCAGGTGGAGGTCCTGCGTGTATTCGAGGGTTAAACCGGACGGGAAGGACGTGCTGGTGGATGTTGAAGTGGAGGTGCTGTTATATTTCCCCGTCGAAGCGCTGCCAGCGGGGTTGTAGTAATGCTGCCAGCCCGCGCCAGTCGCCATCTTCACGATATTATATTACTATGGCTGGAATATAAAGACTGTAATGGCAAATGGTAAAGGCAGATGATCCTTCGATCCCGATAAAAAAAAAAAAAAAAAAAAAAAAAAAAAGGAGAGAAAATGAAGGCGTTAATCCACAAGAGTCATTATTTCATCCGGATTAAAATCATCTGCTCCTATTGTAGTCTGTTAGAAATAAGCGCTGAGATTAGACACAGTTTAAGCACACATTCCTGCTTCTTCTAGATTTACAGCAGGGACACATCAGATGTTTCGGGCTCCTGCCCGGTGCGTCGCGTTGAGAAGGCGGACGGCGCGGCGCGTCTGTGGGATGCAGGAGCCGGTGCAGGTGCGATCCAGGATCGAGGCATTTCTGTCGGATCCTGTGCGAGCGGTTGCTGCACTGAGTCTGTTACCATGGATCATCTCAACAGTTTACATTATGCCAGTGACGTCAGTTCCGTTGGTCACGGTTTCCTTTGATCTCCGCCTCCTGTCTGTCCTCCACACGCTGTTATTTTCTCTTTTGGATGTGATGTCATGCAAAAGTCGATGTAGGTGGACTGTTTGGAGAGCTAAAAATAAAACACTATTCTATTTTTGTTTCTGTTAAGGATGAATTTAAAATGTATGACATTATAATTACATCTAAGGATCTTTCAAGATCCCTTAGATGGTGTTGCTTCTTTAATGCAAGATTAAAATCCAGACAATATTTCTCAAGGTGCATTTTTAAGTAATTTTCTGCCGCAAAAACACACATCGACCTTTTGTGACAACATGCCCCAACTGACCCTTCGCTAACAGTTTGACCAATCATAACCCCGAATCCGACATTTTGTCCGACAAGTTAGTAGATGAACGTTGAATCACGTCTTTGAAACAACATTCCTTCTGATGTTCATTCGTGTTTATTTGATGCTATAAATGAACTAGTATGAAGAGAAGAGATTAAAGATATGCTACTTCTTAAAAAAATTACTTTACATTAATTATGTGTGTCGACGCGTCGTCAGTGTCCTTGATGTATTTTTCACCGCGTGAGAACATGATGTGTGGCGTGAGAGCGCGTAGCAACAGTAACTAAAGGGGGCGGGGCTTTGCGAAGGGTCAAATGCATATGGAATGTGTCAAACTATATAAAACTTTTCAGCAACATTTAAACAGTAAAACAATTAGGCTATGCAACACAAGAAATTAATTAAAAATAACCAGGTCAACCACCTTGATATTAAACATTTAAAGGGCCAGTTCACCAAAAAAAAAGAAAATTCGGTTATTAGTTACTCGCCCTCAAGACTTTCGTTCATCTTCGGAACACAAATTACGATTTTTTTTAATCAAATCTAATAGGACGCGTCCACAGACCTCCGCTTTCAAGGTCCAGAAAGGAGCTAAAGATATTATTTAAAAAGATGACGCGACTGCAGCGGTTCAACATTAATTTTATATAGTGACGAGAATTGTTTTAGTGCGCAAAAACAAAACAAAAATAACGACTTTATTCAACGCCATTATCGTACGTTACATTCTGCATCTGCCGTGCTGAAATGTGTTCTGACTTTCATTTGAAGTGATAATAATAACAATAATAAGAGTAATGGACCATTACTACTAGTAGATTTTTATTTTTAAATTGAATGTACATTTATAAAGCTTGTATTATGTAAGCAATACGGTACGAGAGGCTGGCTGAAGGGCGTAACTTGTTTTTGCTTTGATAAAACGGTTAACGTTCCCACACAATATAAATATTGAAGCCAGAAATATGTATCAATGCTACTTTCATGAAGTAAAAATAACGTGCACAGCAACAGAAGTTACATTATTCCGCCCTTAGATGGCGGCAAAGCCTGTCTTTACGAGAGTGTCGGACAGCGGCGAAAACTTTTACGTTGAAAACACGGAACAAGACGCAACTGACGAATGACTGGAGCTGTCAGTCACGGGAAAACTCATTAACTGTTAAAAGGACGAGATATTGCAAGATATAGATTTTTTATTATAAATATAGGACTGAAGGAAAATGCTAAATCTGAAAGCAGGTGATTAACTCGCTCACTCGATCTCTTTCTTTAAATACTCTTCTACATAATACAGTAAGCTTCACTGAGCAATCTCAAATGAGAACAAACAGTTTGCGTTGCTAAGAGTGGTTGCTAAGGGTGTTGTGTAGTGATGCACACAAGCGTTGGGTGAAGAGGTCATAGCCGTGTTTTGTCATGAATAACACAGATATTGACCAATCAGAATCAAATACAGGAATTAACCGTTTCATAAACAGGGTTGGGGAGTAACGAAATACAAGTCACTTAGTTACGTATTTAAAATACAAACTGTATTTCATTACAGTTCCATTTTAAATGGGTGGTAATCAGATTCCAGTTCCATCTGAAAAGTGTTTTATATTACCAAAGTGATTACTTTGAGTTTTAATGTCATTTAAACAGCGATTGGTGATTCTCTGACTCTGACCGTCTGAAAAAGACGAGTTCAGTTTCATGTTTTCCACTGTTTTCATGTTTTGGGAGTCATTTTATAATTCACTCGTCACTGCGACTTTTTCTCACTATTTGTTTTTTCCCTCACAATTGTGAATTTCACAATTCTGACTTCTTTTTCTCAGAATTGCGAGATTTAAACTCACAATTGCAAGTTATAAAGTCAGAATTGGGAGATATAAACTTGCAATACTGACTTTTTTTCTTGCAATTGGGAATTTAGTATGTGAGTTCATATCTCATATTTTTGACTTTTCTCAATATTGTGAGTTTATATCTCATAATTCTGACTTTACAACTCGCAATTGCAACTTTATATCACTCAATTCTGAGGGAAAAAGTCAGAATTGTGAGATAAAAACTCTCAATGACCTTTTTTGTGTTTGTTTCACACTTATTAGTATTCCAAAGTATTCTAAAGTATTTAGATGAAGTTACTAAACTTGAGTAATGTAACGAAATACGTTACAAACGACTTTTTAAAGCATGTGTTTTGTAATCTGTAGTGAAATACACTTTAAAAGTAACCCACCCGGCCCTGGATATAAATTACTATAAAAATCAATGCTGCTGCGAGAGACAACGGGAAAATATCTCTATATTTCCTCCCTCTTTTGTAAGGTGGAAACTCCATCATGGAAAATCTTTAGCTATTGGAGCAAACGGAAATACAAACATTAGGCCTAATATGATGACTTCACCTTCTGAGAATCCTGAACATGTGAAATTCGCTCATGCATTCCTTCACACTCCAGTGTGGAGTTCACCTATTAAAAAATCTCTCTTAGTATATACTCCACTGGATATTAAAAATGTCTGCATGCATCCTTGAGGCATCTGAAATTCATGAGCCAATGATTCTTTATAAAATTAAAATACATGTGGGCCTTTAGTGCATAAGGACAGTGTGTAATTTGATTTTCTATAAGGATATTTTGCAGCACACAGAAACAAATATTGTAAGCATTTTTCAACATGCACGAGTGCCATTTTAAGACATATTTCAGAAGACATTGCACATGAACTGCAAATATGAGGCCATGCAACCCATTTCATCATTCTCTGCCACTTTCTCCTCTGGTTGTGGTTGAGATGGCATAAAAAATACGGCCCGAGGAATGAATCACCTGGGAGAGCAGGTACTGTCACAAAAGACAAGTGATAAATGGACTGCTATTGTTATTCTCCAAATAGCCTTGCATGACACAGCCCATGGAGAGCGCTGCATTTCATCACACAAAACACACTGCATTGTTGTGGTGGTGTTATTGGTGTTGATTATGCATCTATTGGAGTCCCACAGGAAGCCAAGATGATCATTTAGTATGCTAAATGAACCGACCTCAAAGAAACCACAACGCATTGCATTTGTAGATAGTAAACTATCATGTGCAAAATCTCTCTAGAAATAAGTGTTTTTTTTTAATAATTGATATCCAGTTTATTATTATTATGATTACACTTTATGCAAATGCTCAGCAAAGAAAAAAAAAAAAAAAAAAAAAAGCAAATGGAAATGCTCTTATAGTCCAACTTCCTCCAGGGCTCAATTAAATATGACTGACTGCACATCGCTGGCAAAGACGTTGCCTTGCCACACTTTGGTTTCTCTTTTGCATTGAGATAGGAACCACACTGAGAAATGCATAATCTAAAAGAAAATGAGAAATGCACTGCAAATTAGAACTAGTACACAAAGAAAAAAATGTTTCAGTTCATGAAACACGGAGACTGCAGGGTGCTGGATGCAAATATGAATAATTAATCATTAAAGGGATTCCCATAAATCACTAATGCACAGGCCTTCAGTTTTTTGTTTCAAAATTTAAAGCCTTTTTCTTTTGAATGCCATGCAGTGATGAATCGTTCACTATAAGACCAGCCACGATCAGTTCATGTGACATTTTGAAAGCAAATATGTAAATATAGTGCCTTAAAATGTTATGATTTTTACATTAAAATATCCAAAAAGTTCATTTGTGTACTTACATTATCCCAGATTTTCCCAACAATGTTTAAATCCGGAGAAATTCGTATTTTTTACCAGTGTAACGGTCCTTGTCATTTCATCGCCTGTCACTGACGTCGTATAATGATGTAATAATGAGCGAGTCAGCGAATGAGATCCAAGTTCAGCTTTAATACAAAAACGTAGTCGTACAGGCAAAGGTCAACACAACAGCAGACAATAGTGGCGGAGAACAGGCAGTCTCGAAGTAAATAGTCCTGGCAAATGGTCAATAGGCAGGCAGATTAACAACAGAACGGAGAACAGGCAGGGTCAGATAACAGGCAGAACAAAACAAGGAATAACTGCTCGGAATTGTGACAGGAATAAACAATGCTTCCCAAATAAGGTGTGGGTGAGTGGTGCTTTATACAGTCGTGGCCAAAAGTTTTGAGAATTCCATAAATATTAGTTTTCACAAGGTTTGCTGCTAAACTGCTTTTAGATCTTTGTTTCAGTTGTTTCTGTGATGCACTGAAATATAATTACAAGCACGTTTCAAAGGCTTTTATCGACAATTACATGACATTTATGCAAAGAGTCAGTGTTTGCAGTGTTGGCCGTTCTTTTTCAGGACCTCTGCAATTCGACTGGGCATGCTCTCCATCAACTTCTGACTGATAGCGACCCATTCTTTCATAATCACTTCTTGGAGTTTGTCAGAATTAGTGGGTTTTTGTTTTTCCACCCGCCTCTTGAGGATTGACCACAAGTTCTCAATGGGATTAAGATCTGGGGAGTTTCCAGGCCATGGACCCAAAATTTCAACGTTCTGGTCCCCGAGCCACTTAGTTATCACTTTTGCCTCATGGCACGGTGCTCCATCGTGCTGGAAAATGCATTGTTCTTCACCAAACTGTTGTTGGATTGTTGGAAGAAGTTGCTGTTGGAGGGTGTTTTGGTACCATTCTTTATTCATGGCTGTGCTTTTGGGCAGAATTGTGAGTGAGCCCACTCCCTTGGATGAGAAGCAACTCCACACATGAATGGTCTCAGGATGCTTTACTGTTGGCATGACACAGGACTGATGGTAGCGCTCACCTTTTCTTCTCCTGACAAGCCTCTTCCAGATGCCCCAAACCATCGGAAAGGGGCTTCATCGGAGAATATGACTTTGCCCCAGTCCTCAGCAGTCCATTCACGATACTTTCTGCAGAAGATCAATCTGTCCCTGATGTTTTTTTTGAAGAGAAGTGGCTTCTTTGCTGCCCTTCTTGACACCAGGCCACCTTCCAAAAGTCTTGGCCTCACTGTGGGTGCAGATGCGCTCACACCTGCCTGCTGCCATTCCTGAGCAAGCTCTGCACTGGTGGCACTCCGATCCCGCAGCTGAATCCTCTTTAGGAGACCATCCTGGCACTTGCTGGACTTTCTTGGACGCCCTGAAGCCTTCTTTACAAGAATTGAACCTCTTTCCTTGAAGTTGCTGATGATCCTATAAATTGTTGATTTAGGTGCAATCTTAGTAGCCACAACATCCTTGCCTGTGAAGCCATTTTTATGCAACACAATGATGGCTGCACGCGTTTCTTTGCAGGCCACCATGGTTAACAATGGAAGAACAATGATTTCAAGCATCACCCTCCTTTTAACATGTCAAGTCTGCCATTCTAACCCCATCAGCCTGACATAATGATCTCCAGTCTTGTGCTCGTCAACATTCTCACCTGAGTTAACAAGACGATGACTGAAATGATCTCAGCAGGTCCTTTAATGACAGCAATGAAATGCAGAGGAAAGGTTTTTTTTGGGATTAAGTTCATTTTCATGGCAAAGAAGGACTATGCAATTCATCTGATCACTCTTCATAACATTCTGGAGTATATGCAAATCGCTATTATAAAAACTTAAGCAGCAACTTTTCCAATTTCCAATATTTATGTAATTCTCAAAACTTTTGGCCACGACTGTAGAGGTGAAATGAGGATCAGGAGAGATCGTAATGCGGAACAGCTGACTGAGTGATCAGTGATTGGGTGAGGGGTTTATGGGAAATGTAGTGTGGTGTATGGAGTCCATAATGTGAGCGGGCGACCTCTGGTGGCAGGTGAATGGAACTGACGGAGCCGATTTGTTACAGTTAGTTGGATGTGCTGGAGTAGACTTTACAGAGTGCTTGACTCTGTCAAAAAAATAATACAATCAGTTTTCATCTGAATATTTATTTCTATCAAGAGGTGCATCAGTTTTTGGTCTTCAAATCTCCTGCACATCCCAAAGACTTTCAATGAAGGTGTTACATTATTATACATATTTTTTCTACTCTCTATAGTACTGTACTATATTATATTTATTTAGTATTTATTAAATCATCATTTTCTGACTTATTGACTTATATGTTGATTCCTTTGTACATTGAAATGGATTTCTTTCTTAGCAGAATATAGTGACTAAATACTGTTCACAAATACTTTAAATTAGATGTAAAGCACAGTCTTTGGACATTGCATTCGGCTGAGTTGAGCTTAGTCTGTCCATGAAAGATTGGAAGCTTGATTTCAATAAAAGCTGTTTTGGGACTAACAAGGTATACATACAGGATGTGTTTATATAATGAGGTCAAAAGATCAAGGAAAATCTCAGAATTCTGACTTTTTCCCTCAGAATTGCGTGATATAAAGTTGCAATTGCGAGTTATACAGTCACTAAATTCCAAATTGTAAGAAAAAAAAGTCAGTATTGCAATTCTGACTTCATAACTTGCAATTGTGAGTTTATATCTCGCAATTCTGAGAAAAAGAAGTCAGAATTGTGAAATTCAAACTCACAATTGTGAGGGAAAAAACAAATTGTGAGAAAAAGTCGCAGTGACGAGTGAATTATAAAATGACTCCCAAAACATGAAAACAGTGGAAAACATGAAACTGAACTCGTCTTTTTCAGACGGTCAGAGTCAGAGAATCACCAATCGCTGTTTAAATGACATTAAAACTCAAAGTAATCACTTTGGTAATCTAAAACACTTTTCAGATGGAACTGTAATCTGATTACCACCCATAACATGTACCTGTAATGAAACACAGTTTGTATTTTAAATACGTAACTAAGTGACTTGCATTTCGTTACTCCCCAGCCCTGATTCAACAGTAAGCATTTGTTCATTTTACAACAATAATGCTGTGAAAACTAGCTAGAGAAATGTGTATATTTCTATTTTTGAATAGAATAGATTTGATTTATTAATCAAAGCTGTGTAGTTTTTATTGCGGGGAGCAAAACATAATTCACAACTGAGATTGAGAAATCTATAAACATTACAGTAAGTGTTTATTTTGTCAAGTACTAAGTGTTCATTTTTAAATATTACTAACAATATAAAATATATTCTTACGTATACTTTATACAGTCTGTAAAGATTTTATAACAAACAGACATGTGTACCGTGACCTGAAAGGGGACATTTTTACAATTACACTTGATGTACTCCATGCTTCAATACTTTTATAAGTAAGGGTTTGCACGCCAACGTTTCTAGTATTGATTCATTTCAGTCCTTCACTAAACCTTGATGAGTTTTTGGGATGAGTATATATCTGCAGACATCCACCGACCACCTGAGTGAGAAACTGAAGGGTAACCTGCCCTGACAGGACTCCAGGAATCCTGCTTATCTGGTCCTCGTACATATAATTTTCTTCTCATGTAGCTTTGCAGATGACAGGGAAATAGCCACTCTGCACGATCACAGGAGTGTGGAGGGACTGATAAGCCTCGTGGTGTTCTGCCGAACACACCGATTTACATTATAATGTATCAATTTCAACTTCTTGCCCATATAAAAATCTGTCGCTGCATCAGATTTCTTAGTTTTGCTCAGTTTGGACCTAGAAAAGTGTTTCTCTGAGCTGGAAGAAGCACACTCTTTTTGGCGTTCAACCTCAACCCCAACCTTTTGATGTGACATGAGCTCGGATTGAGCTAGAATCAACCAATCGTCGATATAATTCATTACCCTGGAGTCTCAAAGGAGCCAAAGCTGCATCCACGCACTTTGTAAAGGTGCGGGATGATGACCCCAGGCCGAACGGAACAACCTGATATTGATGAGCTTCATCCCCGAAAGCAAACCTCAGGAACTTCCTGTGATGAGGATGGATGGATACATGAAAACAGGCATCTTTGAGATCGATCGTTACAAACCAGTCCTCGGACTTGATTTGAGAAACAATCTGAGTGTAAGAACTTGAGCTTTTGGACCATGCGATTCAATAAGCGAAGATCTGAGATGGGACGCAGCCATCCATCCTTTTTTGGAACGATGAAATAGAGGCTGTAAAACCCTGACTGCTTGCTGGGAGGAGGAACCCTTTCTATAGCTCACCCTCCAGAACCTTCTCGTTCTCTGCTCCCTGCTGGTGGAATGATCTCCCTACTTTCATCAGGAACGCAGAATCCCTGGCAATGTTCAAGAGACAGCTGAAAACTCATCTCTTCCGTGAACACTTGATCCCCTCATAAAAAAAAAAAAACCCTATCCTTCCCTTTTCCCTTCCTACTCTAGCTTATGGTACTGAGCAATGTATGAAACTTGTATTGTGAGCACTTCCTGTGTCTATTTGCCAATTCATGAAGAATCGCTTGTTTGTTTTCCTCCCTTGTAAGTCGCTTTGTACAATGACTAAATGTAAATGTAAATAGCTCCTTTTCGCGAAAGTGTCAGAACCTCTTGTTCCAATACCAGAGACTGCTCGGGATCCACCGCCGTGGTGAGAGCCCCGCTGAACCTGGGCGGGCATGACCCGAACTGAATTTTGTAGCCTCTTTCTATTATCTGCAGCACCCAATGAGATATATTCGGTAGACATTTCCACTCCGCCAGAAAAGCTACACTGTAAAATCCCCAGAGTTAAATCAACTCTGCTCAGATAACATTTGGTCCCTCTCTAAATAGAGTTAAAGTCACACTCTTCAGAGATTGAATGTCTTTTATCTTCGGTTGATTTCATCTAAGACTGTGGCTGAAGTCAGTTGTAGTTCTTGTGTTTCTCTTTTCTTTAGTGATTCTGCTTGTTAACAGCAGGTGTTCATCAATAATGTTCAATCATCGCTTAATTAATTGCTTAATTATCTCATTAACTTTAATTTAGAGAGGGACAAAATGTTATCTGAGCAGAGTTGATTTAACTCTGGGGTTTTTACTGTGTACTAAGGGTAAAACTGACTCTTTATATGAGCCATTAAAGCCTGATGCATTAAACGTACCACAAAAAACTATTTTGCATTATTGTTTCATTAAACCATTTCTTTTATAAAAAAAAAAAAAGGATTTTTCTGACCATTATTTCATACGTCATGCTTTACAGGGTTAAGTTGCTCCCTGATGACTTGCAATGATCCTTTTTCCATTTCTTTCAACACATGGATTACATTTCCGCACCACTAAACACGCAAAAGATTTCTTTGCAATAGGAAATATTAAGTGTTTATCGCAAAGTAGCTTTTGAATACTTTTAGAATCACATGATATGTTTTGTTGGGCTTTAGGATTTATGAAAGTGAAACAGCAGGAGAGGAGAGGGGCTTAAGCTGTATATTTTATAATGCTGATTTAGAGTACACATCATGCGTGATGTCAGAGCTGTCGGCGCTCAGCGGGGCGCAGCATTTCTCTCTTTATCCTTAAGTAATGCAGTCTCTGTGCTGTTTTGCATACCTCAAGGAGACCGAATGTGGTGAGAGAAATCCAGTCTTGCAATTTTACAAATGCATGAACATGTTGCATAAATAACTCGATTCGCCAACATCTATAAAGTTATGCAGGTTAAATGGTTATGATTAACCCCTTCATTCCTTTTTCCCTTTCTACTCTAGCCGAATGTTTAGCAATGTATGAAACTTGTGTCCATTTGCCTCTTCATGAAGAATCGCTTGTTTGTATTCCTCACTTTGAATAAAAGCGTCTGCTAAATGATTAGATGTAAATGAATACTTTACACTCACTGAGCTCTTTACACCTGCTGTTTAACTGCTCATTAATGCAAATATCTTATCAGGGAACCACATGACTGCAACTTGATGCATTTAGGCATGTAGACATGTTCAAGAAGATCTACTGAAGTTCAAGCTGAGCATCAGAATTGGAAGAAAGGTGATTTAAGTGACTTTGAAAATTGCAAGTTGTTGGTGCCGTGGCTGGTTTGAATTTCAGAAACGGAGGATTTACTGGGATTTTCATGCATAAACATTTCTAGGGTTTGCAGGGAATAGTCTGAAGAGAGAAAATATCCAGTGAGAGGCAGTTCTGTGGGCGAAAATGCCTTGTTGATGCCAGAGGTCAGAGGTGAATGGCTGGTTCGGGCTCATAGAAAGGCAACAATAACTCATATAAGCATAATTAAGGTCTGCAAAGAGCATCTCTGAACACACAACACGTCAAACCTTGAAGAAGATGGGGTACAGAAGATGAAGACCACACTAGAGCCACTCCTGTCAGCTAAGAACAGGAAACTGAAGCTGCAATTTACATGAGCTCACCAAAACGGGACGAAAGAAAACTGAAAAACATTGCCTGGTCTGATGAGTCTCGGTTTCGGCTGAGAAACATGTGGCAAAACAGCATGAAAGCATGGATCCATCCTGCCTTGCATCAACGGTTCAGGCTGCTGGTGGTGTAATGGTGTGGGGATATTTTCTTGGCATATTTAGTACCAATTGAGCATCGTTTAAATGTCACAGCCTTGAGTATTGTTGCTGACCAGGGCTGGGTATGTTACTTTAAAAATGTATTTCACTACAGATTACAAAATACATGCTTTAAAAAGTCGTTTGTAACGTATTTCGTTACATTACTCAAGTTTAGAAACTTCATCTAAATACTTTAGAATACTTTGGAATACTAATAAGTGTGGAACAAACACAAAAAAGGTGATTGCAAGTTTTTATCTCACAATATCTTTATCTTGCGTGATAAAAAGTTGCAATTGTGAGTTATAAAGTCAAAATTATGAGATATAAACTCACAATATTGAGAAAAGTCAAAAATGTGAGATATAAACTCACTAAATTCCCAATTGCATGAAAAAAAGTCAGTATTGCAAGTTTATATCTCCCAATTCTGACTTTATAACTTGCAATTCTGAGAAAAAGAAGTCAGAATTGTGAAATTCAAACTCGCAATTGTGAGGGAAAAAACAAATAGTGAGAAAAAGTCACAGTGACGAGTGAATTATAAAATGACTCCCAAAACATGAAAACAGTGGAAAACATGAAACTGAACTCGTCTTTTTCAGACGGTCAGAGTCAGAGAATCACCAATCGCTGTTTAAATGACATTAAAACTCAAAGTAATCACTTTGGTAATCTAAAACACTTTTCAGATGGAACTGTAATCTGATTACCACCCATTTAACATGGAACTGTAATGAAACACAGTGACTCAAATTTTGTATTTTAAATGCGTAACTAAGTTACTTGTATTTCGTTACTCCCCAGCCCTGATACTGACCATGTCCATCCCAGTATTATCTTCAGATGGATACTTCAGCAGGATACCCCGCCATGTGACAAATATCAAATCATGAACATGACAATGAGTGCTGGAAACTCACTTCATGGTTGTGCAGCCGACAAATCTGCATCATCTGTGTGATGCTCTCGTGTCAATATGAACCAAAAAGTCCGAAGAATATTTCCAGCACCTTGTTGAATCCATGCCATGAAGAATGAAGGCAGTTCTGAAGGCAACAGGAGGTCCAACCCGGTACCAGCAAGATACCTAAAAAGTGGCCAGTGAGTGTATAAAAGAATAATATGCAAGTTTAATATTACAGTAAGCAAAAAGTGGTTGGCTACAAGGGTACAGAACTTCATATTCCTTCACATGCAGTGGTTGGATTAAGTCATACATATTCATGTTTCATCTGCACTTGCCGTTCTGCCCACGTGATTCCTCTTGGCACAGCATCAAACAGTGGGGTGATGGGGTGACAGGCGCTCTTCTGCTTAAAGGCAAGTGTTGGAGCTTTGCTCTGCATTCCAATGCAAGTCTGATGAGTCTCCAGAGACACAAAGCATTAAGTCAGCATCTAAGAACTACAAAATAAGAAACAAATTTGAAAAACGCAAACTTTATTTTCAAAGAAAGTGTTTCGCCAGTATGTTAAGTTCAAAGGGAGATTTGTGCTGTTACAGAAATCTGTTTATGTTGGCCAATTATGAAGGGAATATTAAAGAGACCTTTTTTCACGGTGAACTACATGGTCTTATTCCCATAATATGTGTTGGAGAAATATTAAACACATAACACACATTCACAATCAAAAATATCAAATTAATTTAAAGTTGACATCGTCAAGTAAGATGCGATTCTTAAAGTTTTTTTTTTTATTATTAGCATATAGTTCCATGAAGAAAATTTAACCCTTTTCATTGCAGAAAAGTGGTTCTTTAGATTATTAAAATGTCTTAACACTAAAAAAAAAGAAAAAAAAGTTTCTTTTAAGAAATGAAACCCAAAATAGTTCTGCTATGGCATCACTGTTGGAACATTTAAAGTTCATCATCGTGTAAATAAATAATAATAATTAAAAAAAATTATAATATATAATTATAATAAAACACTTTATTTTACAGTGTCATTGTTACATATGTTACATATATTTACTGTAGTAATAACTAGAAATTATGCATAATTACGTGCATTTAACCCTAAACCAAACCCTCATCCTAAACCTAAACCTACAGTAAGAACATGTAGTTAATTATTATTACTGAGTACTTAAACGTATTATTACACTGTAATACTAACACCTTAAAATAAAGTGTAACCAAAAAGTGTCTGATATTTCACAGAACATTTTGCTGAAAGTCTAAACTTTTTATAGAAATGCCTCCTTATATTACATGCATTTTTTTTTTCTTTTTTTACATTACAAAGTAATGGAAATGAGCCTGAAATGGACCTAGGGGTTCATTGCTTTGGAATTAATTCACTGGATTTTGTTAAAAGTGGTCAAATTATCCAAAGAGCTGATCTGGGCCTCTCAGCAATAACAGTGATTTTAACCCTCATCTGTCGATCGGTCGAGAATGACCATCATTGAGCACCTCTCCCTACGGCACAAGAGAGAAAGTGCACGATTCATTTCAGTCTCTGCTGAGATCTCACATTCAATTAGTCCCGTCCTCATGGCGTCCCTCTGGTAGAAGTCTGCCTCTTCAAATACCCTGCTTTTAACAGTTGAAATGGCCATTAACAAATAATGTGGATGCAAACTCGACCCACCTTTTTTCCCCAGATGAGCCCACTGTGATTTGTATTATGAATGACACTTATTTGGGAAACTTCCATTCAAAAAGACTAAATAATCCGGTAGCACTTTATTTTACAGTTCCCCTTGTACATACTGTGTACTTATTATAGTAATTGCAATAACTGAGTAATAACCACGTACTAACCCATATTAACCAGTACTTTCTTATGTACGTACACTGTAAGTACACGTAAGAGCTCATACTGTAAATTAAAGTGCAACAAATAATCCTTTCAGTTTGACTGAATGAGCGGATTGACTGAACGTCGAGTCTCATTTTCAGACGTCATTTTGGTGTGACACGGTAGAACAAAAATATCTGTGGCAAGAGCTCTTCTCATTCGCTGCATCCTTTTCCTTCTGATAGGATATATCCCATAAATAATTCACTGGACCGAGAATATCTCGTTTTTCTCCTCAAATCCTCACGTCTCTTTCCAAATTTGTTTTCACGCGGATGCTTTAAAATATAAATGTCTCCCCGTTTCACTTCTAATCCATTTTAACCGTGTTTACTGGAATGATTCTAAAACAATTTAAATAGAATTTATTATCTGTCAAAATTACAGAAATCACTTTGAAATATTATTACGCAAAGTTATTTATTAAGGCAACTATACAGCTATGTTAGTGACATTTATCCCATCCATAACATTGCAGTGGAAACATTTCACTGTACAATTTATGTACATCTTGGGGCTGATAAATGCTTGATTCTGATTGGTTGACAGACGTTCTAAGGTGTGTAATTATTTTCAGGGAAACGCACGGCTAAAGTAGCTCCAGGAAGGTCTTCACTGCATTACATGTCCATATAGTTATTTCAAAAGGTCCTTCCGGCCTACTGACCAAGCTGACACTGACCAAGCAAATAAATATAGCAAACAATAGGATAAAAATAGCACATTATTTCCATGTTTGCTGCCACAAAGTTAAGTTTTACTATGTATGTTAATCATATACTCTCTTTCTCCCACACACATACAGAAATGTATTATCATAGTTAGCAACTTAAATGTCACATGACATTTCTCACTACCGCCACTGTTCTTGAAGCAGATAAACTTACAGTTTTGCTAGTGATGCTTGCATCACCGTTGAGAGACGCACAGACTCGGATAATTCGCACTCGCAACGGAGGCGTTTGATGAGACAGACACACAAGAGGTATTTAAGTACAAAAAAACAGACAAATGTCTTGAAATACAACATCTGAACAAGTGTGGTAACCTATAAGCGGAATAATTGACTCCTGTCCATTGAATTATTAGAAAATAATGCACAGTTGGTAATGTGGTCATTGCCTTAATTCACTTCTATTTTGCATTTGCCTAACACATCTGAGTAAAAAGTTTTAAAAATGTCCACTTTTGTTATTTGCACAAAAGGAGTTCACATTCTGAAAACAACAAATGGCTTTAATAATAACCGTAAATGGGCTTTTTCTCTCTTGAAATAGCAGGAACATTAAAGTGTATTCCCTCTGAAGGTTTGAGGCTATGACTGGCTGAGCATGACCTGAAAATATCAGGGAAAAACTCAGTCACATTGGCCCTCAGGTGGTGCACTTGTTGACAGGACTGTATACAGAAGCATTCAGGACACGTGCTCATCCCGGACTGCTGCAGGAAATCCGCAGTAGAAGAGTGAATGAGTAATCACCAGTCATAGCGTAAGAGAAAAGAGGGCTGAAATAATGAATAGAAAATCTGACTCGGGTTGATCAAGCACACGTTACTTACACCTGGTATTAAGATTAATCTCTGATCATTTCTGAAGATGACGTTCTCTGATTTCACATTACTTCATATGTACATTAAATACACTATACCATTCAAAAAGTTTTTTTTTAATACTTAATCCTTTTATTCAGGAAGATGCATTGACTTGATCAAAAGTGACAGTAAAGACATTTAATTCTTTTTAAAAAAATGTTTTTTGAAATTTCTATTCATCAGAAACCCTGAAAAATTATGGAAGCCCGTTCCTGCCACTGTTGAGAAAAAAAAAATTATGTAAGTCATAATAATGAGAAACTTTCCATTAATAATGACTTAACATCTCATAATAATGACTTAACATCTCATAATAATGACTTAGTATCTCATAATAATGACTTAACATCTCATAATAATGACTTAACATCTCATAATAATGACTTAGAATCTCATAATAATGACTTAACATCTCATAATAATGACTTAACATCTCATAATAATGACTTAACATCTCATAATAATGACATAACATCTCATAATAATGACTTAGTATCTCATAATAATGACTTAGTATCTCATAATAATGACTTAACATCTCATAATAATGACTTAACATCTCATAATAATGACTTAACATCTCATAATAATGACTTAACATCTCATAATAATGACTTAACATCTCATAATAATGACTTAGTATCTCATAATAATGACTTAGTATCTCATAATAATGACTTAACATCTCATAATAATGACTTAACATCTCATAATAATGACTTAGTATCTCATAATAATGACTTAACATCTCATAATAATGACTTATTATCTCATAATAATGACTTAACATCTCATAATAATGACTTAGTATCTCATAATAATGACTTAACATCTCATAATAATGACTTAACGTCTCATAATAATGACTTAGTATCTCATAATAATGACTTAACATCTCATAATAATGACTTAACATCTCATAATAATGACTTAGTATCTCATAATAATGACTTAACATCTCATAATAATGACTTAGTATCTCATAATAATGACTTAACATCTCATAATAATGACTTAGTATCTCATAATAATGACTTAACATCTCATAATAATGACTTAACGTCTCATAATAATGACTTAGTATCTCATAATAATGACTTAACGTCTCATAATAATGACTTAGTATCTCATAATAATGACTTAGTATCTCATAATAATGACTTAACATCTCATAATAATGACTTATTATCTCATAATAATGACTTAGTATCTCATAATAATGACTTAACATCTCATAATAATGACTTAACGTCTCATAATAATGACTTAGTATCTCATAATAATGACTTAACATCTCATAATAATGACTTAGTATCTCATAATAATGACTTAACATCTCATAATAATGACTTAGTATCTCATAATAATGACTTAACATCTCATAATAATGACTTAACGTCTCATAATAATGACTTAGTATCTCATAATAATGACTTAACGTCTCATAATAATGACTTAGTATCTCATAATAATGACTTAGTATCTCATAATAATGACTTAACATCTCATAATAATGACTTAACATCTCATAATAATGACTTAACATCTCATAATAATGACTTAACGTCTCATAATAATGACTTAGTATCTCATAATAATGACTTAACATCTCATAATAATGACTTAGTATCTCATAATAATGACTTAACATCTCATAATAATGACTTAACATCTCATAATAATGACTTAGTATCTCATAATAATGACTTAGTATCTCATAATAATGACTTAGTATCTCATAATAATGACTTAGTATCTCATCATAATGACTTAGCATCTTTAACTTAATAAGTAAAAATTAAAAAATAAAGTTTTTTTTTTTATCAAGTTAAAGATACTAAGTCATTATTATGAGAAAGTGTCTCATTATTATGACTTACGGAATATTAATTTTTTTCTCAACAGTGGCGGGAACGGGCTTCCATAAAAAATGATGCATTCCGATTTCCACAAAAATATTAAGCAGCACCACTGTTTTCGACATTGATATTAATAAGAAACGTTTCTCAAATCTGCATATTGGATTGATTTCGGACGGATCATGTGACACAGAAGACTGGAGAAATGAGTTTAAAGAGATAGTTCCCCCCCAAAATGAAAATGTGCTGTTAGTTTACTCATCCTCAGGCCATGCAAGATATAGTTTTATCATTTCGTGCTTCTTGGTGATTCATATAATGGAAGTCAATGGGTACCGTCAATTTAAGATTCGAAAAACATATGCAGACAAAATAAAATGAATACCTACAGCTATTAGCGACACATTGAGGTCTTAATGAGTGAAACGATCGGTCTTTGCAAGAAACTGAACATTATTTACAACATTATGACCTGTAATCCACAGCCTCAGCAAACGGTCCCGAGTGAATTCAACACAGTCTGCACAGCGAGCTTCCATGATCTTGTTTTTTCTGTATGTTTTTTTTTAATCTTTAAGTGACGGCACCTTTTGACTTCCATTATATGAATCACCGTGGGGTTTCAGCTAAAAATCTGCTCTACTGAAGTAAAAAAGTCACTTACATCTTGGATGGCCAAATTTTAATATTTTAGCTGAAGTATCCCTTTAAAATCCATTTTTAGTATAATTATTGATTGTTATTTGCTGTTGTCCATTTGCATTTACATTACAAATATGATGCTGTCACATGACTACCTCCAAGATTTATCACATTTTCTCCCGGTTTCACAGAAAAAGCTTGTCCAATACTAAAATGCATGTTTCAACTGATTTAAAGGTACAATATGTAAAATATTTGCAGTAAAATATCCAAAAACCACTAGGCTGGTGTTATATATTTTGTTCAGTTGAGTACTTACAATATCCCAAATGTTTTCAACTCTTTGTAAATCATGAGAAAATTTAACCAAGGCTGTGCGGGAATAGCCTGTTAATGATCCGCGTGACCCTCGGTTTCCGCTTTTACTGCGTTAGAAACCACAGTCTCGTGGACAAACGCGGGAATAGTAGTTGTAGCGTCTATCGAGTGACTGGTTTGTTATGAACACAGTTATTCTTTAGCGTTTAACGCTGCTTCTGTCAACAAAGACGAGTCCATGAAGAGAAATAAAACGAGGATCGACATCTATTTCCTAAACGGAGAGAACTGACAAACTTCGACATCTCGCATGTGTTTTAATAGACAAACCATTGATTCCTTCACCGACAGAAAACTTGTGATTATTGTATGGATCGACAGTGTTCGTCTTATTGTTCGAATGTCGTGTTCTCGTCTGTGAGTCTGATGTGAAAACGGTGAGGGGATGTTCACGACGAACACGTCATGTTATGAACTGTAATACTGTCACTGCATCAAATGTGTCAAACGCCAAACCTGCGCGTGAGTTTCATTCTGTACAGTAATGATTGTGATCAGTTTGTTGACACTGTCATACACGTCACCCGACGTGATGAACACTGTGAATTAATAGTGTTATATATAAATATGCAAATGATGTGGGTCCGTTCAACTGCACTTTTACTATGATTGTTTTGAACACGTAAAACTGCGTTATCACGCCAATGAACTGGACAAATACAGTAACATCTTAGTGTTAAACCTTGCTTTACTATTCATTATATCATCAAGCGCAACTATCACTTCACCTCATCCACGAACATGATTTCCCGTCTGATCGATTTAAATCGGCAGTGGAGTTGAAGACGATAGTTCCCGTTTGACTGTACGCCCTCTAGCGGCCAAACATTTACATATTGCACCTTTAACTGAAAGCATCTTGTACTCACATATCTTAAAAAAAAATATGTCAGTGACATTGTTTTGCCTCAAGATACACAAGTAATGTGTGTTTTTTTAGTGTACGTTTATAAAAGCTACATAAATATCCAGGCTTATAATCCCTGTCTGTGAAACCGGGCCCCGAAATATCATTAAACAAGTTGTAAGCAGTGTGAGCGATTAAGTGCTGCGTAAGATCCTCGTGAACTGCACTATAAGCCCAGCAGTTAAAGTGCCACCTTCATAACTGATTCAAACTGAAGATGGTCACGAACATTGTCCTTAAAATGAAGTGGGACACTAATTACAGAAACACCTTATTGACATAAACCCAGACCTCAGGCTGAACTTGCAGGTTTTACAGCTTATTTTTAAGCCCCTCAAAGAGTCATGAATCCACTGCAAACATTACAGCACACACTGCAGGGGGTCTGTTCTACCCAGGATGCTTTGCGGGATGAACTACTCCCTAGCAGGGCTCAGTGCTGAGTAATAACAGAGGTTAATGTGTGGCACAACTCATCATAACTGGGATTCTGGGACCAGGAAGTGATTAATGTGGTTAGAGGAATGTTTTATCAGAGGCACCGGACACATTTAGATTGTGTTAAGGGCACTCTCACATTCTAATGACTGGAAAATAAGAAACTTATTTAAGTGCATTAGGTGCTGAGTGGTGTAAGTGCATTTCTATGTGGTTGCTAGGGACTTCTGGATGGTTGCTAGGTGACTTTTTACAGGCCCGAGTCTAAAAGCATACCCGAAATGCTCTTGGGTTGAATCTCTTCTTTCGATATAAGTCTCAGTGTTGTTGTTGCACTGTAAAACAAATTTATGATTTCCTTTTGTCAAATCAACTTTAATATTTAAAGTGGTTCAGATAACATAATATTTTCAGTATCTGTTAACTAAATCAATCGCCTGTATTAACTCAAATTTTAAATCTTAGTGAACTCAATTTTAAAGCAACTAAGTCACTTACTTTAAGTTCAACCAACCATTCTTTTTTACAGTGTGATCTAAAACTAGTAAAAGTATTTTTTTATTTATTTTTTTTAAGCTGAAATAAAATAATATAACTATTATATGACAAATTTAAACTTAAAACAACTGAGTAATGTTGCTTTGGCATGTAAATGAAATAAAATTTAAGTTGAAGTACTAAAGTTATTAAAACTGAAATAAAAATAAATTGAAATGAAAAGCTTTAATGGCTTTATTGTGAAAATATAACACAAGAAATAAAGAATAAATAAAAAACACTGATATTTGACACCCGTTTTCTGGTATTATTCCTGTTGAAAACAAAACAAAATTAAGTTAAATAAAGTTTAAATAAAATTAAATAAACCACAGAAGTCTGTAATTAGGACATATAAAAATAAAAGATATTTTAAAAATATGACTAAATATTATAAAATTTAACTAAAAAAGTTAAATACTATAAAAAATGTATTTAAATAAAATATTAAAAATCATTTGAAAACTGAAAAAATTCAAATAAAGGTAATTCAAAATATTAATTAACGCTAAAACTGCATTTAAATAATACTAAAATACCGCTGCAAGTCTATGGGATATTTTTAATATCAGATCAGTAATATGTTATGCACTGAATTGTAATATTCATGGTTAGAGATTTGTTTAAATCATGCACACAATAAAACAATTGGCAACTTGGCAATCTCCATTAATGGTTCAAAAATAACATTAATTTCTCTCTTTATAATGAACGAAGAATGAATGTTTCTCTAAATAGCTGAGCTAATCAAATGCTGAATATTAATTCGGACATCTGAAAAGCAGGTCAGCGCAATGAACAAAGCCTTCATGAGAACAAGGAATAAATTGCTATTATCAAAATATTATCTTTAAAGGCTTTTTAAGAGGAATGCATGGGCAAACACCACCAAACATATGAATGCAAGCACAACCAAGACTCTATTGTACCTACAGTTCTCCATTTATAGCAACCCGTGCAGCTGTTCTGCAAATGTGATGTAAAGATTGCAAATGAAGCACGAGATTGCTTAATTCAAAAATGAGCTTTGGATTAAGCCCGAGTAGGTATATTACATGTTTTCACCCCCTCCAGCCCCCGACTCACATCTGGTCTCTGTGTCAGACTCAAAATCACTCTAAATTACTCTCAAGTCAGCTGAGAGTGACGTGTAAATGACGGCTCTACCGCAATCCCAAATCATGACTGTAAATCCATTTTAATTCCCCAAGCAATCTATGTAACCGTCACAGCAGCTGTTTGTGTGATTTCTGACCGAGTTCTGCATTAATCACTGATAATCCAAGCAATGATTCACTGAGCAGAGCCTGTGAAAGCACCTTAAATTACAACAAGAATATTCATTTGCTCACTAATATGTCTCTTGTTTCAAAATATATAATTCTAATATAACTAGTTAAGCATAAGAAATGACCATCAACTAAGATCAATTTTTTTTTCAAATGTAACCTTATTGTAAAGTCAGATAAATATTTTAATTCACAAAAACACTCCCCAAATGTCAACTGCATTGCTCCATGATGACTTCAAAACATTTGCCAAGCATAGCTTTGCCATTTTGTGGGAATTTGCTGCCATCTAGTGAAATAAATTTGCACTGTATATTCTTTATATTTGAGCCTGATTCGATGCTTTGATAAGGGGAGCCTGATTCGACCACCAATCTTCTCATAGGTGCTATATGGAGTTTCATATAGGCCTTCTCTAAATAAGTTAATGATAATGCTGTAAATAAAAATGTGAAAAGAAAGAAGCTTTTATTAAATATTTTAAATGTGCATGAATAAATCCAACCAGTGACAGAGTTTCACTTTTCATGATCCGTGACCGACCGAGGAGCATCTTGATGTTAACATCGATGTTAACAATGGGGCAGTAAAATCTAAAGTGTGGAATCAGATGCACTTTGAAACGGTAAAAGATGATCCAAAAAAGTGCCAACAGCCCACGTCCAAACAACTCAACAAAAGCAAACATTACGGCGTCAACATTAATAGGCTCAGTGGGTTTTCCTCACAAACAATCGAGTGAAAGATCCCTCCATAAATGATTCGACCATCAATCGATTATAGGCCAGACTTGACCTTTCTGACACCCCAACTGAAGTGCATCCAGTCAATGGCTCTGATATATTTTAAGTGCAAGTTGCTTTCACTTGTCTGGGACTAGCTTGTCTGTGATTATTGTGACTTTATATCTCACAATTCTGACTTTTTTTCTCAGAATAGTGAGATATAAAGTCAGAATTGCGAGATATAAAGTCAGAATTGTGAGATATAAAGTCTGAATTGAGTTATAAAGTCAGAATTGTGAGATATAAAGTCAGAATTGCGAGTTATAAAGTCAGAATTGCGAGATATAAAGTCAGAATTGAGATATAAAGTCAGAATTGTGAGATATATGGTCAGAATTGTGAGATATAAAGTCAGAATTGTGAGATATAAAGTCAGAATTGTGAGATATATGGTCAGAATTGTGAGATATAAAGTCAGAATTGCGAGTTATAAAGTCAGAATTGCGAGATATAAAGTCAGAATTGTGAGATATAAAGTCAGAATTGTGAGATATATGGTCAGAATTGTGAGTTATAAAGTCAGAATTGAGATATAAAGTCAGAATTGTGAGATATATGGTCAGAATTGTGAGATATAAAGTCAGAATTGTGAGATATAAAGTCAGAATTGTGAGATATAAAGTCAGAATTGTGAGATATAAAGTCAGAATTGTGAGATATAAAGTCAGAATTGAGATATAAAGTCAGAATTGTGAGATATAAAGTCAGAATTGTGAGATATAAAGTCAGAATTGCGAGTTATAAAGTCAGAATTGTGAGATATAAAGTCAGAATTGCGAGATATAAAGTCAGAATTGTGAGATATAAAGTCAGAATTGTGAGACATAAAGTCAGAATTGTGAGATATAAAGTCAGAATTGCGAGTTATAAAGTCAGAATTGTGAGATATAAAGTCAGAATTGCGAGATATAAAGTCAGAATTGTGAGATATAAAGTCAGAATTGTGAGATATAAAGTCAGATTTGTGAGATATAAAGTCAGAATTGTGAGATATAAAGTCAGAATTGTGAGATATAAAGTCAGAATTGTGAGATATAAAGTCAGAATTGTGAGATATATGGTCAGAATTGTGAGATATAAAGTCAGAATTGCGAGTTATAAAGTCAGAATTGCGAGATATAAAGTCAGAATTGTGAGATATAAAGTCAGAATTGTGAGATATATGGTCAGAATTGTGAGTTATAAAGTCAGAATTGAGATATAAAGTCAGAATTGTGAGATATATGGTCAGAATTGTGAGATATAAAGTCAGAATTGTGAGATATAAAGTCAGAATTGTGAGATATAAAGTCAGAATTGTGAGATATAAAGTCAGAATTGTGAGATATAAAGTCAGAATTGAGATATAAAGTCAGAATTGTGAGATATAAAGTCAGAATTGTGAGATATAAAGTCAGAATTGCGAGTTATAAAGTCAGAATTGTGAGATATAAAGTCAGAATTGCGAGATATAAAGTCAGAATTGTGAGATATAAAGTCAGAATTGTGAGACATAAAGTCAGAATTGTGAGATATAAAGTCAGAATTGCGAGTTATAAAGTCAGAATTGTGAGATATAAAGTCAGAATTGCGAGATATAAAGTCAGAATTGTGAGATATAAAGTCAGAATTGTGAGATATAAAGTCAGATTTGTGAGATATAAAGTCAGAATTGTGAGATATAAAGTCAGAATTGTGAGATATAAAGTCAGAATTGTGAGATATATGGTCAGAATTGTGAGATATAAAGTCAGAATTGCGAGTTATAAAGTCAGAATTGCGAGATATAAAGTCAGAATTGCGAGATATAAAGTCAGAATTGTGAGATATAAAGTCAGAATTGTGAGATATAAAGTCAGAATTGCGAGTTATAAAGTCAGAATTGTGAGATATAAAGTCAGAATTGCGAGATATAAAGTCAGAATTGTGAGATATAAAGTCAGAATTGTGAGACATAAAGTCAGAATTGTGAGATATAAAGTCAGAATTGCGAGTTATAAAGTCAGAATTGTGAGATATAAAGTCAGAATTGCGAGATATAAAGTCAGAATTGTGAGATATAAAGTCAGAATTGTGAGATATAAAGTCAGAATTGTGAGATATAAAGTCAGAATTGTGAGATATAAAGTCAGAATTGTGAGATATAAAGTCAGAATTGTGAGATATATGGTCAGAATTGTGAGATATAAAGTCAGAATTGCGAGTTATAAAGTCAGAATTGCGAGATATAAAGTCAGAATTGTGAGATATAAAGTCAGAATTGTGAGATATATGGTCAGAATTGTGAGATATAAAGTCAGAATTGCGAGTTATAAAGTCAGAATTGCGAGATATAAAGTCAGAATTGTGAGATATAAAGTCAGAATTGTGAGATATAAAGTCAGAATTGCGAGTTATAAAGTCAGAATTGTGAGATATAAAGTCAGAATTGTGAGATATAAAGTCAGAATTGCGAGATATAAAGTTAGAATTGCGACTTTTTTCATAACTCGCAATTCTGACTTTATATCTCACAATTCTGTGAAAAAAAGTAGATAGAAGAATTTTGGGATAAAAAGGTGCAGTCCTCTTTTTTTTTTTTTCTCAGTGGTGGAAACAGGCTTCCATATGTGTGCCTGTGCATCATTTATTTCAAGGTAAAATGTTGTTATACCTTTAAGTCTTCAAGTGTAAGGAGTAGAGTTACATAATTCATATTTTTTACTTTATATTTATAACATGAACTGGGAGGAATAACACTCGTGCAGTTACACTGAATGACAATAAAAAATGACAAACGGCGAATGTTTGTGCCGGTGATTTGACATCAAGACTTTTGCTTTGGTAAATAATAAATATGATATAGTAAGTACTGATGAGAATAAAAAGAAATTCAAATTTTGAAATGACAAAAGTCAACTTGACGACTTAAATTTCCTAATTATAACAAAAAGTCACAATTATGGCATAGAAAGTCATCTTTATACACAGAAACAAGATATGTGTGTCTTTATGAGTTAAATGTACATTTCTGACTGTGACCACCAGAGGACACACACTCACCACAATCCAGCAGCTTCTGTGGAAAAGCTATCTGAAGTTTATTGTTCATTGTCTTCCGTCTTTAATGCAGAGCGACAGTTTGTCACGTCAGTCTTACTCTCTGCCAGTAAACGCAAAGGAGGAGCACAAAAAAGTGACAGAGGCTTCTTTCAGAGGCTTACCATCTGATTAGCCTTTTGCTCCATTTATTCTCTGCTTTACCGATCAATGGAAGATTGATTGAGCTTATTGTGCTCTTCGTGTTACAATTATCTGGAATTTGAGCCAGACAGGTTAATACCAGGATATAAAAGACTTCAGACAGTTCGGGGATTGAAAATGGACTGCTTTTTACCCTAATCTCAACATTACAGCTTCTTATTGTTTAGAACTTTTCATTTACTTGGCATACATTATCAGATAGTAGATTGCATTCAGGTTTTTGTATACTACACTATTATATAATTATGTTTTAATAACAGAGCATTAACTAACGTTAACAGATACAACTCAACATGAACTGAGATGAATAAAAGCCTAGAAGTATTGTTCATGGTTGCTTTATATTAACTAATATTAACAAATGAAACGTTACTGCAAAGTGTTCTCTTTACACTGATATAAGATTAATAATATTAATTATAATTTGCTATGACACACTTTCGCTCACTGTGAAAGACAATTATACATCTAAACCAACTTTAAAAGCCATGCAACATCCAGAATGCTGCTTGTGCTCAGGCTCCGAACCGTTTCCTTCGCCTCTCAGTTCGGTTCTCACAGGTCCTCAGAAGCAGTAAATCTCAGATGCAGGACGCCTGTTCTGCCTCACGGGGAAACTGATGGATCACCCTCACCCTGCATATAAGCCATGATCAAGAACGCTTGCCCACCCAGCTCTCCGGAATACTGATAGGATTGCATTCGACTCCAAACCTTTAGTTTCTGCAAAACTTCTATATTTACTTACAAAAAGCACCAGAACCTTTTGAGGATATGGTGGTATTGTTAACATGTAATAATACCTAAACTGCTTTAGAATACTGTAACTTTTTAGATGACATGCATGTAAAGGGTTGGGATATAACGTCCGTTTCTTTTTGTGTTGTCACACAATTCAATAAAGATGCATTAGATTGATCAAAAGTGATATTTAAGATAACGTTATAAAAGATTTATTAAAAAAAGCTCTATTCATCACATAACTTAAAAAAGTTGACCACATTTCCTACACAAATATGAAGCAGCACAACTGTTTTCAACGTGAATAATGATTTAGAATTTTTCTGAAGGAACGTGTGACACTGAGGACTGGAAATTCAGCCTTGCATCACAGGAATTCAAATAGTAATCAGTTATTTTAAATGGGAATTATTCAGTATTTCACTGTTTACTGAGCATAAGAGACTTCTTTAAAAAAAAAAAAAAAATGACACCAAACTTTTGAACAGTAGTGTGTGTGTGTGGGGGTATTCCCTACATTACGGGGACCAAATGTCCCCACAGTTACAGTAATACAAGTAAATTTTGATCTTATGGGGAATCTAAAACAGCAGAACATTTTTCTGTGATGGGTAGGTTTAGGGGTAGAGTTAGTGTAGGGGGACAGAATGTACAGTATAAAAACCATTACGCCTATGGAATGACCCCATAAAAATGAAAACACAACGTGTGTGTGTATGTGTGCTTATTTTCATGATTTATGAGGACACAAATGTGTACAAGGACATGGGAATTACACTGGTATTACGACGTAAACACTTTTTATGAGGACATTTAATGAATCCTCATGTTTAAAATAGCTTTAAAACATACTAAACAACGTTTTATTAAAAATGTAAAAATGCAGAACATATTCTGTGATGGGTAGGTTTAGGGGTAAAGTTAGTGTAGGGGGGCAGAATGTACAGTGTGTACAGTATAAAAACCATTACGCCGATGGAATGTCCCCATAAAACATGAAAACACAACGTGTGTGTGTGTGTGTGTGTGTGTGTGTTGGCATGGCTAGTGGGAGGATGTGAATCCAAGGCTATTTTGCCAGTGGAGAGATTCTGTATTAATAATGCAATGTTGTGATTGGATGCACTCAAGCCCCATTACTCATCGCTGAGCTGATACAGCTCACCAGTAGTGTGAAGGTCACTTCACATAATGTTCTGGCTGCTTTTGGCGATAAAATGTGATGTTTTGCTACCTATAGCCAAACTGCTTGTTTTTCTCCTGGTGTGGGGTACGATTTAATGCCTTGATAAGTTCCCTATCTAACTGGCTGTGCCCGTCCAACAGCTCAATATTATAGACAAACCCCAAATCCTGCCACAGATAATCACCCTGATTCACACACACACACACACACACACATTTATCTTCTGATATTACAGAAAAGTTAAAATCTCATAACTGGCAATAAAATCGGTAATTGTTGCTTAGAAGGACGCACTATATTCACTCAATATACGCAGTGACTCCTAGATAGAGTCATGGCAGATTAAAACTGCCACAAATCATTTTCTCACATGCAGGTTCAAGTAATGTTGGGAGTGGAAAATGACAAGGGTGAAGAGCTGGAGTGTTTTATGACACTTACGACATAACTTACTGCGAGAGTTTTAATATATATATATATATAAAACCAGGGTTGGGGAGTAACGAAATACAAGTCACTTAGTTACGTATTTAAAATACAAACTGTATTTCATTACAGTTCCATTTTAAATGGGTGGTAATCAGATTACAGTTCCATCTGAAAAGTGTTTTAGATTACCAAAGTGATTACTTTGAGTTTTAATGTCATTTAAACAGCGATTGGTGATTCTCTGACTCTGACCGTCTGAAAAAGACGAGTTCAGTTTCATGTTTTCCACTGTTTTCATGTTTTGGGAGTCATTTTATAATTCACTCGTCACTGCAACTTTTTCTCACAATTTGTTTTTTTCCCTCACAATTGTGAGTTTGCGTTTCACAATTCTGACTTTTTTTTCTCAGAATTGCGAAATTTAAACTCACAATTGCAAGTTATAAAGTCAGAATTGAGAGATATGAACTTGCAATACTGACTTTTTTTCTTGCAATTGTGAATTTAGTATGTGAGTTTATATCTCCTAATTCTGACTTTAAAACTCACAATTGAAACTTTATATCACGCAATTCTGAGGGAAAAAGTCAGAATTGTGAGATAAAAACTCTCAATGACCTTTTTTGTGTTTGTTCCACACTTATTAGTATTCCAAAGTATTCTAAAGTATTTAGATGAAGTGACTAAACTTGAGTAATGTAACGAAATACGTTACAAATGACTTTTTAAAGCATGTATTTTGTAATCTGTAGTGAAATACATTTTAAAAGTAACCTACCCAGCCTATATAAACAGAAATAGAAATAAAATAGAAATATAGCGTGTATTGTATTACAATGGCAACATTAAATGCAGTATTTATTATAAGTGATTATTTATCTCTGCACAGAGATATAAGATACATAAATGATGCATAAATAAATGATTTTTTTTTTTAATTCATGTGCCTTTGTCATCTTTACTCAAAATAACTTCTCTTCCTTGTAGCGATTTGACTTCTCTCGTCATCTCGTCTCTGATGATGCGTACACTGGCGAGAGGGCGGGACAACCAATCCCTCGCTTGATATTACAGCAATGGAAAACCACAACCATCCAATCTATTCCCGATGGACAAAATCAAAATTCCTCTGACAACTTTGAAATGTCTCCATTCCTGTATCCGAGCGGTTCTCTACAACACCATCAGCCAGGAATGTATTTATTTTCCTTAACTGAATACATCACATACTCCGAACGTACGAGGATAACTCACGTGTGCTATTTAGATATAGTCACCTTTGAGATTACAGCTGTGCAGTGGAGTGTCTCTCTCCCAGCCGCTCCACTCACTCTGCTTTGAATCACATCATTAGAAACCATTAGAGGGAAAAATCTGTGTCACCTCACTATTCTAGCAGTTCAGTCCCTCTGGCTTCTCCAGAACTGATACGTGTCACTATATTGTTCTCCACTCATACAGAATATCCTCATCTCGTCAGTCCACTGCCAGATTTCATGATTTATTACGCTCACAGCTTCAATGCTAATTTCCCTGGTGCTTTTCCACTGAAGCTCTTCATATTCTTGTTCCATACTCATCCCTTGGAGCGGCACTGGTCCTCTCTGCTTTATGACGAAAAGTCAGACTTTGACTGCAAGAATAAAAGAGAAATTTTGAATGAATTTGATGAAAGAAATATTTTATCCTAACTACATTTCTATATGGAAATTTGCAGGGTCCAAACGTTTTAGACCACATCGAAAATCTGGGATGAAAGATCGAATTTAAAAATGAAAGCTCTAGCGCAAGTTCTGTCAGGAAGACTCAAATGTTACGTCACTACTAATTTAGATCTAACCAATCATTATCCAACACATATAGTATATAAGATCGGTACCCATCACACTTGTCTGAGTTCGCAGATGCCATACCTCCCGGGGGTCGGCTACGCCCCTGCCTTCATCTTCAGGCAGGAAATGCAGAGTCCGCAACCCTCAGGATCTAAGCTACGGACGGGGCCTACGCCAAAGAACTTTATCTTACAATGTTTGCTTGCTGATTGTTAATAAATTTCATTGCAAGTTAATTTACCTCCCGAGTCTTTCTGGTAGAACTTAAAACTCCCGAACTGCTCATTTCAGATTTAATAAAAGATTTTTTTTCATCATAATAGGGTGGTTGTATACACAAATATGTTCTAAAACGATATAAAAGTGAATTTACATAATAGGTCTCGAAATTTTGTTTTGTTTTTAGTAAAAATAGGTTTGTACTCCAACAAGAGGATTCATATCGGTGACATGGTCGCTGATTATTGATGTTTAATAAAATAGTTCAGCTAAACATGAATTTTAACGTCAGAATTGCGAGTAAAAAAGTCAGAATTGCGAGATATAAAAGTCAGAATTGTGAGATATAAAGTCAGAATTGCGAGATATAAAGTCAGAATTGAGATATAAAGTCAGAATTGTGAGATATAAAGTCAGAATTGAGATATAAAGTCAGAATTGAGATATAAAGTCAGAATTGCGAGATATAAAGTCAGAATTGTGAGATATAAAGTCAGAATTGCGAGATATAAAAGTCAGAATTGCGAGATATAAAGTCAGAATTGTGAGATATAAAGTCAGAATTGCGAGATATAAAAGTCAGAATTGCGAGATATAAAGTCAGAATTGCGAGATATAAAGTCAGAATTGCGAGATATAAAGTCAGAATTGTGAGATATAAAGTCAGAACTGTGAGATATAAAGTCAGAATTGCGAGATATAAAGTCAGAATTGCGAGATATAAAGTCAGAATTGCGAGATATAAAGTCAGAATTGTGAGTTATAAAGTCAGAATTGTGAGATATAAAGTCAGAATTGCGAGATATAAAGTCAGAATTGCGAGATATAAAGTCAGAATTGCGAGATATAAAGTCAGAATTGCGAGATATAAAGTCAGAATTTCGAGATATAAAGTCAGAATTGCGAGATATAAAGTCAGAATTGCGAGATATAAAGTCAGAATTGCGAGATATAAAGTCAGAATTGCGAGATATAAAGTCAGAATTGCGAGATATAAAGTCAGAATTGTGAGATATAAAGTCAGAATTGCGAGATATAAAGTCAGAATTGTGAGATATAAAGTCAGAATTGCGAGATATAAAGTCAGAATTGCGAGATATAAAGTCTGAATTGTGAGATATAAAGTCTGAATTGTGAGATATAAAGTCAGAATTGTGAGTTATAAAGTCAGAATTGTGAGATATAAAGTCAGAATTGCGAGATATAAAGTCAGAATTGTGAGATATAAAGTCAGAATTGTGAGATATAAAGTCAGAATTGCGAGATATAAAGTCAGAATTGCGAGATATAAAGTCTGAATTGTGAGATATAAAGTCTGAATTGTGAGATATAAAGTCAGAATTGTGAGTTATAAAGTCAGAATTGTGAGATATAAAGTCAGAATTGCGAGATATAAAGTCAGAATTGTGAGATATAAAGTCAGAATTGCGAGATATAAAGTCAGAATTGCGAGATATAAAGTCTGAATTGTGAGATATAAAGTCTGAATTGTGAGATATAAAGTCAGAATTGTGAGTTATAAAGTCAGAATTGTGAGATATAAAGTCAGAATTGCGAGATATAAAGTCAGAATTGTGAGATATAAAGTCAGAATTATGAGATATAAAGTCAGAATTGCGAGATATAAAGTCAGAATTGTGAGATATAAAGTCAGAATTGCGAGATATAAAGTCAGAATTGCGAGATATAAAGTCTGAATTGTGAGATATAAAGTCTGAATTGTGAGATATAAAGTCAGAATTGTGAGTTATAAAGTCAGAATTGTGAGATATAAAGTCAGAATTGCGAGATATAAAGTCAGAATTGTGAGATATAAAGTCAGAATTGCGAGATATAAAGTCAGAATTGCGAGATATAAAGTCAGAATTGTGAGTTATAAAGTCAGAATTGTGAGATATAAAGTCAGAATTGTGAGATATAAAGTCAGAATTGTGAGATATAAAGTCTGAATTGTGAGATATAAAGTCAGAATTGTGAGTTATAAAGTCAGAATTGTGAGATATAAAGTCAGAATTGCGAGATATAAAGTCAGAATTGTGAGATATAAAGTCAGAATTGTGAGATATAAAATCACAATTGTGAGATATAAAGTCAGAATTGAGATATAAAGTCAGAATTGTGAGATATAAAGTCAGAATTGCGAGATATAAAGTCAGAATTGCGAGATATAAAGTCAGAATTGCGAGATATAAAGTCAGAATTGTGAGATATAAAGTCAGAATTGCGAGATATAAAGTCAGAATTGCGAGATATAAAGTCAGAATTGTGAGATATAAAGTCAGAATTGTGAGATATAAAGTCAGAATTGTGAGTTATAAAGTCAGACTTGGGGAAAATAACAGATTTTTTTTATCATAATAGGGTGGTTTTATACACAAATATGTTCTAAAACTATATAAAAGTGAATTTGCATAATAGGTCTCGAAATTTTGTTTTGTTTTTAGTAAAAATAGGTTTGTGCTCCAACAAGAGGATTCATATCGGTGACATGGTCGCTGATTATTGATTTTTAATAAAATAGTTCAGCTAAACATGAATTTTACACATCATATTTTATACTTTCTATTCATCACAAAAAGCAGCACACCTATTTTCAACATTGATAATAATAATAATAAATGCTTCTTGTTCACCCAAACAGCATATTAGAATGATTTCTGTAGGATCATGTGACACTGAAGACTACGGAGGCCCTAAATTTAGGGACACGGTGATGGGAGGAAAAAAACGTCTCAAAAGTTTTGCATTTCCCCGAGAAACTTTGCGTTCCTTCTCAAAACCGTCGCATTTCCTCGCAAAAACTTTCCTTTCAAAAGAATGCAAAAAAGCATTGTCTTATTATTTTCTCTCCCATCTAATATTTTTTCCACCTCCATGTCGTAGAAGACTGGATTAATGGCTGCTGAAAATTCAGCTGTGCCATCAATTTAAAAATAAATATTAAAAGAGAAAACGGCTCTTGATCAAATAAACACAGTCTTACTGTGTCTCATTTTCATTTTAAAATCATTCATCTAAAATCAACCATTTTTGAAGCAGTACACTATGCATCCATTACACAAACAATTTGACATTTACCTCAACAGACAGGCATTTTAGTTGTTCAAGAGAAGAGCGTGAGATTAAATGGGCCTCATTCACGAAACATCGCATTAAATTGGTGTAAAAATGGATTTGTATAAGATTTAGACTGAAATCCATTCTGCTCATGCCTCACGAATGAGCGCAAATTAACATAAAAAGTCTCATAAAACGCAATGGCCGACATTTCAGGGTTTTCAACCAGGGTTCTGCATAGATATACAAAACAGAATGGTCTTAAACTTTCATGAAATTTGTATCTATTTGAATGAACACTATCTAATGAATCAATACGCATTATTGAATGTAATCATTTTAGTTTGTGTTTTAATTGAACATTATAAATTGGTCCAGTGAAAATATATATATATATATATATATATATATATATATATATATAAATATATAAATATATATATATGTATATATATATATATATATATATATATATATATATATATATATACACACACACATACATAAAATGGCATATATATATATACACACATACATACATACATATACATACATATACATATACATACATATACATATATAGGCAATCCCTAAAGCTTGAAGCCTGCTCACATCATTGCATCTATATGAGAATGAAAGTCAGTCCCATCATCATCATCATCATCATCATCCTCATCCCCACACTGATTTTCCATCATCTTTGCTCATGTTCTGCTGCCATGCAAATGTGACTTTGCAAAAGCTACAGTTTCCAAAGCATCTCCATAGATTTCGGAGTTCTGTTCATTTATTCATCAGCACTGCTGGGACTCACTTCACAGAAGCAAATCACTGCTGCAGGAGGACATGTGAAGATTATTTTTCAAAGTGTACCGATCGGGTGCACCATGGTACTATGCGAGATGCGTTTTAAAAGAGATTCTGAACTTTCCTTATGAAAATAAAAAAGAAAAAAAAAAGTGGGCAGATTAGAAACTTGATAATATTCACAATGCTCCTTCATGAACATTTTGGTGCACATCTATGCGCTTTTATGTACGTATTTGGACATGAAACGATGTGCCTCATTTATAAAACAGCACGCACAGATTTGTTCTTAGTGTGTGTATGCTAAAAATCCATGCCAATGTTCAGATTTATAAAAATCGAAATCGCACACTTCTATACTATATAGTAGGCGAAAAACAGTATGTGAGAAAGGAAGTATATACGAATTCACAATACTAATAAAAGAGTAGGTGAAAAGTACCTGGATGTTCTACTACTTCCGGTGAGATTCCGAAGTGTGCATTCGATGGATGTATCCCGGGAGAGGATTTGTGAATGGCAGTGAAGCAAAGAAACTGACGCTGGTATTACATTCATAGTATATAGAGCACACTTTTTTTTAGCCGTTATTACTTTAAGCAAAATAAGTACCAAGGATAGCCAAGGATTTGTACATTGACGGCCGTTTTTAGGGGCGCATTTACAAGGCGGAGATCTGAAACCATTCAGCTGAGCAAAATGTCAGGATCATTTGCGAATTTTAGATTTCACATCTTAATTTCTCTGAATCGCACGTACGCACATCTGAGAAATGATCTCAGATCAAATGTAGGCTGGTTTCAACGCAACATTTTATAAATAAGGCCCAATATTTCTTATGTACATCTATACAAACCCAACATGACTTTGGTTCCACACAAACATCTGCAAGATAGGAAGCTGTGCGGGTGTTACAGCAGCGAGAATGGACTTTGGATTATGCAGTGAGCGTGAGTTCATTTGCAATATTATGATCAAAACAATTATTCCAATAAAACACTTGAGTACTTTGAAATTGAAAACTGTGAGAGAGGTCTCAGAGGAGTTTGAGGAGCTACAGAAGAAGAACAAATGAGAACTGATTCGGTCTCATTCTGTTTTGAAGTTGTGCTCCTTCTATAATTGTTCATTCCTCCTCCTCATCCACGTTTGACATTGCTTTTAACTCGTCTCTTATGTAGTTAATTTTTCTTCTATTTCTCCTCTGAACAAATCCATCCCTCTTCCAGCCATTACATATTTTATGAAAAAAAAATTGCACTTTTCATTTATACAGCACCATCACGTCTGAAGTCAAATTATATGGTATCAAATCAATTTGGACAAAGACAGTTTGAGCTGTGGGAAAGTTTAGAAGGCATGTAAGAAGGCTTTTGACATTGAATAGGTTTTAGTGAGGAGAAAGATAGCAATTAGTTTCTTAGATACGCTTGATTGAATCTTAAAAAAGGATTAAAAGTGAAAGAAATGGAATTTCCCTTCACTAAAACTAAAGCCTTTCTGGTGCAGTAAAACTCATTTTTAATGGACCGAAGGTCTGGGGGGGGCGGGGGGGGGGATTGAATATTGAAGACCTTAGGAAGTGGTAGATTTTCTAGGGGACATTTTGTATTTTGTGCGATGTTGTGAAGTGCACTCAAAAAAAAAAATATTTCAGTCTAAACATAAGTTTTATGGAATTTAATTACATAGCAATTTTCCATCCATTTGGATTATGTAGTTTTAATATAAACAAACTAATAAACTTAATGTGATTCATATTTGACAGTCATACGTAAATGAATTAGGTAAGATTTATGTAATAGTTCACAGGTTAATGAACACCGTTTAGTGGTCATGTGTGCGCGCACTACTGAGTTAAAGTACCATTGAAGCAGAGTCAGAGTTAATGAGATCATTAAGTGATGATTGGGCATTAATGATGAACGCCTGCTGTTAACAAGCAGAATCACTGAAGGACGGAGAAACACAAGAGCTACAACTGACTTCAACTGACATTTAATCTCTCACTATTCACATTCTCAACTATTACATTTACATATGACTGACACATATGAATCACATTAAGTTTATTAGTTTGTATATGTTAAAACTATGTCATCCAAATGGATGGAAAATTGCTTTGTAATTAAATTACATTAAACTTATGTTTAGACTGAAATATTTTGTTGAGTGTGGTATCAAGATGTCTTTCCCCTGTTCACTGTTGAATTAAACGTTGCACCTGCGAACCTTCTTCTGTTGCCATGAGCAATGACATTTAGCCAATCAAGAATGCAAGTGTCGAAGAAACAAAAACATCCGCAAGTGATTAAACATAATCAGGGTCGAATACAAAAGGGCGATAGCACCTAAGAAAGCAACTTCCTTTGGCAGGTGATCTGTCATTCGGCAAAGTAATGACATTTTTAGTTATTAACTCAGGTGTCGAGAACATGAACAAAGATGTATGCTAAGAGCTTTTCCTGGGAACTGCAGATTCCCCAGTCCCAAATCCGTCAGGACTACCTCTTTTACATTAATTACTTTAAGCAATATCACACAAGTAAGAGTGCGACACTTCCCCATCAGCATAAGCAGGAGCAACAGCATGACTGCATATTGCTTTTATGTCAACAACAGTTCAATAAACAAGATTTTATCATTTATAGATCAAAATATATCATTTATTTTATGCAATATGCAAAAATTCAGCGTGAAAAAAAAAAATTAGCTTGCAATAAAAGCACCCAATTCCACCGAATAACAACAGCATGCTCATCATGGATTTGATTCCCATGAACTAATCAAATGTAGGCTATACCTTGCATGCAATATAAGGATAAATCGTATCTGCCAGATGTGTGAATGCACAACGCATCGTTGCACAATAGTAGTGTTGCGGAATGAATCTGTGTTTTTTGAACATTTCGGTTGAGTGAAAGATTCAATGACTCACACTTGTTTCATTCATAAATAAATCAGTGTTTCTGAACAAATCAATGATTCGATGTCTTACTCATGAAGACAGTTGCTTCTTGTCGCCACTTAATAATCTAACAATGTAGAATGAGTCACTGAAAAATCCACACGGCTAATGAACATACGGACAGTCTGTCTGTAATGCACAGATAGACCCACAGTGAAAAGTCCCATTTTATATCAATGCCTCTCGTCATTTGCAGCACTTTCTTCCCAGCAAATCGGAAGCCTTTTCCTATAGAGAGAAGGCGTTTGACAGTCTGTGTTGAAGATAAGAGTTCATTTTCAGAGAGTTTGCATGGCTGTAATCGGCTTACTTTCTTTGGCACTTGAATGGAGGAACCCATGGTGAACCCTATTAATTGCTTTCTCCAGCCTGTAAGAGATTTATCAGGAGATGCATTCTAGTGGTCCACTCTAACTGTAGCCTGTGATTTCAAGAGGTCATCTTTAAGATTGCGAAAAGTATATCACTAATAATTGTTAGTGGATCCTCACCTCTAAAAATCCTTAAATAGCCACAAAAATCAGTCTCTCTCTATCTTTGTGACTGTCAAAAGTTGTAGGCTGGCTGCTGAGTCAGTCAATCACAAGGCAAACAAAGATAGCGGGGTTGGTTAACTTTTATTAACCATTATTAAATGCATGGTTTTAACTCATTTAAATTCAAAAATTCTGAGTAGATTTTTCAATAAAATTCTTAACTGATACACAAAATTAGGAAACATGTTTTTACTGTGTTCTCAATGCATTTACAGTTTTCACACGTGTCCATACTAGCAACTGATATACATAGGTTATGGTTATATATACATATGACATTGATAAGAAGAAATGATAAGATAAGAAGAAAAGTTTCTTGAGCACCAATTCAGCAATGATATCTGAAGGATCATGTGACATTGAAGACTGGACTAATGATGCTGAAAATTCAGCTTTACGTCATAGGAATAAAATACAGTTATTTTATATTCTTATTTCATATTTTTGTGTTGTAATAATATTACTGTTTCACTGTATTTTTATTTATTTAAAAATTGTAATGATTCCAAACTTTTCACCAATAGTGTAAAATAGAACTTAATTTTAACATTTACCCTTCCCATGCAGTTCAATGCAAAGCATGCTGGGAGCTAGAAACCCCCTGACCAGCTCCTGTTAATGCCAACAAAAACTATTCATGTACTGCCAACACAATTACAGTAAGTAAAACTCCTTTTTATAGATTTTACAAAGTGGACTGTACACAATTAAATCAAGTTGTGGAAACAAGTTTTATAATTGTGGTGCATCAAGTAAATTGAAAAAAGTAGTAAAAATCTTTTTTTGCTTTCTTCATAAAATGAATTTGGGCATGTTGTCTTTTTGGGCTTATACTGCCTTTTTCAGCATTTTCAGCATTCGTACAAAGCTAGTTCAACTTCCAGAATAAAATCAAACACGGTACTTTAAAATACAAAGGAATTACTCTGTACTTTTTAACAAGGTTGATGCAGAGGTTCTTCACTTAAAAACCTGCCAGTCATGTAAACAAAGCAATCTACAGAGAATCAGAGGCAGTTCAGAGGTCAGTCTGACCTTTAGTTGTGTGTCTCTGGCCTCTTCTCTCATGCATGGTTCATCACACTCTAAAACCATACAGCTCGTCTGCATACTAATTCATCATGAGCGGCTCGGATCTGCATTTTCATCCCTCTCTCCCATCCCTTCCATTCACACTCAGCCTGATAGCCAATCAAGGAGAGGAAACAGAGAAACGTGCGTATATTTGGCATATTTCTTTGCTTCCACTGTGTTAAAATACTGGCAGGAATGCGATATATTTCATCTTTGCATTTAGGGTCATATAAATTTCATGTATATTTGAAATAATCAATGTCAGTGTGTCGAGAGGGTTAATCTGATTCAATCAACAGTGAGTTGAAATTGACTGAACACACACCCAGCTAACAGCTGGTCTAACTCTCAGAACTTTGGCCAAGAGTATGAACAAATATTATTCCAGTAACATTCATATTTGTTCAAAGTTATATGGACTTTATTAAAGTTGTGTTTATAAAAACACACTTATTTTACATGCACAGTGAATGTGACTTTTTACATGAAAGTACAGTTTTTGGATTTTTTAATGTTTTTGAAAGGGCGTATACTCTTTCTATCTCTCAGGTCATTTTTTACATACATATTTTTTACTGGGTACGATTAATGGTAAACGTTTTTTATCATCTCATCATCTATTTTGTAAGTATTAAGCGTAACCATAACCGGATATTGTCATTAAACTCTTTCATCGCAAATGATGTGCAGACTAGTTCTGATTTGGTATTAACTTTGATGTGCTACTTATTGCAATATAATATTTTCACATTATAGCAACGCTCTCCCACTTATTTTGCTATTATAACTGTGCTTATTTCCGTCGTTGGTATAAGTTGCAGTTGGTGGTTATAGACAAGAAATGCACAGTTTTGCTGCAAACGTTTTTTTAGTCATTCGGCAACGCTGCAGCCTGTAGGCGACCACACTTACAATATAGTGAAAACAGTAATATTGTGAAATACTATTACAATTTATAATAACTTCCTTAAGAAATAATTCTAATATGCTGCTAAAGAAACATTTCTTACGTGTTGAGGAAAACATGATTTTTTTTTTAGGATTCTTTAAAGAGAAAGTTCAAAGAACAGCGTTTATTTAAAATACCTATTTTTTGTAACATTATAAATGTCTTTACTGTCATGTTTGATCAATTTAATGCATAATACAATTATTAATTTCTTTAAATAAATAAATAATAAAAAAGTCTTACTAACCCAAAGCGTTTGAACAGTGTATCTGCCTTTATATTTGAGTAAAGGGGTACATTTGAACGTTTGAAAACTCCTGATCTATAACACTTTGATTAGTGCCATAATTTCTTCAAAATTCTGAGCTTTTCGAAATAGCATTCCAAATTAATATGAGTCCTTTAAACATTTTTTAAATGAATTCTTGCCATATTTCACCAAAACGACTACAAAGTAAAAAAAAAAAATAATAATAATAATGAAAAATTCCAGTGCCAACTGAAGAGGAACACACTTTGATCAAAGACACATCAGTAGCGTTCTGAAGAGGTGCTTCAGGCGTGTTTGGAGGCGTATTCTTCTACATGGAGTGCTGCTCTCACTGAGCAACAGTAGCTGCTCTCCTGGACTGTTTAACATTAAGGTGTCAGTGCCTCTGATTTTCTCTTGACTAGGGTTTGTGTTCTAATATGGAACCATATTGGTATAAACGTATAAAAAATATATCAGAAATACCCTCTTGCGATTCCCTTTAACGGACTGTCTATTTACAGTGTAAATAGCGTCCCTTGGTGGCAAATGCTATTTACACTAGCTCCGCCCGCCAGTGGTGCAGCAGTACCGAGTAAGGCTCACAAAGCTGGCTTTTGACACGATTGGCGTAGGTTCGAATCTGGCTTTGGTGGAACACTCCTGTTTGCCAGATCTGGGCCACAAGCGGGCCATAGCAATGCCACATGTCAGCCAAAAGCCAAGAAATAAACCAGAACTGGACCTTTTCAGAGCCACAAAATCTTTATATATTATTTATAGAATCATCTCAGCATCAAAAAGCCTGTTAACAAGCAGAATCACTGAAGGAAAGAACAACAACAACAACAAAAAAAGAGACGAACAGAAACACAAGAGCGACAACTGACTTCTAGCCACAGCCTCAGATGAAATGAACGGAAGATAAAAAAAGAGATCTGATTAAACAACTCCACAAATATCACTACCAGCTTAACTTATTAATAACCCCTGACTTTATTTCCGTTAGTCTTGGGACACATTTCAAACCGATTTTGAAACTGTGTCGGACCACAGACATTTCAACCGATTTTAGCAGTATAATCCAGATGATTCGACTGGACTGCGAGACCTGTTGTTTGCAGGAACGTTGAGAGACAAGATCCCACGGAGACTCGCATGAACAAATGTGAGTTGAGAAGAAAAGCAAGTGGAGTACAATCGACGTTGTCAGCAGGCTCTCCTGCTGTACAGTGAAAAACAAAATATGGATAATCTTCTTTTTCAATCCCTTACAAAAGATTACTGCAGTTTTTTTAGAAGTAATACTACAGTTTTTGTTACATATAGACAAAATGCAGTTTTTTGGACACGAAAAAACTGCAGTATTGCATTATAACCTAAAATGTCTGTAGTTTTACTGGAGTACAACTATACTGCAATACATCTAAAGTACTAGTACAATAAAACTGCAGTTCTACTGTTTTTATACTTCATGCAACTTTCAGTTGTACTTCATTTGACTGCAGCTGTACTTATACTAATATACTGCAGTTCTTTTTTGTAAGGGAATACTCCACTTGTTTGTGGCCGCCGAGTTTCAGCTATAGAAGCACGCAACATCTGAGGTGAAGCTTGCTCATTCTCGATGGCTATCATGGTATCATCGTATCAGAGGCGGCCCGATCGAGTTTTGCTCTGTCTCGATCGAGAGCATGCTAAATAATCGTAATGACACCACACAAGAGAGGATTTTTTTGGACAAAAAATTGTTTGTGACAAGCCTTGAATCAGGCCACACCCCCTTGAACTGTCATTGGTGCAAATCAGGCTTAAAATAGCGCTTGAAATCATCAAGTGTGATGCCTTAGAAATGTTTACAAGTTCTTACTGAGACTGAAACGAGGTTTAAATGCAAAATTTATGTTGAAGTCACCAAAATTGTGATTAGTGTTTGCATTAATTCGTCTCGTAACTCTTATTATAAGTACACATCCTTTGCCATTGTGCTTAAACACATTTGCTGTTGCCAAGAACGTCATAGTGAGGACGTAGTCAGATGATGATTTTCAAATCATCGCGATTTATCATCTGTATTTAACAGTTGTGTTGGGCAGTTAATGCGTTTACGTTACAAATCCTGTGTTACTTCACCCAGAGATCACATTAGACTGCAGAAATCATTGAGTAGATTTAAAAACAAAAATATCAAGAGTCATGAGTCTCAGCAACCAAAAGTGTCATGCCACAACGAAAGTACACAACTCCCAGCATGCATCGCAACATGAATAAATTACGATCAGCTGAATTGCCCTATTATTTTCTTTAATTCTACCTCATCCACACAGCCAAGCTAAAGTATAGACGTCCCACTGATACGGTCTCGCTTTTAAAAACATTACTAAAGTGTCTTAATCGTCTGTATATCACCCAAGATGAACCCTCCATAAGAAGCCATACAGCCAAAGATAACTTGTGTTTCAATAAACTCAAAGTATCGCCAAAGTGGTCCTGTCTGAAATAAGTATAAAGTCAAGCAAACACTTTGACATCTAAGGTTATCATACTGACAAATTGAACAAAAGCTGCACAAACTACATCATAAAGATGCTAATACTCAACATATTAACTGTGAAAGGTGACATAGATAGAATTCTGACTGGAAGATAAAAATGCAAAAGCCTTGGCTTCCAGTTTGAAGAGGACACTAGAGACTTATTCATCGCCGTACTGCCAGGGCACTGCATGCATCACAATTCAAACTCTGGGACTTTAGGTGATAATCTCAGCTGGGCACAAGTAATAAACTTTAATCACAAAATCACATTGCGTATAAACTGAAGAGAACTGACCTCCGCCTCTTAGTCATGGCTGAGGGCCTCTACATGTGAGATTGATGATGACGAGCCTGAACAGAGTAACATGAGGTCAGATCTGTTGTTGGACACTAGTTACACGCTAAGAGGCAACAGACAAACTTCCTTTTTTTTCAGGGAGCACAAAATGAGATGTATGGAAGCCTGTTCCTGCCACTGTTGAGAAAAAAAAATATTCTGCAAGTCATAATAATGACTTAAAATCTCATAATAATGACTTAACATCTCATAATATGAGATGTTAAGTCATTATTATGAGATACTAAGTCATTATTATGAGATTCTAAGTCATTATTATGAGATGTTAAGTCATTATTATGAGATGTTTAAGTCATTATTATGTGATTCTAAGTCATTATTATGAGATACTAAGTCATTATTATGAGATACTAAGACATTATTATGAGATGTTAAGTCATTATTATGAGATGTTAAGTCATTATTATGAGATTCTAAGTCATTATTATGAGATTCTAAGTCATTATTATGAGATGTTAAGTCATTATTATGAGATGTTAAGTCATTATTATGAGATACTAAGTCATTATTATGAGATGTTAAGTCATTATTATGAGATGTTAAGTCATTATTATGAGATGTTAAGTCATTATTATGAGATGTTAAGTCATTATTATGAGATGTTAAGTCATTATTATGAGATGTTAAGTCATTATTATGAGATACTAAGTCATTATTATGAGATACTAAGTCATTATTATGAGATGTTAAGTCATTATTATGAGATGTTAAGTCATTATTATGAGATGTTAAGTCATTATTATGAGATGCTAAGTCATTATTATGAGATGTTAAGTCATTATTATGAGATGTTAAGTCATTATTATGAGATGTTAAGTCATTATTATGAGAGGTTAAGTCATTATTATGAGATGTTAAGTCATTATTATGAGATTCTAAGTCATTATTATGAGATGTTAAGTCATTATTATGAGATGTTAAGTCATTATTATGAGACGTTAAGTCATTATTATGAGACGTTAAGTCATTATTATGAGATGCTAAGTCATTATTATGAGATGTTAAGTCATTATTATGAGATGTTAAGTCATTATTATGAGATGTTAAGTCATTATTATGAGATGCTAAGTCATTATTATGAGATGTTAAGTCATTATTATGAGATGTTAAGTCATTATTATGAGATGTTAAGTCATTATTATGAGACGTTAAGTCATTATTATGAGATGCTAAGTCATTATTATGAGATGTTAAGTCATTATTATGAGATGTTAAGTCATTATTATGAGATGTTAAGTCATTATTATGTGATTCTAAGTCATTATTATGAGATACTAAGTCATTATTATGAGATACTAAGACATTATTATGAGATGTTAAGTCATTATTATGAGATGTTAAGTCATTATTATGAGATTCTAAGTCATTATTATGAGATTCTAAGTCATTATTATGAGATGTTAAGTCATTATTATGAGATGTTAAGTCATTATTATGAGATACTAAGTCATTATTATGAGATGTTAAGTCATTATTATGAGATTCTAAGTCATTATTATGAGATGTTAAGTCATTATTATGAGATGTTAAGTCATTATTATGAGATGTTAAGTCATTATTATGAGATGTTAAGTCATTATTATGAGATGTTAAGTCATTATTATGAGATACTAAGTCATTATTATGAGATACTAAGTCATTATTATGAGATACTAAGTCATTATTATGAGATGTTAAGTCATTATTATGAGATGTTAAGTCATTATTATGAGATGTTAAGTCATTATTATGAGATGCTAAGTCATTATTATGAGATGTTAAGTCATTATTATGAGATGTTAAGTCATTATTATGAGATGTTAAGTCATTATTATGAGAGGTTAAGTCATTATTATGAGATGTTAAGTCATTATTATGAGATGTTAAGTCATTATTATGAGATGTTAAGTGATTATTATGAGAGGTTAAGTCATTATTATGAGATGTTAAGTCATTATTATGAGATTCTAAGTCATTATTATGAGATGTTAAGTCATTATTATGAGATGTTAAGTCATTATTATGAGATGTTAAGTCATTATTATGAGACGTTAAGTCATTATTATGAGATGCTAAGTCATTATTATGAGATGTTAAGTCATTATTATGAGATGTTAAGTCATTATTATGAGATGTTAAGTCATTATTATGAGATGTTAAGTCATTATTATGAGATTCTAAGTCATTATTATGAGATGTTAAGTCATTATTATGAGATGTTAAGTCATTATTATGAGATGCTAAGTCATTATTATGAGATGTTAAGTCATTATTATGAGATTCTAAGTCATTATTATGAGATGTTAAGTCATTATTATGAGATGTTAAGTCATTATTATGAGATACTAAGTCATTATTATGAGATGTTAAGTCATTATTATGAGATGCTAAGTCATTATTATGAGATGCTAAGTCATTATTATGAGATGCTAAGTCATTATTATGAGATGTTAAGTCATTATTATGAGATTCTAAGTCATTATTATGAGATGTTAAGTCATTATTATGAGATGTTAAGTCATTATTATGAGATTCTAAGTCATTATTATGAGATGTTAAGTCATTATTATGAGATGCTAAGTCATTATTATGAGATGTTAAGTCATTATTATGAGATTCTAAGTCATTATTATGAGATGTTAAGTCATTATTATGAGATGTTAAGTCATTATTATGAGATGCTAAGTCATTATTATGAGATGTTAAGTCATTATTATGAGATTCTAAGTCATTATTATGAGATGTTAAGTCATTATTATGAGATGTTAAGTCATTATTATGAGATACTAAGTCATTATTATGAGATGTTAAGTCATTATTATGAGATGCTAAGTCATTATTATGAGATGCTAAGTCATTATTATGAGATGTTAAGTCATTATTATGAGATTCTAAGTCATTATTATGAGATGTTAAGTCATTATTATGAGATGTTAAGTCATTATTATGAGATTCTAAGTCATTATTATGAGATGTTAAGTCATTATTATGAGATGCTAAGTCATTATTATGAGATTCTAAGTCATTATAATGAGAAAGTTTCTCATTTTTATGACTTACGCAAAAATTTTTTCTCAACAGTGGTGGGAACGGGCTTCCATAGAGATGAGTGAAAGTAGTGGATGTGTCTGGTGCATTATATTTTTAGTGATTATTCATAGGAAATCTATGAAAATAACAGCTAATTTTGTGCTTCAACGATAACAAAACCCCAAACATACTGTTTGGAATGAAATAAAGGTGACAAAATGTTCTTTTTTGGGGTGAAGTATTCCTTTAAAAATAGGTTCACAACAGTTTCATGAAATACTTTGTGTGAATATCCATTACATACTACTTTATTGTATCATAAGTCAAATTATATGAGCCATTAAGTATGAATTTGTAGTTTAAAGTCCTTGCAAAAGCTTCCTTAGAATCATTTAAAATGAAGGTTTGTTTGTTTCACTGCCTTGTGCTTCTTAATTTTCTATGACTCTAATAAAATTAAAAGCATAATGTGACTGTGGACGCCTGGATACTACAGCTCACATTCTGTCTTATTATTACAATTTAATTTGATTTTTTTTGCATACAAGAAGTCTTCTCAAACTATTGAAATATGGGACCACTCATCAGAACACATAAAATCTCCCATCCATCTTTTATTATAGCTGAATCTGATGGTATAAAAAGCTGCATCCATCACGTACCATGGGTAAAAAAGGTACATTTAATTTCTGTGGAATCAGATTAGAAACCAATCTCATTTGAAAAATAGAAATCTGAAGCAAAGGCATAAAGTTCAGGTTTTTAAAACTTATTCTTTAACTTGTATCAAGGTCTGATGCTGGCAATGCTTTGTAAATCTGGGTATTACAAAATAAATTAACTGAATATTCAGTGTTAAATATAATACTTAATAACTGTGCCAAATGTTGGCATCAAATCAAGATTAATGAATTTAAAAAAAATGAAGATTAATAAAACATGGCAGGGCACAAACATTGCAAAACAATTCATTTAGGCCTAATTGAAATAAATATGATTCACTACTTTAATTTATTATTTTCCCAATTTAAAAAAAAATAAAATAAATGTTTTAAATATTTTTTTTAATAAATATATGCTCAGTGGTATCAATTTATATAAAAACTTTTTATGGGATAAAATAAAAAATAATAAAAAATAATAAATAAATAAATAAATATATAAAAATAAAATAAATAAAATAAAATAAAATAAATTAAATTAAATTAAATAAAAAATAAAACAAAAACAAAACAAAAAAATAATAAATAAAATAAAATAAAATAAAATAAAATAAAATAAAATAAAATAAAATAAAATAAAATAAAATAAAAAATAAAATAAAATAAAATAAAATAAAATACACAGTATGTCCAAACTGGGAGATGAATTAGACCAACTTAAACCAGCCAAGACCTTAGGCCGTTTTTTTTTTCCAGCAATATGTTCCAACCAAAACACCACCCATCTCTCTCATCTTTAATCCAGAGTCCATCCACACCACCGATCCGCGAGTTAACTATGAGAACATGCTTACTGAACCGAAGACTCCACTTCTCTCTGCGGTCAGAGCTCAATTAAACAAGCCGACCTCTTCATGAAGACATCATCACTGACCTGCGCAGTGTACAATGACTCAATGTCTGTGCTTTATGAAGCAGGAAAAGCTTTGGAAGTGTTTACCTTCACACTCTCAAATCGATCTGACTTACATTGACCTTATCATCACCTGCAATCATTCTCAGCCCAGAGTGGTAATATGCCTCATGCCCGGCCCTGGTTTGTTTTCACAGACAAATCACCTCACATCCGATTTACCACAACGCTGGTGTGTGTGTGTGTGTGTGTGTGTGTGCAGTCATGCCTGTCAGCAGAATTAGATGGTCCAGTGGTGAAGGCTGTACTTCTCGGGATGGATGCATTTCGATCACACCAAGAGTGTTTTTTTCTCATCAGTCCTTAAGGAGGTGAAACTGCATGTCTTTATATTATGCTGAGAGAGCGGGTCAGGGCTGTCCGCTCAAGCTGTGGTTGTATATTACTGCACAGTCAGGCTTTTTTAAAAATATTCTTACTGTGCTCTGGCAACATTGCAGGACTTACCATTTATTTTAGTTTTGTTTTTATGTTCGCAGTGATGCAACAGTGATGCCCAAAAATATTTGCACATTTTAGCCACACTTGCATTGCAAAATATCAAAACTATAGCATGCTTTTTTAATTACTATTTTTATTATGCTAATTATTTCTATTTACACTTTTAGAAATTGCTGTTAATTTACGACAAATTTTCAACAGTATAATCCGGTTCTGTTCAAAAGCAGTACTTTACGGGTTTTATTTTTTTTTAATAAAATATAACAGCATTTTACCGTATTTACTGCTCGAAGGAAATGAATCAGTACTTTACAGTATTTTCAGAACAGAAGACTCCAGTTAGCAAGCATGGATTTTCAACTGTTTTTCTTCTGATATTTTTTTTTAACATTGGGTACATTTAAACACTGAATCCTTTTTGCTAGCAGTGCACGACTCAATAGCTTATACCATGTAGTATATTTGTAATATTTACACTAAAATCTAGTAAATATGCCCTTTTGTGAAGAGCTGAAAATAAACATCCACAAACCATAAATGCGTTTCTCCGAATTTTACTGTAAAATGTATAAACAGTTTTTTGCTGTATTTGCAAAAACAGTAGCCAATTGTAAATTTCACCAACAGGTAGACACCGTTAATTTAACAGGAACTTGCTGGCAACCATGCTGCCAGTTCTTTATTGTTTTTTAATAAACAGTAGCCAACTGTAAATTTCACCAACAGTAAGATACTGTTATTTTACAGTTTCTTGCTGGCAACCGTGCGACCAGTTCTTTACTGTTTTTTTAAAAATACGCGGTTGCTGTACCAAGTTACAAAGGATTATTCTCATTATTAAGTATCACCAGTCCTACTGTTACTATTGAGCATTACAGTGATTTTTACCATGTTTTAATACCCTCTACCGAAGGGCTACGTCCATGGAATCTTTCCATAGCAGGGTATTTAGAGTGGGAAATGATAAAAATGCTTTTCATACTAAGAAAAAAAAAAGGTTCTTTTGAGACATGTCCGCTGAAAAGTTCTTTGAATAATCCGAAATGGTTTTCCTGTGTAAAATGACTTTTGCACATTCAAATGTGCCTGCAAAAATGATATCGCTCTGAATAAAACTCAGACATGTTTAAGTGTCCAAATACTTTTTGGGGCCACTGTACTGTACAGACCGTATTTATGAATTCTACTCAAAGAAATCGAAACTTTTGATGGCTGTCTGGATGTAAAACAAAGTGTGTTAGACAGTAGTGACATGCACAGTAGCTTTCTGCTTGCTATAATTGCTTTGGTGGGAGGAGAAAGCTCCATTATTTCCACTTATCAGCCTGACACTGTAACGCCAATAAAAGAACAGAGGTGTGAAAGGAGTGACAGGTGAACTCCAGTCGACGGTACTTCTACTGACACCAGAGACTTCTCACATCTGCCTTCAACCTGCTGTGAAGAACAAGTCTTTTATATATAGCTATCATTACGGCAGCGTGACGTCCCTCTTGAGCTCACTTTGTCGTATATAGCCTCAGAAAGCAATACTGTAATCCACAACATCATTAATGTTTATGTCCACAAGGGAAGAATAGAGTTTTATGTTTACTTGGATCTTAGTATTATTGGCTTGGTGTATTGGGCTCTGTCAAGCAAATGACAAATCTGAAAACAAACTGACCCAAAAACGAAGGGCTTATCCTGAAAAGATGCTTTAAATTACCTGGAAATATATAGCCAGTAGACGTTTAGTGTTTTCAGCACAAACACCATTTGATTAACTGTCATCTGTCTGCCTGTACACTTCACACCAGAGAGAGAAAACACAAAAATAGCAGGTGGAAAAAAAATTCTCGCTTGCAGAACTTCTTAAACGGTGAGATATATGTCGAGTACGTCCTTAGGTTATTTCCCATTATCGGATAGATAATCACTTTTTGACTTCAATTTGCAGCTCTACCATAATCAGACCTTCTCCATCAAACGGTTTATGACAGCCAAAGAAACTTGACGGAAATGAATTGCTTTTCTGGAGGAGTTTTCTGTTTGTGTGATGTGTTCAGGACAAACAAAACCCTGCAAACCCAGTGAAAACCGATGTTTATTTCTATTAAACGCCTGAGATATTGTTTTTACATTGACTTTACCAAAGTGAAGACATTTCTATCGACATAACACCTCATGAAGTGCCTAAAACTGACACAAACCATGGTAAAATCACTGTAGCGCATTGCCTTTAGTGGCTTCTTGCTCTTATAAATTGCAATATTGCTAAAACTCTACATTAAGGTTCCTTTTGTAAAGGGTTTATAAAGGTGTTTGTTAATGAGTAATAAGTAATTTACAAATGCATTATGAATCATTACTAAGCAGTCATAACCGCACAAATTAAAAGGGCGACTTTAACGCAATACCTGCCAAATAGTTTAACTCACATGTTATAAATGTTTAATAAATGTATTCATGCACACTGAAAAAAACAACATATTCCTTGTCATTTTGCAGCAAAAATGGACTATCATAATTACACTGAAGGGTGTTGTATTTATGGTTTTCTTGTTAAAATCTTGTTACCAGACGTTTCAGTCTAACCCATGATACTCTGCAAAAAGATGGAGTTCAAGATGGAATTCAAACTTTATTTTTGAAAATAAAATATAAGATAATAACTGTAACTTGATGAGAAATTTAATTCCAGTGTTAGTTACCTGAGAACCTTAATGTAGAGTGAACACATGTGAAACATTTATTCACGAGTTACAAACATTAATAACCTGTGAAAGTGAATTTGACGGCAAAAATCTAGCTGTCAGAATCCGTTCCCCCGCCGTCGCGTTGAGAGATGTGTGCATATAGTGTCGTAAAAGATGCTGATTATATTTTGTGTGTGGCTGTAGCTTAACCAGCAAAAGTTTAAAAATTTATTTTTCATTATGCCTTTCATTGTGATAGGTCAGAATGAGCAAACTGGAAGAGAGCGAGGGAGTTATGATCAGGAAAAATACACAAACCAAGACTTGAACTGGTCAAACTCAAAGCACTAGGGTACTAAAAGTCAGTAAGCTGTCCACTGGGCTGTGCATGAACAAATCAGTCTCAGTTTGATGAATACTAGAACCTCATTGTGTATGTGTATGAGCTGTTGATGCAGTGACTTAAAAGATACTGATTCTATCCTGTGTGTGGATGGAGTTTAACCAGCATCAGTTTAAAAGTTCATTTTTTTATGATATGAAATATATTGACAGAAAGAAAAAAATTGGAGAGAAAAGGCAGAAGGGATCCGGAAAAGTCCACAAGCCTGGATCGATCCCCGTTTTCTTGGCATGCAACATTACCAGATGTCGGCACACTGACCACAAAGCTATCAGTAAGTGAAACCTGAGACAGTTTGACAAATATTAGAACTTCATTTTCTACAAAACAGGGGGGAACGGAATCTGACAGCAAAAATACAGCTGTCGAAATCCGTTCCCCCTCCATATGATGAGAGTTTTTGTTGCAGAGTCATAAAAGATACTTATTTTATCCTTTGTGTGGATGGAGTTTAACCCGTATCAGTTTAAATATTCATTTTTTTGCCATTTTGCCATGCATTATGAAATGAAATATATTTACAGGAAGCATAATTGCAGAGAAAAGGGAGACGGAATTTGGGAAAAGTCCAAAACCTTGACTCGATCCCAGATTTCTTGGTGTGCAACAGCACAAGATGTCACCCCACTGACCACAAAGCCATCTGTAAGTGTAAATCTCAGCCAGTTTGATAAGTATTAGAACCTCATTTTGTACATAACATGAATGGAATTTCTTTATTTTAATTTTTAACAATATATGATGATATGGGTGGCGGGGAACGGAATCCGACGGCAAATCACAGCTGTCAAAATCCGTCTCGAGGACTGCCGTGATCGTTAAATATTGGAGATTATTTCAAAAACCAACGTTGATGAACTTATCCTAGGTTTGTGGTCAGCCTCGATAAATGTTAAAAAGCTTTAAAAACCATATATTTCATTTGGTAAATATTCTGTATTGTACAGGCAAACGAACCATCTGTGAGTTTCGAGAAAACTGTCATCACCCTTTAAGTTTCCTGTATTGGCTTTCCCATCTATGATTGAGAATGTCACAGGCTTGCGGAAATAAAACATACCGTTTTATGCATGTGCTTAAAGGCCTCAAAGCGTTTGAACCCCAGGAATTGCTGCTTGCAACTATATTGTCAAATTGTAATTGTCATGCAGGAGAAAAGAATCAAACAAGTAAACTTCTACAGTAAGTGTAACCCCTCTACCAGCACTGTTAAAAAATTACTGTAAATTTTACAGTATAATACTGGCAGCAGGGTTGCCATCCAGTTACTGTAAAATTTACAGTAGTGTTACTGTAAATGAATTTCCCTGTATTCTCTGATTACAGTAAATAACTGTATTTTTTTAAATTACGAAGGGTCAATTTACAGAAATATTCTGTAAATTTGAGTCAAACCAACATGTGACCCCAGAATGCATTGCAGTTTACAGCAATATGCTGTATTATTAAAAAAACAGCCAGCGGCTGTAAAATAATGCTGTAATTTTTACAGTAATTCATTACAGGGTCCTACTCGGCCCGCTCTGCATGGGGTTTACTCATACAGAAACTACTAGCTGGCTTCCGTTTCACTCACCCCCCTAAACCTCACTCCCATCTGGGTCACGGCACCAATGTAACCCCTCTAGCCGGGTGCTACTCAGCCCGCTCTGCATGGGGTTTACTCATACAGCAACTACTAGCTGGCCTCTGTTACATAAGGCCAGAGGCCAATCAGGCTATAGCGACTTGTTTTAAGACAGTTATAATAAATGAGGACAGGAACTTTATAAGATAGATATTATTATCACAGGGTTTCATTTGTAATACAATGAGGCCATGAAACATTTATCAAATTCTCCTGCTTTAATTAAGCAGCTCATCACATGATATGGCTCTCGTCTTTATGCTTTCTCCATTTCTCCGGTGAAAAGAGGATACAAGGATAGTTTTACTATATCATTTCACTTCGACCCTGATAAACCCACAGGCCAGCGAGGCATATAAACAGATATATTCTCAGTTTAATTACTCTGCTATCACTGCTCGTGTCTATTAAAGGTCATTCTGCCTCCCCATACTATAATACAAACAAAACCGAGATTAATGAGACCTTTGTGTATAATATTTAGTCCTCTGCTGTGCCGGGTAAAAGTGTCTGTATTTTGATACAGTGCTGCAGGGGCTCTCTGCGTGCTTGTTTAGTTGATTGTCTTGTTTGGGTTTTTGGACAGCTGGAAGTCCTGAAGGCACTGAACCGTCTGTGCTGCGAGAAAACTGCCGTCACCCTCCGCTTTTATGTGGGTTTACAATTCCCCGTTTAGATCTGTTATTGACAACCGACTCAAGTGACGCAATCATATGTTCTCAGTAGCAAACTTGTAGAGGTTCATTTAAAACTTTTTAACACTTCAGCAATCATGTCCCATACTTTCTGTTAGCTGTGAAGCACAACGATGTCTGCTGAATCAATGTTTTGTGTCAATGCTATTCAATGAATTGATCAAATAGGGCTGCGTTTACAGTGTACTTTTTTCTGCTTTTGGGAGAAACCAATGGTTTCTTTCATTTGCATAGTCTTTCGATGATTTTTTGGAGACAGCCCTCGAAAAATAGGTTTATTCAAGCGTGTTATTAGTATATTTCTTTTAAAGAAAAAATAAGAAGGCATACTTACTTTTTATGTACTTCTCAGAAATATACTTAAAATTGCACTCAAGTATACTTGACTAATACTAACATAAAAGTCTAAGCATATTTGGCCTATACTTGTATTGTTACTTTTGATTGAGATGTACTTAAAAGTTAAGTATTCCAAGTATACTTGGATTGTAGTTGTGTGTAATCATTGATGGAGAAGCCTATTTTAATATAATTTGTTTATACATAAAGTATTATAAACTTACATTGTTTGAAAATATTGTTTTATAATGAAAACAGATATGTTCCTCATTCTTTGTGTCTGAATTTTTGTGTAGGCTATTTTACTGGAAGTGTACACAGGAATTTACTTAAAATCTACTTTACTCTTTCCCTGCCATTGACTGTATTTTCCAGCTATCCATGTTATACAGTAAGAGGACAGAATCTCCGGATCAAAACACTAGAGAAGAAGAAGCTGAAACAAATAATTGCTCACGCGAATGTAAAACAGCACAATCAAACATTAAACAGCGTGTAAATCCCAACTGCTTACCGTTACCGAGTGAAATGCTGAACCCATGAAGAGGAAACGACTGTGAAGCTTTGAGGTGTTCATGGACTCGGTCTACTCCATCTGCGTTTTGAAATCTGCATCATCATCTGGATCCAGGTGTAGTCTGACAAAAAAAAAAAATTGTTTAAAATGCTGCCTTTCTTTATGAACCTTACCGCATTTCAAATGTTGATAAAAAAAAAAAAAATGCATGAAGCTTTAATACAATTTTTTTTTTTTTTTTTTACAAATTAGTTAGGCATATTTTAAGAATAAAAAATTAATACCTAAATTGGAACACAGTAGTATACTGAAAGTGCAAAAAAATAATATGTACTTAGTAAACTATAAGTATGATATTATGCTCACTTAAAGAAAACTTGAAGTATACTTCAAAGTGTACTTTTATAATGTACTACATAGTATTAAAATAGTAAACTACTAGTACACTTATAGTGCAAATGCAGTACAAATGAGAAACCTAGTATACTTTTATATACTAAAAGCAAGCAGTATTGAAATATTACTGTTATGATGAGTCAGCGGAGTGAGGTCCAATTGCAGATTTATTAAAAGTAGACGTGGTCAAACAGGCAGTAGTCAAAGATCAGCAAACAGGTATACAGGGATAATCAGAATTGTGGTCAGTAAAGAGGCAGCAAACGATCAGGAAATACACAGGATAAACGCTCGGAATTGGTACGTAGGTAACACAATACTTCGCGGTGTGTGTGTGTGTGTGTGTGTGTGTGTGTGTGAGTAGTGCTCTTATAGTGGTGCGATTGTAACTAGTACTAAGGTGATGTGCTACAGCTGCCGGGGTGATCAGTGGGATTATGGGAAATGTAGTCCGTGTGACTGAATGTGAATGTGAGTGAGTGAAAAGTTGTTCATGGTGAAGTGCCCTCTAGTGGTGATCATGGGCACTTCACCTGACAATCGTGACAATTACAAGTTTACTACTAGTACACATTAATATTGGTATACTTACTACATAAAGTATACTTGAATATTACTTACGTATACTTCGTAAAATGAACTTGAACTATACTTTCACAAGGGTAGCAACACTGAATATGAATGATTTGATCATTCAAAAACACATGTGACAACATTGTATTTTTAGTGTAGATAAATGATTCCATCACATCAACATGCATCACAACACTGCATAGTAAAAGATGTATGAAGACCCTCATCACAAGTGGTCACGAGAGACAAATTTGAGTGACTACAGATGTAAACAGCAATCTGTCCTGGCGGTACTTGTGATCGGATCACAGAGATGGATGTCAATTCCATGTGTAAATCGATTTAACGCTTCCTTATTCTAAAGTTGGGAAACCGCACATGGGAAAATATGCATGTTCTTTGTGAGGGAATTTTGGAAATATATCTTTTGCAGTTTTATCTATTTTATAACAGATTTCCATTTGGCCACTTGAGAACCCACTCGCATCTATATTAACAAAAAGATTGAAGAACCCTCAAACAGTAATTGTGTTCTGCGTGACGCTGAACTCCACTGGTGCATTTCAAAGAGCAGAATAAAGTAATTTTCCGTAACATGATGTGGAGGGAGAGAAGTCAGAAACAGTGGGATTAGTGATGGCATGCTCCAGAAAGGCTGTTATTTCAAACAGAAATATGAATTAAAAAGTTAATGCACAGGAGAAAAGTGCCCTGGGGTGTTTCAATCTATGGGGGTACAAAGAAAAAGAGCCACTGTGTCTTCTAATAAATCTGACTTTTTGTGTTTCGGAGCCGTGTGCTCAAACCGAGCAACTGCCATTGAGATGGATGGGAGTGCTGACAGATTTCTCCAGGTATATTAGACCTTCTTGGTAGGCAGATGGTGAGCTCATCACACACAGACAGACAGCAAAATGTTCCTCTACCCCCAGACTGGGCTGATGGTTAATGGAAAGAGGAGGCATTTCATTTCAAAAACTTTATAGTATTACTGTATACACCAGGGCTCAAAATACAGCTTTCCAGCTGACCCGATATAATTATAATAATTGCATTTATTCATTTGGCAGACGCTTTTATCCAAAGCAACTTACAAGTGAAGAATACACAATGTATTCATCTTGAAGAGGCAAACAGACACAGGAAGTGCTCACAATACAAGTTTCAGACATTGTTCAGAGTCGCATAAGCTAGAATTAGAGGAAAGGATAGGGCAGTTTTTTTTTTAATTGTATAACTTTTGGCTATTAATGCAAAAAAACACAGTTATATTATTATATTAAAGTATCATTCTCGTTGTAAAGAAAAGTAACATTTGAAAGATATCAGTGTAAAAACACGTAAAAGGCTATTTTAACATAATATTAAAAAATGATACATGTGAAAATTATAAATCAGAATATAAAAATCATATAATATATATATATAATATAAATAATATAAAAAAATTAAAAAATATAATATATATATATATATAATTATATATATTATTTATTAATTATATATATACACACACATATATATATACATATATATTTATATATTATATTTATAAAAATATTATATACATAAAAATATAGAATATATACATATTAAAGTTTTTGAAAGAAGTCTGTTATAAAACAATAATATTATGAAATATTATTAATTTAAAATAACTGTTTTAATATATTTAAAAAATATTATTCCTGTGATGCGTCCATTGTATCCAATGCTGTATTTTCAGCATCATTACTCCAGTCTTCACTATCATTATTATTCAGAAATCATTCTAATATGCTGCTCAAGAAATGTTTCTTCTTCAAAAAAATATTTTTGTGGCAACTTCATTCAGAAGAACAGCATTTCTTTACAACACACATTTTTTGTAACGTACATTGAGAGAGATCACGGCAATACGCCTGTGAGATTGCACGCGTTGTCATCTTAATTGTTATCTCGCCTTTCTTCTGGAAAAATCTACCGGGAATCGAGGCAGGCTGTGCGTGCGTACTAACATTCCGGCTGCATAAATACATGCATATTTTGCTCAGACTGTAAATCAATTAACAGGAAACAAAGGCCTGCTGTCAGACGCTGTGATGAAACGTTCATGCAAAGATGCCCATGGCCTGTAGGAGCGCTTCGCAAATGAACTCCATTAAAGTTCCTAAATGGTTTTCAGGGTGTGCAATGAAGCCTGTTCCCAGGTTTTTACATAAAACAGGTGAGAGTTATGAAAACAAAAGAGGTAAACAATGAGCTGTTACATCCCATGAGTACCCTGATGACAGATGCCTCGAGGGAGTATGGAGAAACGCAGGCTCCCCGCAGGACTCGCTTTTTCTCTCTCACTCTCCAGGTGTCTGTCTCTCTAACACACATTCATACACAAACACAGTGGTTCAGGCAGACACCTGCTGCTAGTTTTCTAGCTGACTGCTCTCAGAGTCTGTCGAGGCACACATCTGGTGGGGAAGCGGGCCGCTGTGCTTTATAGAGCTCAGCAATGTGATAATTTGCAATCGTGAGCTCGGCTACATTCTACAGGGCATCAGGGCTCTAATGAGAATCACAAGTCAACAATGAAAACAGGCCCAAAAGGGGATGTAAATGGCTCCCATCATGCATATCCGAAAGTCTGAAGACGGATATAATGTTCTTCTTTCACACGGGTCGCGGGGCTCTGCCAAAGTTCTGTTAGCTGATAAAATATTAAATGTAATTCGTTAATGTTACAGTTTTCCTCCAAACGTGCTCTCAAAACAGCAAACTAAACGCACTCTTACGTTAGCAAAAACAGTTCAGTATTCACTGCGTAATGAAGCACTGCAGTTTTTTTTCTATTTATGCATTTATCAAAAAATAAATACCAACAGCAAAACTGTTGATTTGATCACAAAATCAGCAAACGCTGATGAATGAAAATGCACGTTTTTCGCGTTCTTTAATCGTGCACTAAAAGTTTAGTTGTACAACGATGACTTTTTGCCTTAATTAAATGAATGTGCAATCATTAAATCAATGGATCTCGCCTCTTATTTACATCTGGCCAAAAGAATTTAATCCACATCATGCATTTTGAGGGGGAAAAAAAGCCATAAATGCTGGATCTATCCTTGTGTACTTCTCCACAGGCCTCTTCCATTACTTGAAGAAGACTGACTTGGTGTTAAAGGTCGTGATCATATACTTTCCATATTTTTTTTCGTCCTTCGGATGAGACGTTAAACCGAGGTCCTGACTCTCTGTGGTCGTTACAAATCCCAGGATGTCTTTCGGAAAGAGTAGGGGTATAACCCCGACATCCTGGCCAAATTTGCCCACATGGCCACCTAGTCATGCCCATATATACTGATTGGCTTCATCACTGTCTCCTCTCCACCAATCAGCTGGTGTGTGGTGGGCGTTCTGTCGCAATAGGGCTGCCGTTGCATCATCCAGGTGGATGCTGCATATCGGTGGTGGATGAGGAGATTCGTTTTGAGTACCCAGAAAAGCGCTATATAAATGTAAGGAGTTATTATTATTATTATTTCCTTCTCCAAGAGAAGAATATGCTGGAAGGCACACCATCCTCATGCTCAAACCACTCTTGCACCAGTGCTGAATGGTGAAATTGAACATTGTCCCACACAGCTACTCAATTTCGCACAGTTTGCTCCTGATCACCCTACGGAAAGTGGATTTCATTGAGGCAGTTTAAGCAGTTTAGAAGTCTTTCTGTGTTGTGTGGCCCCAAGACAGCATTGTGTGCCTCAACAGCAGCACTTGTTGTCCGGGGACATTGAATGTGGCTGAACTTTCTGTCCAGCTTCCCTCAAGGAAAGATCATAATTTAAGACATGGTAAATTAGATTGGCTTTTATTTCATTTGAAACCCGTTTGCACGCTATCCTTCTCCTCCCTCCTCTTTCTTTCCCTCTGTCCATGTCTTTTTATATTTTCTTCTCTTTCTCTTGAGAAAATATCTCCTCCATATTTTCTCCCTCTTCTCCTCTTTCTGCATCTTTAGCTCTTCTTGCTTCTTCTCTTCTTCCTAAACCAGCTATTTACTTTCCCCTCATCTTTCGACCTCTTCCACTTTTCCTCTCCCTCTCCCTCCAACAACTCTTCATTTTCCCATTCTTCCTCTTCTTTTCCGATTTTATAGTTTTTGTAATCGAGATAGCTCCGTAAACAATTAGAAAATTTGTATTTCCGGTGTTGTGTGTATTATTAACTCAGCCTATATTTATTTGGTTCTAATTTAGAACATTCCAAGTACAACTGAGATTAAGAAATAACAGTTTTGTTTTGGAAAAATGAAGCACAAATGATTGTGATTTTTGTAAAAACTAAAAAAAAAAGAAAAGCTGCAATTGCTTTCGCCTGATATATTAAATTTTTGGTTGGCTGTTTGAGCTTCTGTAAACACATTTGGAAATTTTGTACACAGTGTCTTGAGGAAATGATGCATGTGATTTGGAATTTGCATGAAATGAACAACCACTTGCAACCTTTAAAAAAAACTTCTTATTGTGCTGCATCAACTATAAGTAAATAACTCATGAATTTATTTCCTGTTTTTTTTTTTTTTTTTTTTTTTTTTTTTAAAGGGCCCTACACAGTAACATTGGCTCAACCAATGGTGTAAGTTCTGGGCTGGACTAAATAGAAGATAAATAACATTACAGCACTTATTTCCATCAAAAGGAGCATTTATTTTGTATTGAGTAAGGGGTGAGTAATCTGTAAAGCCTACTCCAGCACATCCCAAAGACTTACATGGTTGTTTAAGACATGAAAAGCTCCATCTTTTAGGGTTAAAAGAACCGTTATCAACATAAATGTGGCCTTAGTGAGCATGAAGAAACTTCTATCAAAAATATTAAACATAAAACAAACCTTACTGACACAAAAATGGTAAACAGTAGTGTACATTATTTTTTCAATTGCATTTGATGCAGCTAATGGCACAGTGAAAATATTTACACTGTAAAAAAATAATTGTTGGTTTACCTTTAAAAAAAAAGTTGCATGGTTACCTTAAAATTGAGTTCATTGAAATTAAACATTTGAGTTCACACAATGAAGGCGATTGGTTTAATCAACAGAAACTCAAAATATGATGTTCTCTGAACCATTGCTGAAGTTGATTTGACAAAATAAAAAAAATCATGTAAATCATTTTTTACAGTGTAGTCTTACATTCCACATTCACAGCACATTTTGCAGCCGTAATAAAAACAATTTCTGATTGAAATATGCTGCATATAGCCTATAGAGAAATTATTTTATGAATTAAATTGACAAAAAAAAAAAAAAAGGTTATAATTGTTTTTCCCGTTTGGAATAATGTGCACCAGTGAATCATGCTCAAATAAGGAATATGCATTAAAGGGATATTACACCCCAAAATGAGCATTCATTTATGTCAACAGACCTGCAAGAGTTAATTTCTTTTGTAAAATACAAAAAGAGAAGTTAGGCAAACTGTTACCAACATGAAGTTGATTAAATGTTACGGTATTTCATTTTAACTATCCATTTAAGAAAGTATGCTAATATTACTCAACTATTTACTAATTACTCAAGCAACTATTGGTCCAGGAAACGAACTATAAAGCAATGAGGTTAAACACAGGCTGCCCTCCTGGAATCAAACCTGCAGTGTTTGGGCATGAACATGAACTTATTGGCTTCCATCCACCATCCAATAATTGATCCGTAACAATACTTACCCATTCAGCAAGAGCTGTGCATGTCACATGTCTCGTTCAATACCAATTAGTTGAACAAACCATCAAGATTTAGATTGCTGACCCGACAGCAGAGACACATTTATATTCATGCATGAACAGAATCGGTTCACGCCACCACACTTTAATTAATGCATAAGCTGCAGCTTGGAGACTGAAGGATTGCACTGCCAGCCTCTACTGTTCGCATGTGTGGAGATCAGTCAATTCAGTTCAGGCCTTTTATCAACCAACTTGGGATTCCGGACGTCTCTTTTTAGGCCGACTGGCATCGCATGGGCTAATCTAAGGCATATTCATAATTATCGAAGCGGTCTACTTAATAAATGACCGTGACAGAAATTCCTGGGCTACTGTCATTTCATGGAAATAGATTTAATTACTTAAATGGGCAACTTATGAAATTGATGAATTAATAACGTGTTAAGATACACTCACCTAAAGGATTATTAGGAACACCGTGCAAATACTGTGTTTGACCCCCTTTCGCCTTCAGAACTGCCTTAATTCTACGTGGCATTGATTCAACAAGGTGCTGAAAGCATTCTTTAGAAATGTTGGCCCATATTGATAGGAGAGCATCGTGCAGTTGATGGAGATTTGTGGGACGAAGCTCCCGTTCCACCACATCCCAAAGATGCTCTATCGGGTCGAGATCTGGTGACTGTGGGGCCATTTTAGTACAGTGAACTCATGTTCAAGAAACCAATTTGAAATGATTCGAGCTTTGTGACATGGTGCATTATCCTGCTGGAAGTAGCCATCAGAGGATGGGTACATGGTGGGCATGAAGGGATGGACATGGTCAGAAACAATGCTCAGGTAGGTCATGGCATTTAAACGATGCCCAATTGGCACTAAGGGGCCTAAAGTGTGCCAAGAAAACACCCCCACACCATTACACCACCACCACCAGCCTGCACAGTGTGCACAATGTTCTCATTCTGTTTACGCCAAATTCTGACTCGACCATCTGAATGTCTCAACAGAAATGGAGACTCATCAGACCAGGCAACATTTTTCCTGTCCAGTTTTGGTGAGATCGTGCAAATCGTAGCCTCTTTTTCCTATTTGTAGTGGAGATGAGTAGTACCCGGTGGGGTCTTCTGCTGTTGTAGCTCATCCGCCTCGAGGTTGTGCGTGTTGTGGCTTCACACATGCTTTGCTGCAGACCTCGGTTGTAACAAGTGGTTATTTCAGTCCAAGTTGCTCTTCTATCAGCTTGAATCAGTCGGCCCGTTCTCCTCTGACCTCCAGCATCAACAAGCATTTTCTCCCACAGGACTGCCGCATACTGGATGAGTTTCCCTTTTCACACCAGTCTTTGTAAACCCTAGAAATGGCTGTGCGTGAAAATCCCAGTAACGGAGCAGATTGTGAAATACTCAGACCGGCCCGTCCGGCACCAACAACCATGCCACGCTCAAAATTGCTTTCTTTCCCATTCTGACATTCAGTTTGGAGTTCAGGAGATTGTCTTGACCAGGACCACACCACTAAATGCATTGAAGCAACTGCCATGTGATTGGTTGATTAGATAATTGCATTAATGAGAAATTGAACAGGTGTTCCTAATAATCCTTTAGGTGAGCGTATATGTGGACAACCCAGCTGAAATGAATGGCCTTGATTTAGATTTATGGGAAATTATTTCACTTTTTCCTAATGATTGACTGATTTGTAATTGAAATACATACACAATGCTAAGTGTCAACAAAACTCCAAGACAACTGTTGAACAGTTACACATGTACATTTAAGGAAAAAAAAAAAAAAAGATGCCATTATCAAGTATAAGTTTAAACAAGGTACATGATGTTGTTTACTCTATAGTAAGGGCTATAGAGTTTTCGCAGCTAATTAGAGCTGAAAAACCCCTGACACCCACCAGCTGTTTCAGAAGTCAATACAATCACCCAGCTTACACTGTAAGCTTTTAGTGCAAGGAATCATTTCAATATTGATTTGACCATCCAGGGAGAGGGTTAATTACCCTTCAACTTAATTGTCCTCTATAGGTCTGATCTAGTGTTCATAACTGATGCTAATTGAATCTTATTTTTTGTCTCATCTTGACTTACAGAATTAGATTAAAGTGGATAGAAGAGCTCCTTTAAAATGTACCGATGAAATGCTTTTAGCTTCCGTGCATTATCGATGGAGGCAACAAATGAAAGAACATCTGCAATTTATAAAATTATACATCTGGACCAAATTGAACACTCCCCATTCCTAAAATGTCTTCAGGCGAAAAGCCGCTGTAAGCTCTGAACAACAACCAGAGAATAAAGCCAAACTGAATGTGAAAATCATAAAAATCCAGCAGACAAAACCAAAAGATCAACCAGAGTCAACCCAAACCAGCAAAACACATCCAAATCCACGGTTGTAATGAGGAAGACAATCACGAGCTGCAAACACTCACAACAAACTTCTGTATTCTGAAAAACCGGTTGCATCGCTTCCATTTCAGGTCTATATGCTTCGTTAAATATAGAGCTATTTTGCTCAAGACACCTTCAAAAGAGAGCAAAAGTGAGCAAAACCAGTGTTCATTGCATATGCAGACTGATATCCAAACGTTTTCTTCTTCTCACTAACATTTAGATATTTAAATATAATCAACGATAGTAACAAAAACATAAAAGACCATGGAATAATAGATATAGCCGTCAGTTCGTACTGCCGTTGCCGTGCAATGAGGCCCGTTTTCCTGTTTAATTTAAGACTAACATAGTTAAAAGGGTTGCACTTGTTCATAAGAAAATTAAAATGGGAAGCAAAGCGCCAAATTGACTTACATTGTAGTTACATTGTAATTACTCAAATAAGTACTGAGTACTACTATTTAACTACATGTACTTACTATAGAGTTACCGTTAGGGTTAGTTACTTGTAATTATGCATAATTTACTGTTATTACTATAGTAAGTACACGTAGTAACATGTAACTACGGCACTGTAAAATAATTATTCTGATTTAAAGTTTCATTTTATCCCTTAAAACTCATCTTTGATCACTAAAATGACATATTTAAATGTTTTTCCTTACAGAAAATAATCTTCATTCCTTAAAATAGCTTGAATGTAACTCCACACCCTTGCTTCATTTAGTATACGCTGATCTATGAATATGCTAATTAGCCCCGCCTCCTCAGAGATCCACTCTGTGAACTTATGCTGCACAGCATGTCGCTTTATCATAGCGATAATTAATAGGACAAGCCTTTTACTTTGACTACGTTTTCAAACAGCTAATAATGTGTCGCTGATGTTGAACAAAACCATTCCTGTCTTCTTAAGATCATTATCCTTAGAAACGCTTTGAACACATTAGAACGCCAGTAGAGAAAGATATATTCATCATAACATCTCAATATACATCACACACACACGCGATTTTGCTAATTCTACGCAATTTATCATATCAAATGTAAAAATATACCGGGATAAGCTTTGAAACTCAGATTGGCGATAGTTAACGATATGCTAAAACCTGCGGACACAATGATGTGATTGGTCACAAGGTAGTTTGTGATGTAAGAAACACTACTGATTTGAAACCGCGTTTTTGAAATTTTGAAAGTGAAAATACTCGGCAATGGTGTTAAATTATGAGTTTGTTGTCTTAAAGTATATTAAAAAACACCACATAGACATAAAAACAACATTAAAAACTTGATTTTCAACACAGAGGGACTTTAATAAAATGTCATGTTGCCAGAAGTTAACAATACTGACTAGCTGGAAACGTTGAACTAGTAATAAGTAAGTAAGTAAGTAAAACCTTTATTTGTCCCGCAGTGGGGAAATTGCATTTAGCAACAGCAGGGGTACATGGTAAAAAGTAGTACACACTAATATAAAAACAGAAAACTAAATAAATGTACAAAATAGAATACACAAAAGAAATATTGCACGTTGGAAAATTGTAAAGTTGTACAGTGAAATGGCTCAAATCTGTGCAAAATGTTGCAAAAGTGAAAAAAAAAAAGTTATAGTTTAGCAGTGCTTATTGTTTATTGTACAGTCTGATTGCAGCAGGAAGAAAAGACCTTTAATATATACGTATATGCAATTTGTTTCTTAGAAAACATATCGAGTTGAGTGGAATAATCACGCTCTGATTTGAAACGTCACACGCAAACATACCGAAGATTTCCCTGAGTGTTTGACAAGATAATGTTCACTTATCTTGTATCTTTTCTAAAAATCGGATGCTCTGGGGCGCGAGTGAAAAACTAAAAACATGCATTCATTTGAAACATATGAATATAGAACAGAAGAAAAAAAGAAATCTTATCACCAAACCTGAAGAGCATACATACTTGTTGGCATCAGATTATGATGACAGCCGACACTTTTCTCTCAAGCGTATGAGGATATTGCGCTTTAAAATGCAGCTGGTATCCATCAACAACAACTGTGATGCCATCATGCGTCTTCGTTGTGAAATATATGCTTTCCCCACATTTTTTATTGAACAAAACAGATATGTACGTACAAAACAATTTCCATATTTTCATGCATAACAAATTCCATCAGCGCTATCCTGCAGCGATACGAGCTTTTATTCTAATGGCCTTCAGACATTAAACAAATATACTAAAGATAAATGTGCAGAACACCAAGTACAAAAATGAACAAATAAAAACAAAAGTGTCTTTTTTTTACTTCTAGCAACCTACATACTAAAAGTTTACAGGATTATGTCCCTTTCATGCGCGTTAGGAATGAACGATAACCCAAATAAATTCTCTTCCAAGCTTTTACACTTGAGAGCATTAAAAGGACAGTTATTCTGTCATCATTCCCTCTTTCTCATGATTATAGTTGTATGGTATTTTCAACCTCTTGAGCTCCATGAGAAGCCATGCATGGCTTAAGAGGGAAAAGCAGAAATGAATGAAGGAAATCAGTGTCTGCTGATTAGACCTTCAGTGCATCTCAGAACAGCTGGACAACAACAGCTCCAATCCTGAGCGGTCCAGATCGATCATCTGCCAGCGGTTCCCGCCATCTGTTCTGGTGTATATGGGTCACTTTAATCCTGTGTCAAGAGGACAGAACAGTGCATGCAGCATGCAAGACACCTAAAAATGGCCAAGAACCCACAGTTTCGTCCACGCAGACACCGAAACCGCGTGTTGGGTTTCAGCCAGCTCAGCCTCACTCAAAACAACCTGCTGATTTATGCCTGAATTCAATTAGCCTGATTTCCCCTCATTAGTCAAGATGGATTGTGAAATCAAACCTGTGGTCATGTCGCCTCCTGCAGGGTTAGCACCGTCACATCAAATGCGTCATTTCATTTTTCATTTGATTTGGTCAGGTTTCCTCATTTCTTCAATCGCCGTCAAGGCTGTGGAAGCATCTGAAACCGTATACTATATAGTAGGCTGATGCTATAGAGTAGACAAAAAACAGTATGTGACAGGAGTATGTAAGTAGAGTGGGCAAAAAGATTCTTCTGGTGAGATACTGAAGTGTGTTTGATGGACTCTTTACTATCCCATGAGCAGGGTTGGGGAGTAACGAAATACAAGTAACTTAGATACGCATTTAAAATACAAACTTTGAGTCACTGTGTTTCATTACAGTTACATGTTAAATGGGTGGTAACCAGATTACAGTTCCATCTGAAAAGTGTTTTAGATTACCAAAGTGATTACTTTGAGTTTTAATGTCATTTAAACAGCGATTGGTGATTCTCTGACTCTGACCGTCTGAAAAAGCCGAGTTCAGTTTCATATTTTTGATTGTTTTCATGTTTTGTGATAGTTGTTTGAGAGTCATTTTATAATTGTAAAAAAGGTCACTGCAACTTTTTCTCACAATTTTTTTCCCCTCACAATTGTGACTTCTTTTTCTCAGAATTGCGAGATTTAAACTCACAACTGCAAGTTATAAAGTCAGAATTGGGAGATATAAACTTGCAATACTGACTTTTTTTCTTGCAATTTTTTTCTTTGAATTTAGTATGTGAGTTTATATCTCATATTTTTGACTTTTCTCAATATTGCGAGTTTATATCTCATAACTCGCAACTGAAACTTTATATCACGCAATTCTGAGGGAAAAAGTCAGAATTGTGAGATAAAAACTCTCAATGACCTTTTTTGTGTTTGTTCCACACTTATTAGTATTCCAAAGTATTCTAAAGTTTTTAGATGAAGTGACTAAACTTGAGTAATATGACGAATTACATTACAAATGACTTTTTAAAGCATGTATTTTGTAATCTGTAGTGAAATACATTTTAAAAGTAACATGCATATATATATATATATATATATATATATATATATATATATATACACAAGCAAAAAAACTAGAAAGAGTATAAAATAAGCACCCTATAATGTGGTAACCGTGATATAATCTCTCATCAAAGCCCCCTGCAATTATCAGTTGTGCTTCTAATGAATCTGGGCTCGAGTCCAGATAGATCTGAGAAATGGATCGTCTTTTATTTGTGCCCCCTGCAGAAATTCCATCAGTCTTTGTCCAATCATCAGTCACAAACAGTGATGCCAGAAAAACCAATTAACCAATTAATGGCTGTGTTTATTGCACCATCCGTTGCCCTAAGAGCCCCCGAAAGCCCAGTGGATCAATAGAAAACACAGAACTTCCAACCACATTGTTTATGTTCGCAATTCAGTTTCGGCAAACATCCGATATTACTCCCATCAGTAGTCCTGAGAGGTCTAAATAACCCAGGATGGCTTGTCACGTATCTCCCCTCAAAATATATGTGTGTGTGTGTGTTATGGACATCATCTTTATGTTGTGGGTGGTGGCCTTGCAGCGAGAGAAGTGTCTCTTTGGCTCTTTTCCCAGGCTTCTGTTGCTGGATTCTTTTGGTGTAATGTCTTTGAGAGAGCTTTAAAGACCCTATAAAGTTTTGTGTGTTAGCTTTGCAGCCATCTATGCAAGTGTACACTAAAGAAAATTCACTCCCAGCAGATACTCGCGGTCAAAATTTGCTGCCAGAATAAGAATGTCCCTCCTCCTAAAGCACTCATATAGGAGACTGGCTAGTTTTTATTTAATATACCATTACAAAATGGTCAGTAATTTTTTTTTTTAAGAAATTGTTTTTGTTCACCAAGGAATACAAAAGTGACAATACAGATATTGTTACTGTGGCAAACGTGCGTCGATTCACAAGGTTGTGGAAGAAAACCTGCATAAACAGAACAGACGGGAACGCATGCAAGTTACAGCGACAACGGCGGCCGAAATAGACGAGAGATTGTGTGAAGAGGTTAGAAATTACCCTCGTTTGTACAACTCTAGCATGAAAGAATACAAAGATGTTTATATGGGTTGTATGAGTCAAATGAAGTATACTTTACACTAGTGTACGTGTAAAAAAAAACAAAAAAAAAAAACTATACTTTAGAGGGAAATCTGTCATTTTAACAGCTTGTACTGCATGCCTTCATGCAGCCTAAAGCGTTCAGGTTTATGCAACTGTAATCTTCCTGTTGCATCTCAGTCTTTTCCATTTCAGCCAGTGGTAAAAAAAATAAGAGGCATTTTACTATTATTAAAGATTGTTGGCAGTTCTATAGCCTTATCTCATTCTCAATGCTCACAAGAGCTGTTTTTCCACCAATATAAGCATTTGCCTTCACTTGAGAGAACATGTCAGCCATAACAGCGCTGTACCTGCGACCTCCTGGAATTAGAGTTGCTCTAAATACCTCTGTCTGGATACGACTGTGAACAGCACGCCGTGTAAATAGGGGTTGTGTCACAGTGCAGGGAGCAGCTCACAGCATGGAAACAGCGAGCATGTTGAAGAAATGCCTTCAGTTTATGGAAGACTGTATGTGAAAAGGACCCATCCATGATGAGCTGTATTCAGCGGAAGCTTTATCACCAGAGTTATCGAGCATGCTGTTGGCAGTGGCTCTCAATATCCCTCGTAAAACAGTATTTATGTGCCGGTCTTTTGGGATTGCACTTTCTTTGTGCTGAATTTAAAAGGTTGAGTTGTACCAAATGCATCTTACTGCCAGTAGGAAAAGTGAGAATCGATGGCTGGCGAGTTGAAGACTTTATTTTCGAATGATTTTATTTGCAATTGATTATTTTCACTCCAATATTTCTCACATATAACAGCAGCAAAAAGCATTCAAAATGTCGTCTTTTCAGAGCTGCTCGACCTTGTTTATTTATTTATTTATCTATCAATGCTGTGTTTAGCAGTGGCTGCTAAAGCAAGCATCGTTATTTTTATTGGTCATATTTAGGGTTGGGAATCTGAACAAGCCTGTAACGCTGAATATTATACTTTGATGCATAACCTGCCCTGCATCATTTGCAAGTGTGTGTGTGTGTGTTTTGTTTTTTAGCAGAGATATGCCACTGCTTTTCTAAAAGACTCAGCATATAATTTTCACCTGTTGAACAATGTAATGCAAAAAACAATCCCATAAACTTAAAATAGAGGCACAAGCAATACTGTATAGCAACAATCTAGCAACCACATGGAAATGCTCTAGCAACCACTCACAACACCCTAGCAACCATAATGTTCTAATAATCACCCAGGGGACTTCAGCAAACACCCAGAACACTCCAGCACCCACATAGCAACACTCTACCAACCACACACACAGCACCCTAGCAACCATAGCAATGCTCTAGTAATCACCTCCAACACCCCAGCAACCACGCAGAACACCCAAGGAACCACATAGCAACCACTCACGACACCCTAGCAACCATAATGTTCTAATAACCACCCAGGGGACTTCAGCAAACACCCAGAACACTCCAGCACCCACATAGCAACACTCTACCAACCACACACAGCACCCTAGCAACCACCCACAACACCCTAGCAACCATAACGTTCTAATCACAACCCAGAGCACTTCAGCAAACACCCAGAACACTCCAGCACCCACATAGCAACACTCTACCAACCACACACAGCACCCTAGCAACCACCCACAACACCCTAGCAACCATAACGTTCTAATCATAACCCAGAGCACTTTAGCAAAAACCCAGAACACTCCAGCACCCACATAGCAACACTCTACCAACCACACACAGCACCCTAGCAACCACCCACAACACCCTAGCAACCATAACGTTCTAATCACAACCCAGAGCACTTTAGCAAAAACCCAGAACACTCCAGCACCCACATAGCAACACTCTACCAACCACACACAGCACCCTAGCAACCATAGCAATGCTCTAGTAATCACCTCCAACACCCCAGCAACCACGCAGAACACCCAAGGAACCACATAGCAACCACTCACAACACCCTAGCAACCATAATGTTCTAATAACCACCCAGGGGACTTCAGCAAACACCCAGAACACTCCAGCACCCACATAGCAACACTCTACCAACCACACACAGCACCCTAGCAACCACCCACAACACCCTAGCAACCATAACGTTCTAATCACAACCCAGAGCACTTCAGCAAACACCCAGAACACTCCAGCACCCACATAGCAACACTCTACCAACCACACACAGCACCCTAGCAACCATAACGTTCTAATCACAACCCAGAGCACTTTAGCAAAAACCCAGAACACTCCAGCACCCACATAGCAACACTCTACCAACCACACACAGCACCCTAGCAACCACCCACAACACCCTAGCAACCATAACGTTCTAATCACAACCCAGAGCACTTTAGCAAAAACCCAGAACACTCCAGCACCCACATAGCAACACTCTACCAACCACACACAGCACCCTAGCAACCACCCACAACACCCTAGCAACCATAACGTTCTAATCACAACCCAGAGCACTTTAGCAAAAACCCAGAACACTCCAGCACCCACATAGCAACACTCTACCAACCACACACAGCACCCTAGCAACCATAGCAATGCTCTAGTAATCACCTCCAACACCCCAGCAACCACGCAGAACACCCAAGGAACCACATAGCAACCACCCACAACACCCTAGCAACCATAATGTTCTAATAACCACCCAGAACACTCCAGCACCCACATAGCAACACTCTAGCAACCACCCACAACACCCTAGCAACCATAGCTATGCTATAGTAATCAGCCCCAACACCCTAGCAACCACTCACAACGCCCTAGCAACCAAAATGTTCTAATAACCACCCAGAGCACTTCAGCACCCACATAGCAACACTCTACCAACCACCCACAACAATCTAGCAATCACCCAGGATTCTCTAACAACACAACACAACCCCCAACCACCAGAATGATCTAGTAACCACCCAGAACACCCTAGCAACCCTCCTGGATTCTCTAACAACCATCCATAGCAACCACCCAGGATGCCGTAACAACCACATTGCAGTGCACTAGCAAAAACACCCTTTTAAGATGGTTGCTGTCCAAACAATCTATTGTGGACAGCACATAAAATCGATCCGATATAAACACACAGTAATATCGAGCCCATCATAGACGTTAGAAGACAAAATGGAACTGCAATGAACAAGAAAAACAATTATAATTGCAAAAACAGTGCTAATTATCTGCGTGACTATCATGGGTAAATAATAGAAGCTCTGAGGATTTGTCTCTGAAATAATCATGTCATAATACCGCAGTAACAAAACATTGGAGTGTTGTTAACTGGAGCTTTGCGGCACAAGCAGGATTCCGCTTTAATTGTAGACTTTTGACAGCAGGTTTAATTTTAGTGTCCTCTTATGTAACTTGGCTTTTGCCTGCTTTAGTTTGAGGTGATGTTAATTACTATGACTAATTGCCTCAGGCTCATTTCCCACATGAGAAACTAACAGGTGTGCTGATGCTAACACCCCCCTCTTCCTCCACCAATCTCACTGTCAGGTGCTCGAGTGTAAAAGGAAAAGATTACATCCGTGTTCCACATGTTGATGAAGAGAAGCCACAGGAGAACGTCATATGTGAACGGACAGCCACAAATTAATAAAAGAATAAAATTAATAGACAAGGGAAAATGAGGGAAAAATCAGATTGCATGGGGAGTAAAAAGTTCAGGGTTCGTGTTTTTCTTTTGCTTTTTTCCATGTACAGACAACGTTGTCAAAACGATCACATGGATCCACGATTAAAAATGCTGTATTATTCATGCCAGGCCAGCAGTTGGCGATGTCACTTTGTAAATAAACACTACATTTCTATAGACCAGGGGTAGGCAAGATCGGTTTGAAACAGCAAAGATGGATGTGTGTAAAAAAATGAAACTCAAAACAACATCAAAACATGGCACAAAAGGAAAGTAATTTCAAAAATCAAATAAACACTTCATGTAATATTGTAATAATATTGTGTAATATTTATATATATATATTAGTTTTGACTATTATTATCTCGTTTTGACCCGTTTAAAATTCATTTTCACCCATTTATCAAATTTGTTTCTAATTGGCTTATTTAATGTAGAGAATAACTGTAGATTTGAATATAATCCTTCAAATGATAAACCTTTGAAGAACTTTCACTCTTGTTCTCCAGAAAAAGGGAAAAAAATATAGAACAAAATAATTTAATTAAATAAAATACAATATGAGTTGGAAATATAAAATGACAATAGCAAGGGGGGGGGGGAATAATTCAAATTAACTGCTCACAATAGCAGTCTCAATGCGAATCAAAATCTCACAAATCCTCGGTTCCAGGTCAACGCTGCTTACACGAGATCCTTCTCCTGCAATTGACCCTTCGCTAACAGTTTGATTGACAGGCGATCTGACCAATCATAATCCCGAATCTGCCATTTTGTCCGACAAAGCAGTCAGGGGAGTTAGTAGATTAACGTTGATGAACTTGAACTTTTTGTTCAAGTTCAAAATTGTGTGTCCTCACATCTTTGAAACAACATTCCTTCTGATGTTCATTAATGTTTATTTGATGCTATAAATGAACTAGTATGAAGAGAAGAGATCTGTCACGACACATTAAAGACACACTAGACGCTATTTTGTGGTTAAACTTCTTTAAAAAAAATTACTATATATATATATATGTATATATATATATATATATATATATATATATATATATATATTTATGAGGCAAAAGTCTATTTATGAGAGAAGATCTGAAATCTGAATAATGTCACAAACGCTGCTCAGAAATACACACATATACACATACATAAATTCATAAAGAAAAATAATGAATATAATAACCCATAATAAGGAAGTGAAATATCACCTTCATGTTTTTGTCCATCCACAACACTCTTGCATTCAAGGACACCTGAATGCAGAAGTCTTTTAATTCCACACAGTTTCTTAAAAATGCAGTTACATCACAATTTGGACTGCAGGTGACCGACTGTTCAATGATATACAAATATAACAAACCATATATTGTCTTTTAAAGCCACTTATTGGCCACAATAATGCTTTTTATATTATCCACACTTCAGATGTTGTTGATACTTCAATGAAACATAGCAGGAACCTTCATTAAGTACTTTGAGCAATTACATTTTCTTTGACAACACGCTTTATAGATTTCTGGTTACGGTCTTCATGGGCCACGAGGAGTGATTTTAATAAATAGCTTCAGCTCCCATTCTTCATGGATTCAATCTAAAATAAAAAGAAGAAATCCATGCTAATCTAAGCACAGAGTAGTACATGAGAGCAGGCGATCAATGTTATTGTCGCCCAGGGCAACAAAATAAGGACGTTGTTTGTACTAATAACTCATTCTTCTCCACAATTTCAGATGCAAACTCGACGGGGTCCGGGAACATGTTAGCATCCCTTTTACTTCCTGGACAGAATTGCATTGTCCACACAATTGCTTTTCCCTGTAAAGGCTTTAATAACTAAAGTTTTGTTGTAAAACATATACTTGCCTCATTGGTTTTGCTACAAATGGTACATACTAATGCGGCTGATTAATATTGTTCCTAATTATACTTAAACATCGTGTGTAGCGAGTGAGCAGCACATGCTAATTGATTTCTTAACTCGCGCGCACAACATTAGAGATAGCAAGTCTATTACTTATCTAATTATATAATTTGATTGGCTAATCAGAAAAGTGGATGTGTTTACAGGGCGTGTCGATAAAATGAATTACTACATTGTCTTTGCTAGAATGGAGAAGTTTGCCGAAGTCAATAGGTTGACAGTGGGACCTTGTGTCGTTTTTGCTGACTAAGATCCTGGACGATTTCTTTGTACACATTTATCGAGTCAACCCTGCTGAGTGTGCATTTTCTTCTGAAAGCACGCAGCTGGCATCCTCTTGTGTTTACTTTAACTAAAGTGCTAGACACTGCTTTTGAGACGGCATCTTCTAATCTTCTAGTCGTTTCAACCTCAAAACTGAGCCTCACTATTGTAAAGCATCATTTCTTTTTAGTCAAGTCAAGTCAAATCAGCTTTACTTATATAGCGCTTTTTACAATGCAAATTGTGTCAAAGCGGCTTTACAGTAATAATTGGCAAATCATTTTTGTACGGTGGCCAAAGCGCTGCAAATAAGAAAACGCATGCAAATAAAAAAAAAAGCACATGCAAATAAAAAAGCACATGCAAATAAAAAAAGCGCATTCAAATAAAAAAAGAACATGAAATTAAAAAAGGACATGCAAATAAAAAAAGCATATGCAAATAAAAAAGCACATGCAAATAAAAAAGCACATGCAAATAAAAAAGCACATGCAAATAAAAAAGCGCATGAAAATAAAAAAAGCACATGCAAATAAAAAAGCACATGCAAATAAAAAAAGCGCATTCAAATAAAAAAAGAACATGAAATTAAAAAAGGACATGCAAATAAAAAAAGCATATGCAAATAAAAAAGCATATGCAAATAAACAAAGCACATGCAAATAAAAAAGCACATGCAAATAAAAAAGCACATGCAAATAAAAAAGCGCATGAAAATAAAAAAAGCACATGCAAAAAAAGCACATGCAAATAAAAAAAGCACATGCAAATAAAAAAAGCACATGCAAATAAAAAAGCACATGCAAATAAAAAAGCACATGCAAATAAAAAAAGCACATGCAAATAAAAAAGCGCATGAAAATAAAAAAAGCATGCAAATAAAAAAAGCACATGCAAATAAAAAAAACATATGCAAATAAAAAAAACACATGCAAATAAAAAATCCTTCACTTATTCACTAATCCCTATATAATATTTTTGTGTTTGCATGTGTTTTTTTTTTTTTATTTGCATGTGCTTTTTCTATTTGCATGCGTTTTCTTATTTGCAACCCGTTGAGCTCTCTCGGCCACCGTATTTTTGGCTGCACAGCAGCTCCCAAAGAAAATGGTGTCATTGTGCATCTTATTCTATATATTATTGATTCATTCCGTTGCAAAGATCAATAGTTATTAGTCTAGTTAATTTATGTATATTAGCACTGGAGAAAACAGTGACGTAATCGTCCGCCAACGGCGCCAATGCAGACACACCAAAAACACTGCTGAACATCAAGCAAGTAAAGCCAAAGGCAACAGCGGCAAGGAACCAAAACTCCAACAAAATGGAGAAAAAAAACCTTGGGAGAAACCAGGCTTAGTCAGGGAGGTCAGTTCTCCTCTGACCAACACTGGACACTTGTCCGATACTCAGGCAGAGTTAGAGTTTGTTTTTAGTATACGCTATTGTAAAATTTGCGACCGGTAAAATTTTTTTAAATGTCTTTGAAAGGAAGTGTCGCCAGGGCTGCATGCAAATGATTGAAAATACAGTAAAAAAATAATGTGAAATATTATTGTCATTAAAAATGGCAAGTTTTCTATTTGTAATTTATTCCTTTGATGGAAAATCTACATTTCCAACAGACATTAATCCAGCCTTCAGTGTCACATGATCCTGTGTGCTGCATGTTTCCAACCATATTTGCTTTTTTGCGAAAGTTTTTTAATGCTCCTCTATTTCCAGTCCCAAGACAACCATGAAAGCAGTGGCTGTTTAATACACAAAGAATAAATTTGCTGTTTAGTACATGGAAAATTAATGTTCTGTCAGCATCACAAACACATATTGTCCCCAGGGCTACAAGGATTTTTTACCATGATTATTTGTTTTGGGATAATGGCTTCTAGAAGAAAATAATAATTCTAGTAATAATATGAATAATAATTCAGCCCTTTTAAAGAGCAGGCACATATGATTCCATTGTTTGTGTTGTCCTCGACAAGTTTAGCTTCAGGAACATTTGAAAGGCTCTATGTGGAAGCTAAAGTGCTCAGACAACTTCCAAAGTAACTTTATTTTGTTCAAAGACTCCTAGTATCACTATGATAAGTAAAACGAATTATAATGCTGCATTGCAGCTGCAGAGAATCTTTCCCAGAACGAGCACATTTCCACTTAATCGCAAGAGGACTGCGAATCAATGTTTGCTCGGATTTCCCATTAAAATTTCCAGACTAATTAACCAACGAAAGAGATAAATAAATGCAATAGTAATGAGGTGAAAAGTGTAAAGTGCGATCGAAGGGCTCTGGAGATGGAAAAACCGGTCCGCTAGAAGTTTTGAAAACAGCAGATGGAGCGCTGCTGAAGGAACTGAGCTTTGGCATGCAGAGCAAACATCTCCATGTGAACCCTCTCAATCTACATCACAAAAGACTGACAGAAAAGATCTGCTATCTTAAGCATGGATGCGGTGTTTATATGAGTCTACCACTATTTTTTTGTGAGACAACTTAATTTTACACACACACTCAAACACACAGTCAGGTTTGTTTTGCTATCTCAGTGAGGAAATTGCATAGACTTGCATTGATTTTATATCAGTCAATGATATTTTCCATCACCTCACCTAACCCCTACCATCACAGAAACACGTGAAAAACATCTTTTGCCTGATTTATAAGCCTTTTTTACTAGTGAGGACCAGTCAATGTCTCACTAGTGGGTTGTGAAAGTATTTCACAATACAAGTGAGGACATTTGGTCCTCACAAGTATAGATAAAACAAGTACACACACCCACACACACACACGTTGTGTTTTTGTGTTTTGTGGGGACTTTCCATTGGCGTAATGGTTTTTATACTGACATTTAGTCCCCACAATATAAGGAAAACAAGCACACACACACACACACACACACACACAAAGCTCTTACTTCTAATCAAAAGTTTAACAATTAAAAGGTACATTATGTAACCTACAAATGTTACATTTTAAATGGGTGGTAATCAGATTACAGTTACATCTGAAAAGTGTTTTAGATTACCAAAGTGAATTTTAATGTCATTTAAACATTAATGTAAACATTACTGGATGATCCACGACTGTTTTCATGTTTTCTGATAGTTGTTTTTGAGTCTCTTGCAATTGTAAAAAAGGTAAGTGAGACTTTTTAAATCTCACAATTCGACTTTCTTCCTGGCAATTACGAGTTTGCATCTCACAATTCTGACTTTTTTTCCCTCCGAAATCCAAGATTTAAACTCACAATTGCATTTTATTTAATTGCGTGATGATGACTTCCTTCCTTGCAATTCTGACTTTTCTCAATATTGTGAGTTTATAATTCTGACTTTATAACTCGCAACTGCGATTCTGAGGAGAAAAGTCAGAATTGTGAGATAAAAACGTACGCTTTTTTAGTGTTTCATATTCATTAGTGTTCCAAAGTATTCTAAAGTATTTAGATGAAGTGACTAAACTTGAGTAATGTAACTAAATACGTTACAAATGACTTTTTAAAGCATGTATTTTGTAATCAGTAGTGAAATACATTTTAAAAGTAACATACCCAGCCCTGAGCCTTATCCATTAATGAACACTATACTTCCTTTGACAATCACATTACTACAACAACCATAATGAAATGACTTTTCACAATAGATAATGCTTTACAGTGAGCTCTGTTAGAGAGCTTCATACTGTTAAAAAATAATAACATTAACTCCGTGTCACTTTTACTACATTTCTCACCTCGAAAAAGCCAAGCCGATGTTGATTCTTGTTTTATTACAAGCTCTGTCGCATTCTCTTTTTTTCCAGCAGACTCTCCTCTGTTTTCCCCGGAGGTTCGAGATTTAATGTGCCCCATGTCAACCTGTAATGAATCGTCACTCGAGTTGAGATCCATATGCAGGCTTTATTAGAGTAAACAAACAGGCAGGGGTCGGAATACCGGTGAACAGCGATGGCAGAGGGCAGACAGAATCGTGGTCGAATAACAGGCAGAGTTCAGGACAGGCAGATTACAATAAGAGAAGATAATCCAGGCAGACAGAACACAAGGGCAGAGGGTCGTAAACGGTAAACAAGAAATAACGCTCAGAATTGCACCAACCTCACAAAGCAGAACTGGGTGAAAGCTCTCTAAATAGTCCAGACTAATGCCAGGCAGCTAGCACGCAATTAGGACCTAGGTACGGGGCTTATGGGAAATGTAGTGCAAGATGAGGTGAGTGAGTGATAACAGTCTCAACATTCTGGAGACAGCGCCCACCGGTGGCCAGAGGAGGGAACCACGGAGCTCGTCTCGGTGACACAACCTTTCTCACTCCTGTGACAAATAACCTGTGCCACTCCCACTCCAAACACCATCAAAATAACATCAAAGCCAGAGCAATTTTTTGTCTGGTTACGGATATGACGAGACATGCATTGGTGAGTGATTTTCCATAAAAAACCATCCTAACAGGTCTAAAACACAGGCCTACCACAGTGAGTCAAACACTTTGGAAGACGGATTTATGATGGATTGATTTTGGGGCGGAAATGACATGGTGTACCTTTAAGTTTACATGCATACTGAAAAAAACAACAAAAAAAAAACAATGCCAGAAACTTTCTAATAATTAGTTTGCTTTCCCGTTGACAATGTCCTGCTGCCGTTTCTTCTGAGGAAGGCTTTTAAGAAAGTTCACCGCTCGCAGATTGCGCTCACTGGGGCAAGACAAAGATGCTAAGACCTCTGAACGTGGCGATTAAATCCCTCTCAGGCTTTAGTGCTCTTGTCCATTAACATTTACCTCAGTTTTGTTCTAGTTTTTCTTTTTATACAGAAACAAAAAAGAATGTGACGAACCTTTTAAAGCAGAATAAAACACTTTTTAGCGCTTTCCAGTGCGAAACAAACAAAACGTCCACCCCAAGTGGTCTACTTTTATTTGCGCATATTATTCCTGCATCTGCGGCATGTGAGCATTTTAAATGCACAACAGCAGGATTGCTTTATTTACATCTAAATGCTAATGAATATACACAGAATGCAATCCAAACACTATTGCCTAGCTTTAAACCGCTTAAATTTAGAGAGATTTACTGAATAAATAGTGTTGTGTGCTTGTCAGAAGACAGCGCATACTTAAATTAGTTTGTGTTTCTTCCTTCGATGCAAAATATTACGTTGGTTTATATTGCACAAAAACAAAAAAAAGGCTCATTGGAGACCTTCTGCTGTTATCTGTGTTTTTGGGACATGTGTGCACGCAGCAATCTGTTCAAATAAATACACAGACATGTGTAAAACAGGCCCAATTCCAGATGTTGCTCGACCCAACAATCCATAAACACAATTTCTAGTTATACAACCTGTCGGATAGATGGCACTGCCATCGTGTGAATGCCCATGGACTGCTCTGTGTGTCTGCCAAACCCCATCCAGATCACAGAATACACATTGGTGGCAGGATCTAATCCCACTAATCAGAAGCAAGACAGGAACAAACAGCTTCTCTGGGACGATCCGCTCCCTTGGCACCAATGACAAGATGCAGGTCTATCATTCTTGATTTCCCTGATCTTATGGACAATTTTTTTCCTCAGAGTGATGTCTAGACAGGAAACAGAACTGGGGGGTTTGAAGTCACGCTCATGGCTCGGGAACACATGGGAATTAAATGAGTCTGTGTGTCAAGAATTATGATTATGGTCAGTCTGACCTCTGGACTCAAATTCAGAGTGAAAGACTTTCCATTTAGCATGAATATCACCTGATTAGTATTGTTGACTCTGTTCAGTCGGCAGTCCGCTGCTATTCTATGGAAGCTTGTTTCTGAGAAATTAAGTCACAATTTTGAGGAATAAAGCTATAATTGTGATGCATAAAATCAGTGTGAGATATAAAGTCACAGTTTATTACAACAATTGACCCTTCGCAAAGACCCACCCCCTTTAGTTACGGTTGCTATGCCCGACAACCCATGCGCTCTCACGAGAGCACACTGACAAACGGTTTCGTATTTTAAAATATCGAAATGTTTTAAAGAAGTTTAATCAATAAATAGCGTCTAGTGTGTGTTTAATGTGTGGTGACAGATCGCTGTAGCTCCTCGATCATATTTTCATACATTTATAGCATCAAATAAACATGAATGAACATCAGAAGGAATGTTGTTTCACGACGTGATTCAAGTTCACCAACGTTCATCTACTAACTCCCCCGACCGCTTTGTCGGACAAAATGACGGATTCGGGTTATGATTGGTCAGATCGCCTGTCAATCAAACTGTTTGCGAAGAGTCAATTACAGTCATGTTCAATAGTCAGTAAGAAAATTGTTGATCAAAAATACAGTAATTATTATGATTTGAAATAACAGTTTTCTATTTTAATGTGTTTAAATGTGCGATCAAAGCTGAATTTTCTTCAGTGTCACATGATCCTTCAGAAATCATTCTGATATGATGATTTGCTGCTCAAGAAACTTCAGTGTTGAAAACAGTTGAGCTGCTTCATATTTTTGTGGAAACCGTAACTTCTTTGATAAACTTTAAAAGAACGGCATTTGAAATAGAAATCAAAATCTTACCAACCCCAAAACGAGGTGCACCTGTGTACCTTTTAAGTTTTCCACTTTTTTTCTGGGGGAAACACGTATGCTAATCGTGTTCAACAGTGGTCTCAGGCTTTCATCATCTTGTCTTTCTAAGTCCACTTCAATGAATTGGAAACAAATGGGCATGCATTTATATAACCAATTTTCCACCACAATGAAACAACGTGAATTTATCTGTTCAACATAAACATTCCCAATTCAATTCTGTCTATAGCACTTTCAAAACAGTGAATGTATCTTAATGAAATGTTGCACAAGATGCAATTCAAATTGTCCTTCCATATACAACACAACTCCTTTATTGGGCTCGGAGCGTTTTTTCCCCTCCCTGTGCCTCTAATTGAAATGTGTGCTATGTTTTTCAATGCTTCAGTCCAGGCTACATGCGGCAGGTCTTTGCGAGGTACCACTATTTATTTACTGAGAGAGAAATATGGTGCAGTAATACGTATATTCCTTTATTTATTTATATATGAGGATTAATTCAGCTGTAGTTCTCCCAAATAAGACATATATGGAGTCAGGGAGCTATAGCAAAGAAGGACATTTTTCTCATTCTAAAAACTTTTCTGTAAAACAAAAATCTTAACTCAAAATATATATTTTTATATATGTCTAAGGTCAGGCCAGTAATCCCATATGGGCAATTATAACAGCCCTGGTTGTGGCAGCCAGATTGACACTAATAGAATTAAAAGGATGCCCATGAGAATGGGGTTAGTGGTCTGTAAATTTCTGTTTGCTCTCTTGGGTCCGAAATTGATTAAATATATCCAATACCTACCAGCAAACAGTTTACTGTTAAAAGGCCTCAAGAGCTGCAGGTTTTTCTCCATAAATCCAATTGAATCAGACTTGCATCAGGCAGGTTACACACATCAGAGGCTGAAATAATCATCTATTGGGCTTAATGAGATCAGAAAGTGGATGTGTGTATTTTGATAGTCCTGGTGGACCGAAACAAATTCAGATTATTGTCTTCGGGGAAACTAGAGAAACTGGTGAACCAGCTTGATCATCTCCGTAACATTCAACAAGGAATTCACTAAGAATTCAGTGGGAATTGAATCTCTGTAAAATGCTTCTTATTTCGTTTCCATCATTTGATGAATTACCAGTTGATATACACAATCAATGCAACATGACAACGAACATGCAATATTTATTGCGCCAGGCAAATGTTACAGAGTGATATTCTGTCAATAAGGAGAAATTTATAATCAACCTAAATTGCATAGAAAGGAAGCACTGAGAAGAATGAAAGGCACAAAACTGACTCTCAATAAAAATTGGCTGCCTATACAGCAGAAAAGATTGTTTTGTTTCTTGACTGGAGGAAATAGAGGGGGAAAGGCTGTTGTCTTCCATTTTCCCAAATAAGTAGGATAATGTTGCTGTTCAGTGCCAGTGACCAGATCAAATACCGCCTTGATTTAGTAGGAAATACTTCTTAGCAAACTTTTAGTCATAATGGTGTCGACTTGTATTGTAGGAATTCAAAGAGTAAACGTTGAGCGGGAATGCGTTATTTTCGGTTTGCAGTAAAGGATCCAGCTGCAAAGAATTATAAATATGGAGAGAACACAGCGAAGAACTTTCATTTTCACCACAATGCTTTTTAAAGAGTATTAAGAGACCATTTCCAGTGATAAACCTACTCTTGCAATAACCCCATCCAGATCAATATCCAGGGTATTTAAAATACAAAATTTGAGCAACTATATTTCATTACACTTACATTATAAATGGGCGGTAATCAAATTACAGTTACATCTGAAAAGTATTTTAGATTACCAGATGAAACTGACGGCAATTACTATAAACAACAATTGATGATTCTTTGACTCTGACAGTCCGAAAAAGTTTCATACACTTGCAGAATATGCAACATTTGAATCATTTTAACAAAATAAGACGGAAAAACGCTCGTTGTTTTTCATCTAGTACTGTCCTGAATAAGCTATTTCACATAACAGAGGTTTACATATACATAACGACTGGATTTATCAAAAATCTTTACTGTCCTGTCATTACTGGATGATCCACGACTGTTTTCATGTTTTGTGTTTTGACATTTTTCGTTTTTGTGATGGTTGTTTGTGAGTCCCCTTGTTATTGTAATTGTTTGACTTTTTTTCTCAGAATTGGGAGATATAAACTCATAATTTCAGGTTATAAAGTCAGAATTGAGTGATAAAACTTGCAACACTAACTTTTTTTCTTGCAATTCTGACTTTTCTCAATATTGCGAGTTTATATCTCATAATACTGACCTCTCGATCTTATGAGTTTATATCTCAGAATTGTGAGATAAAAACTTGCAATGATCTTTTTTGTGTTTGTTCCACACTTACTAGTATTCCAAAGTATTCTAAAGTATTTAGATGAAGTGACTAAACTTGAGTAATGTAACAAAATACGTTACAAATGACTTTTTAAAGCATGTATTTTGTAATCTGTAGTGAAATACATTTTAAAAGTAACATACCCAGCCCTGGATGTAACAATACAAAGCGGTTTGAAAATCAGCAAAGTTACACTTTAATTCAACAGTGCAAACTTGATTGTGGGCGATTAATAAATTCGGATGCAGGAAAAAAAAAATTCAACGAAATCTTCATTCTATTCTTTCTAGTCAAACTATTTTTCACTAATACATATTCAAACAATAAATCACACACACACACATGTTGTGTTTATGTGTTTTGTGGGGACTTTCCATAGGCGTAATGGTTTTTATACTGTACAAACTGTACATTCTGCCCCCCCCCCCACCACCACCACCACCACCCCTAAACTTAACCCTCACAGAAAATGTTCTGCTAGTTTAGATTTCCAAAAAAGATAATTCTGTATGATTCATAAGCTTGTTTCCTTACGGGGACCAACAAAAGGTCCCCACAATGTCAAGATTTACTGGTTTTACTTACAATGTAAGGAATACAAGTTCACACACACACACACACACACACACACATGCATTGAAAATCCTGTCATTTATTCACCACCATGTCATTCTAAAACATGATGCGCTATCAAAAGGAAAAGGAAAGATCTCCAGTGAAGATCTGAGTGAGTGAAACTCTGAAATAAGTTCTGTGAATGTTTTTCCTGTTCAGCGATACATAAATACCAGTAGTGGCAGTATGTACCTTCACTTTGATCATACTTCGTGCCTCGTGACGCTCATTACTAAAGCCGAAGAAAAGGACAATCCTGTACATTCAAAATTGGACTGCAGATCTGAACAGTTTTTTGCTTCAATAATGATGCATGTGTCATTAAATGCATAATAAAGCTTAAACTCGGAAGCCTTTTCCCAGACTTCTGATACTGAATTTATTATTTCCACCTATGATAGAGATATGGCAAAGACTATCGTCCATCCGCCATTGATTTTTCTAAAAGGAACTGAGCAAAGCTTTACACGTACGCCAAAGTAGCCTTTCAAAGCGTCTCGCAAACATGTTATTTTCTCCTGATTCACACCCTGTTGTGCAATCAATAACAAGTGGCCTGTTCTTGATTGGACTGAGAAGAGTTTAAAAAGAGTGTTTATTAATTCTCAAGTTCTGTCTCGACGTCTCCAGCCATTTAGCATCAAAAACACCCGCAGCATTCAGTAGCGTTTCAGCATTTTGTAGTTGAAGACATCTGATATTTTAATTATTACAAGACTGACTAGTAAAGCTGCACGTCTGCTTAATATAATTTGTCTTGAATATTCGGTTGAACAAGCTGGACTTGATTTCTCACATCATCTCAGTTCAGTTCACTCATAGGTGCTAAATAATTTAGTGCAAGGCAAGTGGCGCCACGAAAAAAGCACCCCCGATTTTACTCCAAATCCACTGTGGTTTACCAAATCAGCTCAGTTCTTTCCTTTAAAGGTCTAAATATATTCTTCTGGGACATCAGAACATCTGCTGATGAAAAAAAAGGTCAGTGACTTCTCTATTCAAGTATTTTAACACCGGCCGCCCCATATTTTGTAGTCGGTGAATTAAATATAGCCACAAATGGCCTTGTCAGTTACGCTGCACAGCAAAGCTCAAATGCACAAGGACCTGGTTGTGGCTGGTTTTGAGTTTAAAGAGAATCTCACAGCAGAGTTTGACCCAGATTTCCCGAACGGGAGACTGCAGAAGTCCTTTATCCTGCTTGTCAATCAGTCAGTCGACCCCTCTTCTTCAGGCCCGTGGTGATCCCTTTTCTGTTTCCATCAGGTCCGCTGAGCTGTGAAATCATTTAACCATCTCTGCATGGCTCTCAGGTGTTGATTTATAAAGAAATGATGCCTTTTATGATTCTAGTTTGGGCTAAAATTATTGCCAACACTTTCTATGAAGCTTGTAAAAATGCATTCAGTTTGAATTCAGTTATCAAACAGGAACTAGAGCTGAAATTTGAATTTAAAGAAGAAGTTAAGCTAAACTGAAATAAAAAAGATTATAACTGCAAAGAAAAGGCTTTGAATATTGGCTTGTTTAAAAGTTTAAAAGTGCCTCATTTACAGTATATCATTGTATTGTCCAGGGTTGGAAAATGTATTTCACTACAGATTACAAAATACATGCTTTAAAAAGTCATTTGTAACGTATTTCGTTACATTACTCAAGTTTAGTCACTTCATCTAAACACTTTAGAATACTTTGGAATACTAATAAGTGTGGAACAAACACAAAAAAGGTCATTGAGAGTTTTTATCTCACAATTCTGACTTTTTCTCTCAGAATTGCGTGATATAAAGTTGCAATTGTGAGTTATAAAGTCAGAATTATGAGATATAGACTAGCAATATTGAGAAAAGTAGGAAATTATGAGATATAAACTCACAATATTGAGAAAAATCAGAATTATGAGATATAAACTCACAATATTGAGAAAAGTCAGAATTATGAGATAAAAACTCACAATATTGAGAAAAGTCAGAATTATGAGATATAAACTCACAATATTGAGAAAAGTCAGAATTATGAGATATAAACTCACAATATTGAGAAAAGTCAGAATTATGAGATATAAACTCACATACTAAATTCACAATTGCAAGAAAAAAAGTCAGTATTGCAAGTTTAAATCTCGCGATTCTGAGAAAAAAAAGTCAAAATTGTGAAATGCAACCTCACAATTGTGAGAGAAAAACAAATTGTGAGAAAAAGTCGCAGTGACGAGTGAATTATAAAATGACTCCCAAAACATGAAAACAGTGGAAAACATGAAACTGAACTCGTCTTTTTCAGACGCTCAGAGTCAGAGAATCACCAATCGCTGTTTAAATGACATTAAAACTCAAAGTAATCACTTTGGTAATCTAAAACCCTTTTCAGATGGAACTGTCATCTGATTACCACCCATTTAACATGTACCTGTCATGAAATACAGCGACTCAAATTTTGTATTTTAAATACGTAACAAACTTGTATTTCGTTACTCCCCAACCCTGCTGGCATGTTTGACAACCCTACATTGTACATTATTGAAAATGATCAGAAGATTTCATTTAGAAATGGTAGCAGGAACACAAAGCACACTCACAGCACACATTCTTTGATTATATATGGAAACAAAAAAAAAAAGCTCCAACGTCTTTTTGAGGTTGCAGAGCGGTGTGTGTTAATTATAGCACAGAGCCCGGGGTTCTCTGGAAGTCCACATGGTCGCATCCACTCTGAAAAAAACAGATGATTAAAAATATTTATGCTCTAATTAAATTCCCATTTGAAGCTCAATTTTCATGCAACATTAATAGCAGCGAACAATGAGCAATAAAATAAAGCACCGAGAAAACATTCAATACTGAAACATACAAACTAAACCAATGCTATTGCCTCTCCAGTTGATCCACATAAAGGAGACCAGGCCAACTATCATAGCGTTAATTGCACTGAATATTTCTCAAGGTTTATATTTGACAGACCCTAATTTGCACACGTCTTGACTGAACACACCAATAGTGGGGCATGTTGTCAACATCTTTTCCTAATTTAAGACAATTTTACATAAAGGCAACCACAAAAAAAAAAAAAAGCTTTGCCAGAGAAAACAAGCATGTGTAATTGGACTTTCCATTTTTAAGATAAAGCCCCTGTGACAACTAGCCCCAGACTCACTCACTTCACATTCTTTCCACGCTGCAATTCTGCAGATTCGTTCACATAAAACCATTGAAACCACCAAATCTTAATTGGTGCTGAACACACTAAATTATTCCGTCCTTATGGGAGGAATTTGCGTCTATGCAAATCACGTGCACAGAAACATAATTGGGCTGCCGAACTTCATATTCATGTCATTCTCACGTGGTTTTCTGCTCTTCCATACAGGAAAATCTCCTCGCCAAATCCACAGACCTAGAACATAAGCTGGTGATTTGATTTCAACCAGTTGCTCGTTGATGGCGTGCATGGAAAATAACCGGCATACATTTTTCTTTTCTTTCTGGACGGATGATAGTTTTCTAGAATCCATTGTCACGAGGCCACAAACAACATCAGGATTCTGTTCAGAGGTTTTTCCGATCCACCCTCCTCGCCCCCTTGTTTTCGCCTCGAGTGCTTTGTTCTCCTGAATCTCATTATCATGCATTCTGTTGTTTTTTCACGGACGCTCAAATTGTCCCTTTGTTTTCCGCACAAAGGACTTTCTCCAGACCCGAATCAAACAGGTGTTACCTGTTCACTAACCCTGCTAATTACTCTTCTTGTAAACATGCAACGGCGCAACATCATTGTCTTCCATTCTGCCTTTCAGCTATTTCGCAATGTTTGCTTGTTCATGCACGGCGTCGAAGAGACTAACTCAGTGAGTTTACAACAGTGTTGCATAATTTAATATGGAACTTGAGCCACTGCCTTGAACCTTGGGGAATTAAACCATGCGAGGAGCATTTCAGTGCGGGAAAGAAAATGCTCTTCGTTACTTTTCCATTTTGCTCCATGCACGGTTTTTAATACATGGTTTTACATCCACCACAGTAGGTGACTTGGCATTTTTGGCCCCTCTTCTGCAGTTTGAGCCACTGACAGCGGAGGCAGAGTCAGACAAATGATTAATTTATGAGTTCTCTCTGCCTCTGCTGGTCATTTCCATGTAGATGCAGGTGACAGAACGAGCCGCCGCTGAGTACCGAACGACAAGAGCAGCATGAAAGATGGAAGTCATATGGTGCATCACATCTCTGTTCATGCTTTCCTGTGCCTGATGCCATGTGCGCTTCTCTATACTGCCAGGAGGGGGAGACTTATCATATTTAACTAAAGGAATATTCCAGGTTCAGTATAAGTTAAGCTTAATCAACAGTATTTAAATGTATTTCACTACAGATTACAAAATGCATGCTTTAAAAAGTCATTTGTAACGTATTTCATTACATTACTCAAGTTTAGTCACTTCATCTAAATACTTCAGAATACTTTGGAATACTAATAAGTGTGGAACAAACACAAAAAAGGTCAAAGTAAAAGTTCATATCTCATAATTCTGACTTTTTCTCTCAGAATTGTGTGATATAAAGTTGCAATTGTGAGTTATAAAGTCAGAATTATGAGACATAAACTCGCAATATTGAGAAAAATCAGAATTGTGAGATATAAACTCAATAACAAAATTTACAATTGCAAGAAAAAAGTCAGTATTGCAAGTTTATATCTCCCAATTCTGACTTTATAACTTGCAATTGTGAGTTTAAATCTCACAATTCTGAGAAAAAGAGGTCAGAATTGTGAAACACAAACTCACAATTGTGAGGGAAAAAAACAAATAGTAAGAAAAAGTCGCAGTGACGAGTGAATTATAAAACGACTCCCAAAACATGAAAACAGTGGAAAACATGAAACTGAACTCGTCTTTTTCAGACGGTCAGAGTCAGAGAATCACCAATCGCTGTTTAAATGACATTAAAACTCAAAGTAATCACTTTGGTCATCTAAAACACTTTTCAGATGGAACTGTAATCTGATTACCACCCATTTCAAATGGAACTGTCATGAAATACAGAGACTCAAATTTTGTATTTTAAATACGTAACTAAGCACATAATGTTGATTATCACTCGACTCCCTTTTGCTCTAAAAAAGAGTTACAGTCAGGGACTTACAATGAAAGTTAATTGGGTTAATACTCACTGTTTAGTATAGCACAAGACGTAAACAATAAGAGTGTTAATATGATTAAATATGTCATCTTTTTTCTACCTCTAGCTTTATACAAAACTGTTACAAAGCAGCTTTACAGTAATACAGGAAAATAGCAATAAATGTTGCAAACTCCTTTAAATTCAAATTCTGCTGAAGCAGCTCTAAAAAGACGACTGTCATTATTCAGCTCAAGTCAGTTCAGTTCAATAATTGAAAAGAGTTTGGCTATAAGCAGCTCCACAGAAGACAAGTGTCATTATTCAGCTCAAGTTAGTTACACTTTTATATTATATTACATTTTACAACTTTGTCGCCATGTACGACAACGTAACTGCTCAGCTCAAATAATAAAAAATGTTAACAAGCAAATTATTTTTCTTTTTGATAAAATTATTTGCTTCAAAATTTCAGATTTTAAATCCTCCTAAAATTGTTTCTTGTGAGAAAAAGTTTCTTTTCTGGCAATTCTGACTTTTTATTTCCCAGAGTTGCATGATATAAACTCGTCTTTTTCTCCCCTTAGAATTTGACTCTATAATTCGCAACCGCAAACTTGTATCTCACATTTCTGAGAAAAGAATCGTGAATTGCGAGTTTGCGAACGGTCAATTGTGAGATGTAGACAGTTTGATTGACAGGCGATCATAATCCCGAATTTTGTCCGTCGACGCGGTCAGGGGAGTTAGTAGATTAACGTTGGTGAACTTGAATCACGTCTTGAAACAACATTCCTTCTGATGTTCATTCATGTTTATTTGATGCTATAAATGAGCTAGATGATCGAGGAGCTACAGCGATCTGTCACCACACATTAAACACACACTAGATGCTATTTAGTGTTTAAACTTCTTTCAGTCAGTGTCCTCTTTGCTCCGCGATGTATTTTTCACTCCGTGAGAACATGATGTGTGGCGTGAGAGCGCATGGGTTTTCGGGCGACAGAGGGCGGGTTTTGCGAAGGGTCAAAATTGTGGGATAAAAAGTCGCAATTTGCTTTTAAATCGTTTTATTCCGTGTCGGAAACAAGCTTCCATGCTAAATAGCTCATCAACTACAAGCTTTACACAACACTGCCATTTTGCAGAAACTTCTGCATCTAAAGCAGATACAGAAGCATCTGGCCCAGCATGCATAATGCAACACACTGCGCTGGAACAAGACCGCAACATCAGTTCCAGCAGCAAGGCTGAGCTTACAGTTCAGCTTGAACATTAAGCTCACAGTTAACTGTAAGTTGAAATAGAAGGGAGAGCACGCTGGGAACAGATTGTGTATGTTGCAGAAGGAGCTTAAAGAACCTTAAGCTGCTTAAGATGCTATGGCTGTAGAAATAAAACTACAAGCAATCGTAGGGGAGCACAGACCGCCGTATAGTGTCGACTACCAGGCTTTGATATCTTCTCTGGTACCCTCTTCAGAGTTGCGCCTCTAAATTAAACCCAACAGAACAACAGCCACAAAGCAGCACAGCAGCACGAGATTAGATTTTAGTGCTTGTCAATTCCTGGAAAGCGATCCGTCATCAATGGCGGTTCCTCAGGAATCGGCTGAAGTATGGAATTTGAAAGTTTCACCTGAAAGTTATCTGAGCTGTAAAAGTCATGACTAATTACTCAAGAGGAAAATCATGACAGTGACAAGAGAAATATAGTTCATATTTTTCAAGGGTGCAGCAAAAAAGGAAAATTCGGTGATGAATTAGTTACATTTATGTTGCTCCAAATCCTTTTTTTTTTTTTTTTGTTCAGTGGAACACAAAATGAGATGTTACTGTTGGCAAAACGTTTTGGAAATTATGATAGAAGTTTAATCTTTGAACAAGCTATCATTTTTGGAGCCCCTTAAAATATTTAAATAAATAATATACAAAACAATCAGTATATATATATATATATATATATATATATATATATATATATAATGTAAAATATAAATAAATTAATTATATAAATTAATTATACAGTATCAATGGACAAACTTGACCAAACCTTGACTACTTTGTTAAAGTATGCGTATAACACATTTATAACACTATAATAACAATGACAAACCAAACGAGAGACAACATTATGTCCACTGGATTGTTTCTTGTTGAAAAAAAAAGTAAAAAGAAAGATACAAATAACAGTGTATTTAAAAGAAATGCATTTATAAATGCAATAAAAAGGTCTGCCCTTTACTAAAACACATAATCATATATTGCTCATATAATCATACAAGTTGCTTTGGATACAGTTCATCAACTAGGTGACAAGTATCCAAGGTAACCTTCATCTTCTGTGGGAATAAGAAAGCAGCGCAACCTGTTTTGTATTGCAAACATTACCTGGTGCTGAACCAAAATCAATACAGTCCATGCTCCCGTACTCACCACCTTTTCATCCCAAGTCCAGACCGCAGACCGATACACCTCCACCAGTAATTGTCTAGAGCCATACGGCTCAATTTTCCTCTCAATTCTTGTCTTTATCTCATTTGCTGGACTCCTGTTGAGGGAGTTTTGTGATTAGAGATGGGGGTTTGAGAGTGTAGACGTGTCTTTCTCCCAACAGGAGCTGGAGAAAAGTGCTCTAGTTTCAGAGGTGCTGCAGAAAGCATATATTTGAAGCCCATGCTGAGCCATAAACTGTCGCAGACTTCAAGGAGCTTTGAGGACAAGGATGTGAAGAGTCCTCCTCTATATTGTCGCAGAACTACAGAGGGACTACGGGCCAGCAGGTGATTCCGAAGAAAGTGAATTCTGGGAACTCATACTCTTTCTAGGACCCTGATCTGCAAACTTCAAAGGGATCATTTAGCAAGCAGTCGAGTTTGAATACATCCATCCAAAAACTCTCTGTTTAGTGCATAATTGTCGTCCTCCTGTCATTGTGGATAATGAAGGAAAAGAAACGCTGGCTTTACTTTTGCGAAAGCATTTCCATTCCTTCTTTTGAATGATTTTTCTTGCTGAACTGTCGAAATACATTGCCCCGTTGCAAATATTCTGAGTTAAATGTTCTGATACGGTAGTTTTGTGTGATTAACAGAGACATTTAAGTCCTCGTTCGGCCATAATATTCAACAGCACATGACTTTTGGTTATGAGACATGGGACAAAAATGAACTAAAGGGTTTGCAAAGACAATTTTTGGGTTGGAATGGATCTCTAACGCTCAGATTTTAATTGCAACCTTTTCTTAATGTGAAATAGTTGCACAAAAACATATTTTTCTCACATATATGGCACACCGCTGACATCCATTATTACATATTATACTGTTAATATGCCTTAAACCCTTTTTCTTGAAAGGTTCAAGATTGCCGGACGTTTCAGGGGTTTTATTCTACGTATTCGACGGGGTGTGACCGTAATCACCCTCTCACAGGCAGTGCCAATGAAAGGATATTTGTGAGGCTCAGCATTTCAGCAAATCATGGGAAGTTATTTAATAGATTTAACATTTTGGCTGATAGGCAATTTCTGTGTCACCTTCTCTGCAGATGATGCAGTTTGCGCTGGGTGGTTGTAATTCGCCCGCGGCGTCTTTCCAGGCAGGTCCGGTCCAGTAATCCGTTAGGTGAGTTTATCTGTCCCGAGTCGTCTCTGACCGTGAAACTGTGATTCATATACCCGCAGCAGTCCTGAGCTCCTCATTGCCAACGCGCGGTCAGATTGGTAAGCTGTCAAAGCTGTTAATCAATACGGTTCCATGGCAGTTGTTAGTTTCAGTGTGTTTTACGTCTCTTGGGGGTCTTCAACTCTATCGAGACTGCAGGAAAAAAGGAAAAACAACTAACATGGCAATACATTTCTTTGCTTTTCTTCTGCAAACAACACAGCAGAAGAATGTGCTGGGCAGATCTTGAAAGGTTAAGATTTGACTTATTTATATATATTAGGGGTGGCACGGTTCACAAAACCCACGGTTCGGTTCGTATCACGGTTTTAGAGTCACGGTTTTCGGTTCTGTGCGGTTCTTGTTGTTATTTTTTCTTTTAATCTTTAACACTCAAGAAATTTCCTTCAGCATATCATATACAGCTTATTAGCTTAATTATCCACCATTTAGGATACAGTATTAACATTTTTGTAATGTAATCGTGCACTAACTGAATTTGACTTGAGCACATTATTGGGACTATCTGTTTGGCATAAAAAAGGAGCATGTGTATTGTTATCTCTACAAGAACTTGTGCCTTTTTAGCACACAAAGATTGAAATTAACTTGCATTTATCAAACTGCCAACTTCAGTGTAGCTCTTACAAAAAACAATATATATATATATATATATATATATATATATATTAAAAGAGGAACTCTTAAAAAGTACAAAGTACTTTTAACATAAATATATAATATAATGTAATAACATTACAATGCTTTAGTTATCACTGAGAGCTCTCTCCTTCATTAGGGGCCGTTCACATATTGCGCCTAAAAAAGCGTGGCAAGCGCAGCCGCGTTGCTTCCATTTGCTTTCCATTTCCATCCGAACCGTCGAATCGAACCGAGACAAGCTAACAAACCGAACAGTTCGGGTGTTTTTTCATGCACCGTGCCACCCCTAATAAATAGGCTATATATACTTACAGTAAGAAAGCAAATATTCCATGCTTTTAATTTCACGTTGACTTTTCAACAGATATACAAAAAAATAATTATGCAATGATTCATACTCGCATGTAATCCTTTGGAGTTTCCTCCTGCATTTGTTTTCTAAATTTCCAATCAGGTGCCTTTGTTCATTACATGAAGCTTCATTATCCTCAATGCTTGGCAATAGTACAGTACGCTTTTCTTTGAGAGACATCCTGTACTGAAGAAAACAAAACAATAGTATTTTGTTCCAAGCCGTGTTTTTTTGTTTTGTTTTGTTTTGTTTTTGTTTTTTTCTCCCTCATCCATATCTTTGCTTGCCACACACACATCTTTCTCTTACAACTCAACATCAATAAGCATTTCTAATTAGAGTTTGGTGAATATATCCTAGTTAAGCAGCTCTGTTAGTGATTTGTGGTTTTCTTTTTAGCCGGGGGAATGAATTATAAATGCTGCCAATGTTTTATTATTAATTGTATTAACAGATACTTCTCTTTGATAATTCCCACTTTGAGTTATAATAAAATAGTTCAATTAAGCAATTCTGCTTTGTACACAATAGCTCATCTGAAATATTCCCCTTAATATTTGATTAAAAATTTTGAGATGAAAAGCACTCAAATGTCATTTAATATCCGTTTGCATGTTTTAAGTGTGTGTGTGGTGGGCAGGGCGGAGGACAGATGGGGGTTGAGACTGGAGGAGCTTAATTAAAAAGGAAAAGTATATTGTGTTTCCCGAAACTTGACTGCTGCTGTCTCCGACTCGTTGTCTTTTCCTTAACTAAATTAAACTCAAACAATGATGCTATTTGTTCAGTTCTATTAAAGGGTTAGTTCACCCAAAAATGAAAATTCTGTCAGTAATTATTCACCCTCGTGTCGTTCCACACCCACAAGATCTTTGCGTTCCGAAGGTCTCGCAGGTATGGAACGACGTGAGGGTGAATAATTAATGACAGAATTTTCCTTTTTTTGTGTGTGAACTAACGTTTTAAGATGCCTCAGCTGTGGGCAAAGTAAGAAAATCCTTATAGATGCAATATAAATTATATTTTATACTTTTAGTAGTAATACTTTCTGGATATAAAATGTTCTATATTAAAGACCCAATAAACAATCCGTTTGAATTCAGGAAGTTTAGTTGAAAACGTAGTCAAACAGGCAATGGTCAAGAAAACAGCAAACAGGATTGGCAGGGAACAGGCAGGCTCGTAGTGATTATCCAGGCAAATGATCAGAAAGGCAGGCAGCAAGATACACAATCCAAAGATACAGGCGATAATTCCAAAGGGATGGCGGATAAACAAACAGGCAGAATCAAAAAACAGGGGTTGAACGCTCGGAAATGTTAACCAGGGATAAACAAGACCTCACAACTAAGTGTGTGCGCGTAGGGCTTAAATATGGCTAGGGTAATGAGCATCAGCTGGAGGCGCCATCAGTTACAGGTAAGGGGATTCTGGGAGATGTAGTCCGTGTATGTGAGTCCGTGAAATTGGAGGGCGACCTCTGGTGGCAAGTGAACGGAAGATGACGGACCGGATTCATCACAGTGGCGCACATGTTGTGGCTGCATTAAAAAATCGGGAAAAAAATGTATTCACAATTTAGTGAATAAAAGCTAATCAACAACATTGTTTATTATTATTATCATTTAAGTCTCTATCTGACAGGGAATTGCTTGCCTCATATAAGTCAAATGGTTCAAGATACTGTTGAAAAACCAAAAATATGAAGGTAACAATGCTCTACAAACTTTCTCAGCTGACTTTTTCACGTTTTGCAGAGATTTCTACAGTTTTGACAAGATAGCCGAACAGTTATCTTTCCTGGTGTAACTACTGGAACAGTGAGGCATAGACATGAAAACACATTCAGATTGGCTGTGAAACTACCCAGTCCGTCGGTGACTTCAGAGGTTGTTTTTCTATGAAGGCACGTCCTTCAAAGTTAGTTTTAGACAGACTTCCGAGACATCACAACTTAACCAAGACAAAATGTAATTATTCAAGAATCAGCCATTGAAAACACATATATTGACCACTACTACACTACTATATTGACCGTTTCTTGAACACTGCATTCAGATATCCATCCTACCTTCAAATACAGCCTGCGGAGGAGCCATTTTCAAGTCTTTATTTGCTGCTCTTCCACTTTGCCATGAATCTCCGGGCTGCACCGCTACATATCACCTGAACAAAGCCTTCTCTGTCTGGATGGATGTCTCTCGTTTCCCATCATTTCAGTCGTGCCCTTGGAAGTGTGAAAAGCTGAGGTCAAAGGTGAGCTCTGAGACTGTACTTCATGAAAGATTAAGCAGCCCTCTCTTGTTTCCATATGCATAGTTAAAGCTGAGAGGAGTCCCCCACTGCTCTACACATTTATTTTTATCTGCAGGTTTGATCCGGCCCATTTACAGCTCAAATTTGATTAACTTTATGATTTTGCGTGGGAAGAGCCAGGAGAACATTCCCTCCTGATCACAATTATTCCTCTCACGCTCTCATAATTAGGCTGGCAATCTGAGTGAAACATCAGACGGCATCATGTATTTCTTATTTATTTATTTAATTACGTTTATGTCAAAATGCAGACCAAAAAAAAAAAAAAAAGTTAATTTTAATTTATGTGTATTTTATGTTTATTTGAGTATCATTAGCTTAAGATCAAGTTAATGGAAAACTCTATTGGATTCATGAAGTCTTGAATGGGGGTGTTTCCCTAAAACTGCTACTATCAATAGTTATCCACCTAAAATAAGACATTATTAATCTTTGGACAGCATTGTTTTTCACGAACGCGGAAAATGAAAAACTACAAGTAAACATTTGCAGTTGCGGGAAATGATGGAATGTGCATTTCTGTTTCATAAGGTTAATAGGCCTTTGGCATTGAATAAAACATGACCTGATGTCTGCCTGCTGAAACCGTATTTACCTGGTGAATCTGCTAGAAGGCAGCTATTCTTTTTTTGTCTTGTTATGCTTTTCTGAGTTTTGACAATGCCAGATGTGGAGTTCAGTTACCAGACAGATGGAGCCCACACATATGCGTGTACACATCCACCCACTCTCTCTCTCTCTCTCTCTCTCACACACACACACACACACACACACACACACAGGTTTGTTTTGCTATCTTAGTGAGGACATTTCACAGGCGAAATGGTTTTTATACTGTACGAACTAAACCTACCCATCACAGAAAACATTCTGCATTTTTACATTTTTAATAAAACATTGTTTAGTATGTTTTAAAGCTATTTTAAATATGAGAATTCATTAAATGTCCTCATAAAAAGTGTTTACGTCGTAATACCAGTGTAATTCCCATGTTCTTATACACTTTTGTGTCCTCATAAATCATGAAAACAAGAACACACACACACACACACACATTGTCTTTTCATGTTTTATGGGGACATTCCATAGGTGTAATGGTTTTTATACTGTACAAACTGTAAATTCTGTCCCCCTACACTACCTCTACCCCTAAACCTACCCATCACAGAAAATGTTCCGCTATTTTAGATGTTCAAAAAGGATAATTCTGTATGATTTATAAGCTTGTTTCCTCATGGGGACCAAAAAAATGTCCCCACAAGATCACAATTTACTAGTATTACGGTAACTGTGGGGACATTTGGTCCCCATAACGTAGGGAATACACACACACACACTCACACAAACACACAGTCCATGAAAAAAAGCCTTCCAAAAACCCTGGTTTCAGACCATGCATGTCACAGCAAAGAGATTTGATTTGGACAGTTTAATAGAAGAGGACTGTGATATATCATATCGCAACATCTGCACGCAAGTATACCTTCAGATTGTTTCTCTGTTGTCCATGTTGCATTATGTATGATCCTCTGCTCTATAACTTACTTGCAAAAAATATTGTTTTCAATCAGAATTTTGGTATTGTATTCCAGTAAGGAAAGGCCAACAACAATTTTTTTTTTTTTGTTAGAAGCAAATAACGATATTAAGACATGAATATAGTATATATAACTTTATTGGGTACACCTTGATATCTAACCAGCCAATCACATGGCAGCAACTCAATGGATTTAGGCACACAGACGTTGTCTACTGAAGTTCAAACTGGGCATCAGAACGAGGAGGAAAGACTTCTGAACACGTCATGGCTGTTGGTGACAGATGGGCTGGTCTGAGTATTTCAGAAACTGCTGATCTACTGTGATTCTCAAGTACAACAATCTCTAGGGTTTACAGAGAATGGTCTGAAAAAGAGAAAATATCCAGTGAGAGGCAGTTCTGGGGGCGAAAATATCTTGTTGATGCCAGAGGTCAGAGGAGAATGGCCAAATTCGTTCCAGCTGATAGAAAGGCAACAGTAACTCAAATAAGCACTCGTTACAACCGAGGTATTGGAGAACTTCGCCTGGTCTGATGAGTCTTGATTTCTGCTGTGACATTCAGAATTTGGCATAAATAGCATCAAAGCATGGATCCATCCTGCCTCGTATCAACGGTTCAGGCTGCTGGTGGTGTAATGGACTGGGGACATTTTCTTGGGAAACTTTGTGCCCCTTAGTACCAATTGAGCATCGTTTAAAATGCCACAGCCTTGAGTATTGTTGCCGGACCATGTCCATCCCTATATCACACACAGTGTTCCCATCTTCTGCGGTGTCCGTAATGTGTCTCAAAGCTCAAATGATCTCAAACTGGTTTCTTTACCATGAGAATGAGTTCACTGTACTCAAATAGCCTCCACAGTCACCAGGTCTCAATCCAATACACCTTTGGGATGTGGTGGAGCGGGATCAATATGAACCAAAATATTTGAGGAACGTTTGTTGAATCTATGTCTCAAAGAATTAAGGCAGTTCTGAAGCCAAAAGGGGGTCCAAATAATTATTGAATATTATTATTAATATTATTATTAGTGTACCTAATAAAGTGGCCATATATTGATCTATATATATATATATATATCTATATATACTGTATATCAATGGTGAATAGTAACATGTTTTTACTTCGTTACTGTACTTAAGCAGATTTTTCAAGTAATTCAAATAATTAAATTAAATATTTTTAATTAGACTGCAGCAATTACTATTTAGTCGCTGCTGTAGCAATTTCTTAAAATTGTATGTACTTAGCCCTATATGTTTTTATATTATATAAGTGGCCTATATAAAATTACAAAATAAACATTCATAAATCAGTACTTTTTTTACATAAGTACATTAAAAATCAAGTACTTTTGTACTTTTACTCAAGTAAAATTGAAAAGGAGCACTACATACTTTCACTTGAGTAACTCTTTTACTCAAGTATTTAATTTGTGTACTTCGTACTTCATCCACCACTGCTATATATATATATATATATATATATGTTTAAGCATAAATCTACCACAATTTAGTGAGACATGCTAAACAAGACAAAAAATACCTCTCAAGTAAATAGATCTTATTTTAACGTCAAGGTGACAAAGACACTAATTAAGAAAAATTATGCATGCAGAGTTAAGTAAATGTAATAAAGATATATTTGTCATGAGAATATTTTTTCCCCTCATAAGTGGCATCAATCAAAGACGCAGTGAGAGCAATCATGCGTGCATTATGTTTCTATAAGATTCTCATAAACATTTTTAGACGAGCAACATTCATCAGCGGAGTCGGCGGCAGATGAGATCCACGGGTCCACATTGTGTGTATTTGCACGCCATCATCATTTTTACAAAAGGGAGGATCAAACTACTGCAAATGTACTATAAAATCAATCTCTCATCAGAGCCAGAAATAATTTCATTCAACCCAGTTTGCCTCTACCTCGTATATTAGGTCAAATTTAGCCACTTGCAAAATCGATTTCCTCAGCACTGCAATATTTTCCAAAGTTTAATTACTTTCGATAAATGGGAAATAGACATGCTCAAGGTGAAAGAGCTCAATTTCACTCACAGGGATCTGTTTGTTAGTGGTGAATTATACTGTATCGCAGCAGAAAACAGTTTGATGCCTTGACGTCTTTTTTTTACACCTTGTTTTCAGTGCCTCTCAGTCCAGGACATGATAGAAACAGCACCTCCGATTTCAATTAAACAGACTATTTACATATACAACTACATGTTTCTGTCTAAAACGTAAGTCTTTCCTCATTATATGCAACATAGATTTCACTTCCATTTCCTAAAATGTCTTAAAAGACAATGATGCTAATATGAAGCAATTATCCATATTACATGAATGCATTTGGCAGACACTTTTATCCAAAACAAAGTCACATTTGCATTCCTGAATATTATTAATTCCCGCGTTCCCTGGGAATCGAACTCGTGACCTTGTTGCCAGTGCAATGCGATGTAAATTAATTTGGTGTTTTATCCTATTATGTTTTCATGACGTGAACAACAATGAACAACTTTTTTGTTGTAAATTAATCGGTTAAAAATAATAAAGTGTCTTTCCAAACAATTGCATGTAAATCAATCAGTGGAGTTTATCATTTTAATTATTTATAATTGAATATTTAATAAATTTTTTATCTCATTTTGTTGTAAATTAATGAGTTAAAAAGAGTTAAGTGTCTTTCCAAACAATTGCATTGCAATAAACAGTGAAATCGATGCTGTGTCTGAATATGCCTCCTTCCATACTATATAGCAGATGAAAAACAGTGTGTGAGCAGAAAACAGTGACATATGACAGATGTAGTGTGTCCGAATTTCATATTACTTTATTAACGGTCACCAAGTAAAAAAAACAACAACAAATGCAGCACTATATAGTTTGCAATGTATGTTTTTATGAAACTTAATATTACGAACAATCTTAAGGAAAAAAATTGATCACTAACCTGTAAGTCCAAACAGGAGTGTGACTTCAAACGCAGTTCTTCAGGTGTGAACGGAAATAAGACACCGAGAAACAAATAGAGAGCAATGAAATGGATGGATAACAGAAAAAGAGAGGAAAGAGAAGGGGAAAAGCTTCTTCTGAGATCATTTCACTGTTTCTACTGACAGTTTCTAAAACCATCCATGTTAAAATGCACGTTGGTGTCTTAGGAAGTTATAAACACCGTGTCTCTGTGGTGCACAGCACAAAAAGTGCCTCTACGGTATACTTTTGTCCGGAATCGATCATGACGGACATATCAATTCTCTAAATGCACTGTGTGGAACGAGGAGTTGGGATGAGGCAGGATGCTTCCAGAGGAGCTTACAGTCAGGATACACAGGTGCATCCACTGCGTTTTTTTCACTTCATTTACTATAATACAATACAACATATACAGAGGTAGAGGTAGTCGGGCTTGTAACCTGAAGGTTGCTGGTTCGATTCCCATGCCGGCAGGAATTGAAAGTGAATAAACAGCACTCTCGCCACCTATGATACCTTGAGCAAGGCTCACTTGTAAGTCGCTTTGTATAAAAGCGTCTGCTAAATGACTAAAAGTAAATGTAAAATACACACGACAATACAACGTATGCACAAACAGGCTGAAAAACTTGAAAAAAGTAGTACTGCAACAATTCTGAAATTGTTGTGGAACAAAGTGACGCTTTCAAGAATTAGACCAGAGTGAACATCCCATAAATAAAACTATACTGATATCTTTAAAATAACCTCCACTGGTCGTTAAAGGCACGCTTTTGGTGGTTAAAAAACAAAACTGCATGCATTTTGCAGAAGAACATTGTTTTGGTTGTGCTTCGGCTCTGACTGTGCGGATGAATATGATCGTCATACTGCTTATAAAACATACAACATCTCAAGCTGAAGATGTTACTGTAGCTATTAGACACGGTACTTCCGTGAAAATAAATCACAACAACCATAATGAAGTGACCCTTCATAATTGATAATTCTGTACAATGGAGAGCTGCATATGGCAATTTATCTGTTCAATAAAATACCTACTCACCTGTGGAGTTATTAAAACGCCATCTGTTTAAATACCGCACATCTTTGTCATTGATGATAGTGCAATCTCACATTTAAAATGGCACACGCAGATGTGTATTACAGCTAAGCTAATAAATAATTGTAGTTTGATGGGAACGCTTCCGCCTCTCCACATGAATCTCTTATCATCTTTTCAACGAAATGCATGTATTCGCAGCATGAATTCTTCTTTTAGCTTCTTATATTCCATCTGGCTTGTGAAATGAAAAACCTATTTTTTGCTTCATTTGAAGGGTAAAAACATGCTTTTTTCCAGCATGTCTATTTTTTAAATATACATTTGTCCAATTTTCCTCTTGTATTACATTTACAGCAAAATGTGAAGACAAGCAGACGAGACTGCAACGTCCAGTTCAGCTTTAAGCTTGGCTTGTATTGCCACACTTTTGAGCGTTTGATTTCCTCTTCACCTCAAATATTTCTGAAATATACCAAATTAATCATAATCATTCAAAAGTTTAGTGAAATTTTTATTCAGTAAAGATGTATCGGTAATGGTTCATCAGTTGACATGAACTAATAATGAACTGCACAGCATTTATTAATCTTTGTTATTGTTAATTTCAACATGCACTCATACATTATTAAAAATCTTGTTAACATGAACAAACAATGAACAACTGTATTTTCATTGACTAACGTTAATGAAGATTAGTAAATACAGTAACAAATGTATCGCTCATGGTTAGTTCATGTTAGTTAATATATTAACCAGTGAACCTTATTGTGAAGTGAATTAAATTGATCAAAAAGACAGTAAAACATGGATAAAAGATTATCAAATTTTGTCTACAAATTAAAAATCCCGGATTATGGTTTTCACAGAAATATTAAGTAAAAATAATGAGAAATGTTTCTTGAAGAATCATGAAACACTGAAAACTGGAGTAATGATTACTTTTTAACATATATTACAATATTATTATTTTATACTATGTAAAAATACTCTTCTAGCCTAATTTTGCAGACCCCTGCCCTAGAAAGAAGGCTCAACTGGTTTCATCTCTGGCGTGGAAACACAATTACATGATGCCCAGAAGTGGTGACCACACACACACACACACACGAGCAGAAAAGTCTGATGTGAATGTGTTCTCTTCATCATCTCTTACAGCAGTATCGCCTCTCAGGCCCCATGAGCTTCCACTCGCTTCACTTGAGACGTGTTTACCTGCAACTTCTTGCTGAGCAAGATGGAACTTTCTGCTTGAACTGCAGACTTTTCTGAAGAAACTGCATTTATGCCTCACAGAAAATATCAACTATTCAGAAACAGAGGAAAAAAAGAGAACTGGAAACTATTGAGCCAGGCCCACGAGTGCTGTGAGACATCCTGATGTTCTCTCATAATCATCCATATATTCCCATATGATATACAGTACAGTTGCGTGCAGAATCATGAATATTTAAATGTTACACAACAAAAGATATATATATATATATATACATATTCTTTTGAGATATTGTGTTTTTTGTTGTTGTTGTTTGATCAGGGGGCTATTCCACAAAGCAAGGTTAACTTACCCTCACATATACCCTGAACTCTCGACTGATTAACCCAAACCTCTCTTACTCGAGGGATGCTGGTTCCAAAAACGCATCGGGGAGTAAGTTCAGCCAACCCAGAGTATGCTTATATATGCATTGTATAATTTAATATTATGTATATATATATATATATAAGCATCTGATTACCTCTTAATCAAACTAACCCTGGATCATGAGCCGCTCCGGAGCAGGTTATGTTCAGAGAGTAAGTTCCTATGGCTACTTACATATCCTGAAAGTTACCTCCGTTTTTGGAACCAGAAGTTGAGGTTATTGTCTTACTTACTCTCAAACATACCCTAACCTGCTTTCTGGAACACCCCCCGGATTCTGTTTCTCTTAAGCCATTAATCATGTAAGAGTTCTGAAGTCTTAAACAATCTCACAGAGTAGTTATTTACTGAATCTTGCTTTACTATAATGCAGCCAGTGCTGGGTAAAGTTACTCACAAACTGTGGTCAGTTACTGATTATGAATTACATCGTCGCTTGTAACGCAATCCATTTATATTTTTTTACATTTTTCATCATTTAGCAGACGCTTTTATCCAAAGCGACTTACAAGGGGAGCAATTAGGGGTCAGGTGTCTCGCTCAAGGGCACTTTAGTCACGGTATCGAAGGTGGAGAGAGTGCTATTCATTCACAATCCCCACCTTCAATTCCTGCCGGCGTGGGAATCGAACCTGCAACCTTCAGATTATAAGCCCGACTCCCTCACCACTAGGCATTTGAGGTAATATAATCGGACTACTTTTAGATTATATATTGATCTGAATTGGATAATCTTGATAGAAAGAGAACAAAAAGAAATCAAATATATTCCATTATTTGTTATCAACAACATGAAGTGCATTAAATATTACATCCGGCTCTCCCAGATTCGAGATGGAACTGCAAGGGGTTCGTGAGTTTAATGAAAAAGCTATTAAGTAATTAAATCATTAAAAGATAATAAAACACTTGGGAGAATCAATGAATAATTTACTGCATATGTAATCATGTAATCAATAAAAAAGTAACTGTAGTCTGATTACTAGTATTTTAAAACGTAATGTAATCTAATCACAAGTACTTCATTTTGGGGATCTGATTACGTGATCCGGATTACATGCAATCCGCTTTTACCCAGCACTGAACGCAGAAATAAAAAGTTCTCACCAACGCACATGACTGCGCAATATAAACGAACGCAGCTCAGGACCATCAAAACGTTTCCCTGGACCTTCGTTGGTGCATATAGACACTCTCAGAAATGTTATCAGCAAGCTGTGAGATGCCGACAAACAAGATGGCTCAAAAGAGAGTTAGACGCAGTTCAAACAGCATGTTGATTTGATGAATTCTGGAATCTGTCAGACTAGCCTTGAAGAGAGGGACTGCACATCAGACAGCTGTAATCCATCCGCAGGCAAGGTGCTTCGTCAAAGGAAACTCCTAATCACGGTTTCTACCTCTGTGTGCTTTTCTATTCACGAATCTGTTTCATTGCTTTAAGTTAGGCTATGTTTTTGACACTGATTCATCTTCATTCAGCACAACCACCCACCTGTCATTCTGTCATTATTTACCCACCCACACGTCGTTCCGAGCTCCTGTAAAACTAGACATTTAACAATCTTCATGCTCTGGCTAACAATGAAAGATCATAGTGACCACGGTCTGTCAAACTCCATAAAAGAAAAAAAAAAAAGAGAAAAGAAATAAGAAAAAAGTAAGAAAGTTTACTAATTTACTACCAAGTTACTCTTGGATAAAAAATTATACATAATTAAATATAATTTCAACAGCTGTAAAGCAACACTTGGTCACAGCTTAATTTCAGATTTAAATTTAAACTCTATACCCAATTATGGCTTTTTAAAAATGATTTTGAATTATTATTATTTTTTAATGTTTACAAAATCACACCAGTTACACTAATTAGAGTTTAGGCTGCATTTGGATATTCATTTTATAAAATTACATTTATAATGTGAAGATTTTTATTCATTCTCACAAGGCAAGTTTTTTTTTTTTGTTACTGTGCACAAGTAATATCAATCATACTGCAGTTGGGATATTTTTCTTAAGTAATAACAACTCCAAAAAATACAGGTAACTTACAAAATTAAAATTCATTGAAAGTATGTTTTTATATATAAATTAAAAGCAGATAACTCCAACAGTCATTTCTTTGGCAAAAGCAGATAACTCCACATTTCATGTTTCAGATTTAAAAGAAAGCAAGTAATTCCTTTGTAATTGATCCTTCACTAACAGTTTGATTGACAGGCGATCTGGCCAATCATAACCCCAAATCCACCATTTTGTCCTTCAAAGCGGTCAGGGGAGTTAGTAGATTAACGTTGGTAAACTTGAATCACGTCTTTGAAACAACATTCCTTCTGATGTTCATTCGTGTTTATTTGATGCTATAAATGAACTAGTGTGAAGAGATGATCGCGACTCATTAAACACACACTAGACGCTATTTATTGATTAAACTTCTTAAAAAAATTACAATATTTTAAATATGAAACTGTTTCATATGTCTGTTGACGCGTTGTTAGTGTCTTTGAGGTATTTTTCACTGCCTGAGAACATGATGTGTGGCGTGAGAGCGCGTGGCTTGTCGGACATAGCAACAGTAACGAAAGGGGGCGGGGCTTTGCGAAGGGTCAATTGCATTTAAAAGACACTCAAACACATGTGTGCACACAAATACACACGCATGCGTGCACACACACACACACACACACACACACACACACACAAATGCAAAAGCACGACTAAGGATTCAGCATGTAAGACGTGTATAATGTACAAGAACTTGCAGGAGTTGAAATTATAAATCCGCGATCACTTTTAGTCAGCTTCGACGAAATTTCCCTCAGCTAGCGCATCTTTTTGAAGTGACTAGAAGCCTTGTCACCTGACCTGCATACTGCGTGCTGATTCGCTAAAAATGACTTATCGGTTTCTGTGGCACTTGTTGGTTTCAGTGAACAAAACCGGCTTTTCTGACATAAATGTATTTAGACAAAACGTTTAGCAGTCATTTTTTATTATTATTATTATTATCTCTTTTTTTTAAGTGCCGTTTATCGGTTTTTGCCAATGAACTCTTAATCTACAGTATATAAAATACAGACCATAAAATATCTAATTTTACCCTTTGAGATTGAGATCTTCTAAAGTTTAAGCCCCTGCTTTGACTCTTTGTTGAAAAAGAAAAAAATTGGACCCTATTTAAATAAGTAATGTGCGCCAGCTCTTCTCCATGTTCGGCAGTCATGTCGGTGACTTATTGTGCCCCGTGTGATACGTATGCATGACACGCACATCTCCAATGGTCCTCTCGCTCTCCTGGGTGATGTGGCCTGATCTCAGGTTAGACTGCATTAGAGAGGACTAAATCCACAGCATGATGAAGGGCGATTTGTGGACATGGTTGGCTAACCAAGCACCGCGCCAGAGCCCCTGTCCTCTTGCTTTCATTAAAAACTTCCTCCACTCACATGGAATGATTTATGAGCAGTTCCACACTGCTTCTCACCTGGGCTTCAGGACCCACAGATCTGCAAACAGCCAACCAGAACAAAACCACGCTCTCTGAACCCTGCCTGAACCCAGCCAATCGAATCAAAGCGCCGAGCAGGTATGGTCAGAGTAAAGGTGATGTAAAAGTGTTCACATGTGAGGTTGCAAGAATTCCAACGAAGACGTTTCTTTATAATGTAAATATACCTGAACAATTCACTTTTGATTAAAAGTCCTACTGATTTGGACGAGAGAGCTCAACGCGCTGCAAATAAGAAAACACATGCAAATAAATAAAAAAAGCATGCAAATAAACATGCAAATCCTCACAACACAAGCAAACACAAAAAGGTGCTGCAAATACACAAACGCACTTCAAATACAAAAACCACAACGGAAATGGTTGAACTGGTTTTGGACACAGATAATAAGCAGGTCCTAGTAGGGTCCGTCACTTTTTGGGGTCCCCCTTGAAACATTTCCGTTCTGGTTTGTGCTATTTGCAGCGCGCTTTTGTGTTTGCATGTGTTGTGAGGATTTGTAGCACGTGTTGTCAAACTGATGATCACGTTTTTGTTTTTATTTGCATGCGTTTTTTTTTTTTATTTGCATGTTTTCCTATTTGCAACGCTTTGAGCTCTCTCAGCCACCGTAGTATTCATCTTCAAATTGGGAATCTTTGTTTTGGCCAATCATTGTTTTAAAATTAAATAATAAGAATTGCAATAAAGTTACTTTGATGCAATAAACAGTATGAACAGTGTCTTCTTTTTATGCCTTAAATATCTAAATCTCATAAATGCGTTTTAAAAATACTGAATTGAATCATTGCTGTTGAATCAAACTGGGTCGCTGATTATGATTTCACTTTTTTCACTCTAGTTAATGTTGCTGATAAACAACATCTGTGAAGTTACGAAGCTCAAAGGGAGATATTTCCTTTTAAAGAATTGGCTGTTTAGTGACGACTACAACGAGCTTCTTTCCGGGTAAATGACATCACTAACCCGAAAATTTACATAAACCCTGCATATAAAGGGACACACACAAATTTGCCCCGATTTGGGGGTGAGAAAAACAAGCTATAATCAATGATCCGTGGGGTATTTTGAGCTGAAACTTTCTGGAGATATTACATCTTGTAACAGGGGCATTATAGGAAACAAACTGAAAACACGTGAACTGAATTCATGCCTATAATGAACTGAATCGATTCAGTAATTCACAAACCCTACAAACCAGTTTGACTGATTCACTCCAAACAACTTGTTCAAAAGAATCGATTTACTCATTAACTGGACCAATGACAGCCTACATCTCTGCAGCGCCACACAACATCTGAGTGAATTTAATAAAAGAAGACTCATTTACCACCGAGTGCAAACAACATTTTACAATAGATGACTCTGTCCATTTAATAAGGATCTTTAGCTTGCAACAGGCGGTTTACTGTTTGAGCTGACAACTCCTGCGTTCGATGCCTATTAGCTTGTTTCCTGTGGGAATATAGTAGACGGGGTATGTGGAATCAGCCGATTGCCTTGTGTCCCAGTCTTAAGCCGTAAAGTCTCAATCTTAGACGACATGCACACTAAATTGCTGAAGAACCACCTAATGCAAAGACAAAAATGTGCCGGGTGAAATTGTTGCGGCCTGATTAGATAAACTGGTTTGAGTGAAACAAAGTTGTAGCTGGATCTGCCCAAGTCTGAGGACTGCATTTCTGCCAAATGATACTTCAGTCTAAACATAAGTTTTATGTAATTTAATTACATAGCATTTTTCCATCCATTTGGATGACACAGTTTTAACATAAACAAACTTACTGTGATTCATATTTGTCAGTCAAACGTAAATGAAATAGGTAAGATTTATGTAATAGTTCACAGGTTAATGAACACCGTTTAGTGGTCATGTGTGTGCGCACTACTGAGTTAAAGTACCGTTGAAGCAGTGTCAGAGTTAATGAGATCATTAAGTGATGATTGGGCATTAATGATGAACGCCTGCTGTTAACAAGCAGAATCAACGAAGGACGGAGAAACACAAGAACTACAACTGACTTCAACTGAAGATAAAAGACATTTAATCTCTCACTATTCACATTCTCAACTATTACATTTACACATGACTGACACATATGAATCACTTTAAGTTTATTAGTTTGTTTATGTTAAAACTATGTCATCCAAATGGATGGAAAATTGCTACGTAATTAAGTGACATAAAACTAAGTATTTTTTTGAGTGATTGCCTGTATGTTGTCCTGCGGTTTTATCTATTATAGATTTACCTACCAATTTATAATGAAATAAAATGGTCTCTTTACCTGTCAGTCAGACGGTCTTTTTACATTCCTAGGGTTTTTGAAAGCCTGACCGTACGAGACTTCAATAGCACATACCTGAAAGTTAAAAGTGCCTTGAATTTGGTCATTATTTGATGAATTACTGTTATTGTTAATCGTCTGTAAAAAAAAAAAAAACCGTACACAATCAACTCTTTAAAATAGCATTGATGCTTTAAGAGTTCAACATCAATTGCACACATTTATTTTCTTCCGTGAATGTAGTTCATATAATTGCAACACGTGTGAGTTTTATAATAAGACTAGAAACGCCATGTCATAATTGCTTCATGTATTCGTATATGACTTTCATTTTATTTGTGCTTTTGAAATCTGGGTGGTCGAAATTATGTTTGAATTCACACCTTCATGTATTTTTGGTCGCTGTGGATTTTGTCACATTATCCCTGATTTTTGCTCTGGCGAATAAATAAGCTGCACGTTAATTTATTCCCAGCTGGCAGCTCCTCTTTCTCCTCCCCTGCATGTTTGTTCTCTGAGGGAGGAACAATCATCGGGTCCTTCCATGAGAACAGCTGGCAGCGTTTCAGCTCTGTCCTCGATAATTAAAGCTCAGAAAATATTGCGCCCTCCTGCTGCCTGCAATCAAATCCATACATTTCATATTTCTGACCCATATTTCAGCGCACTAGGTAAACGGTTCCTTCGCTGCCATCTGTTGAATTGAACCTTAATGGCATCTGCTGCTTTCATTAGCTTTTATTTGTCATTCTCTAAGCTGTCCTTTTTGCAGCCCGTTACGCTTGCTTGCACTGTAATGCACATATAACAGAATTCTGACAGATACAGAGCAAGTCGAAGCGTGCCCTCTGGGTTTGCTATGAATCTCGATTTCACAGAGAACCACACTGAGAGCTGAGGTGTTCACGCAGAGATGTTTGGATGTTGCCCACGGGATCATTTATTGAGCCTGACGGTGTTTTCTAAGCTGCAAATGGGTCAAATGCAGCCCAAATATGTATTTTTATTCATTTAAAATGAATTAAAATGAACAGAACTTAAAAAAAATGCAGGTGGAAATCTCTTCCAGAGATGGGAAAGGAATAATTAGAAAGAAATAATAAAGAAAAAGGAATGTTAAATGCCAAAGTATGCATAAACAAGTTCCATGAACAAATAAAAATAAAGTTAATAACCAAAAAAGTAAAGGGGGAAACTAATAAATAAAGGGGGAAAATAATACTAAATTCAGGAATATCCTTAAAGGAATGGTTCATTTTCAAAAAAAAATCCATCCTAGGTGTATATGACTTTCTTCTTTCTGATGAACACAATTTGAGTTATATTAATTAATATTCTGATGCATCCAAGCTTTAGAATGGCAGTGAACAGGATCAACGAGTATAAAGCTCAAGAAAGTGCATCCATCCAAAGCAAAACGCACTCCACACGCTCCGCTCCGGAGGGTTAATAAAGGCCTTCTGAAGTGAAGCGATTTGTGTAATGAGAATATCCATTTTTAACAAGTTATAAAGTAAATTATCTAGCTTCCGCCTTCAACTCGCAAAGAAAGTGTAATAATAATAAAAAAGTGTAAACGCTTACGCTACGTCTTCTGTATTCAAATTATGAGAAAAGCTTAACTGAAAGCTTGGATGCGTCAGGATATTTATTAATGTAACTCCGATTGTGTTCATCTGACAGAAGAAAGTCATATACACCAGGAATGGCTTGAGGGTGTAAATAAAAATGAATTGTATTTGTTTTATAAAGTTATATATATATATATATATACATAAAAAAAAAAAATATATGTATATATATATATATATATTTTTTTTTTTTCAATTTTCCTATTACTACTCTTTATTTATTTATATATTGTTAATGTTTGAAGGTTTGGGCCTCCAAACACACACACACACACACACACACACACACACACACACACACACACACACACGTTGTTGTTTTCATGTTTTATGGGGACATTCCATAAGCGTAATGGTTTTTATACTGTACAAACTGTACATTCTTACACTACCTCTAGCCCTAAACCTACCCATCACAGAAAATGTTCTGCTATTTTAGATTATCAAAAAAGATCATTCTGTATGATTTATAAGCTTGTTTCCTCATGGGGACCAAAAAAAAACGTCCCCACAAGATCAAAATTTACTAGTATTACTGTAACTGTGGGGACATTTGGTCCCCGTAACGTAGGGAATATCCGCCCACACACACACACACATATATATATTAGAAATATTATTAACATATCTATAATGTACTAGAGGACATAGCAACACACAAATAAAAAACATGTACTAATACAGCTAATACTCACATAAATAGTGAATTAAACCCGTGGACTAAACCCAAACCAGCTCTTTGGGTAAAATTAGAGTCGCATCTCCTTGCTGTACTTTTATTCTGTGAATGTACAACCTCAATTCGTTTAGTCATGTTCCACATAATGATGTCATTGGAGTCTTTTATCTGGCTGGATTCTCTGGATACTCATGAACTCCATCTACCGCGCTTCAGAGAGACTAGAGAAAATAAAGGATTTAAGCCCAAATTGTTAAAGATATTCTCAAACGGTCTAGGAGAGTTTTCTTTAATCCATTGACTCTGTTGAGGTGGATGAGAAAAGACTATCAATTTGACCACTCTAAAACTCTCCACATTACAGGAATGTATAGTGAAACAGTGAGATCACACTTGACCTTAACTTCTAGAGGATTCTCACACATCTATTTTAGCTGTCATTGTGTTCAGGGAAAAGCTAATGTTCAGTAATGGCTCTTCAGTCGTACTCGGCGCTAGCCCTGACAGAATAAGGCGACCTTCGCTCTTCCGGGAGGGCGGCGGAGCTCTCGGCGTCGGCGATTGTTAATCAGCCAATAGGGCTGTGACTCACGCGTCTGCCGTTAATGCATGAGCAGACTTTTCACATCAGAGCCAACAATACCACTCTCCATAACTCTGCTCTCTGTATTCACATTAAAAGCCCTGTCATTGAAACAGCTTCTACTTCACTTTATGAACACACACGCAGCTTAAGGTCACAAAAGATGCACTTTAATGGGATATGCTTCCATCACTAAAATTAAATATTACTGCAGAGTTTTTAGGCCGAATTTTGGCTTGTTTCCCTCTGTCAATTTCTGTTCTGCTCCATAATGTCAAAAGGCCGTGCTGCACGCCGCACGGGCTAAATATTAGAACTATCAGAGCGTTTCAAATCCTCCGAACTGCGTCGTGATTGGTCGAGCTGGGAGGCCTGGAAGGAAAGTGTAGCTGAATTTAAGTGGCCAAATGAAATGTGATGAGTCAGGATAGCAGACAGCCAAAAAATCCATCCCCGAATACCATTACCTGAAGTGATCTGTGAAATGAATGTCAAAGTTGGTAAAATATGAGCGGGTTGAAAGAATGCTTCATTTTCCTTGAAAAGAACAAAGGTCTTTCATCAAATGTAACCCCCCCCCCCCCCCGATCCTTGTAATAATGGGAAACACTTCCATTTCCTGCAGGAATGATTGAAGAGTTCATCATTAAAGAGATTTGATCAATTTTATTTTGCTTTTTTTTTTCTTCTATGTGCTCGTCATTGACTAATTCATGTTAATTTTCCTTAAAAAAAAATAAAAAGCTACGGTGGCCGAGAGAGCTCAAAGCGCTGCAAATAAGAAAACACATGCAAATAAAAAAAAGCACACGCAAATAAAAAAACGCATGCAAATAAATAAAGTACATGCAAATAAAAAAACACATGCCAAAAAAAAAACGTGATCATCAGTTTGACAACACATGCAAATACAAAAACGCGCTGCATATACATAAAGCGCTGCAAATAGCACAAACCACAACGGAAATGTTTCAAGGGGGACCCCAAAAAGTGACGGACCCTACTAGGACCTGCTTATTATCTGTGTCCAAAACCGGTTCAACTCACTCGTTCACTTCACTAATCCCTATATAGTGTACGGCATTTGAGTGCACAGTGTGTTCACAAACATTAAATACTATAAAAACTGCAAACAAAAATAAACAACTGTACATTATTTCATGTATTTATTATTTTTAATAAAGTGTTTTTCAGTTTGCTAGAAACTCACAGCGCCTCAGGCGGCCGTTACGATGACGTCACATTAGTGCGCTACAGATGATTAACGAATATTTTTAAATCATCCACTAAATTATCATCTCTTAAAGTTTAATGAGTGAACAACAATGCCACATATTAAAACTCTTTTCTGTCAGTGAAACACATTACATGGAGTTAATGCCTACATAATACATTTAATATTTTTTATTAAAAAAAATTTTAATGCTTTTTTTTATTTGCATGTGTTTTTTTATTTGCATGTGCTTTTTTATTTGCATGTGTTTTTTATTTGCATGTGTTTTTTTATTTGCATGTGTTTTTTTTATTTGCATGTGTTTTTTTTATTTATTTGCATGTGCTTTTTTTTATTTGCAGCGCATTGAGCTCTTTCGGGCACCGTAAAAAGCACCATAAAAGTAGTCCTCATGAATTAAATTGAGTTAAACTCAGATTTGTGAACAAGCCAGTCAAGGTGAACTTGATGATTTGAAAATGACGATAATGGTTCTCGAGTGACGACGACTATCTCTACAGCACTTGGTCTTTTTGTGTTGTTTTGCATCTTTGTATCATTTAGGACAAGATGTGCTTACAATGATCAGATGTTGTATAGAACAAAAAAAAATCTAATAAAGTTGTGCTGCGTGCCTACTGCAAACTAGTGTGGAATAAATTATATGAGGCTGAGCAAATGACAGAATACATTTACGGGAGAACTCTCCGTTTAAGCTACAGGGACACATTCAGCATCCATTCACTTGCATGACACGAGCTCCCAAAATATCAATCAGAAGGTTTGAAGAGGGTATTTACCAACCTTTATTATGCTTAACTTCCTTCCAGCATTTCTGAAAATAAATGCATCCTCTGAAGTCTCAGTTCATCAAACGTTCATTTTAATCTCGCATCCGGAACACAGAGTAATTTGGTTTTAAAATGTAGAAAAATCCATCTTAAACCTGCTACAGCAATCAGGAGTGTATTGGCTCTTACTGTATGGTTTGATTTAGTTGTGTTACAGGTCCCTTAATTTTATGATTAAAGTGTTTTATTATTGAGCCACAAGGAAAACAACGAATGAGATACGTATGGAAGCTTAAAACTCGAAGAGAAACAGGTATAATTTTTGTTGTCTTAAAATGTAAAATAAAGCTCAAAACCTGACAGAACGAACTTCACCCAGACCTTAATCCTTCCTTTTATATATCTAGAGGCTCTAGATTGTAGTACCTCTGCAGAACAACTAAAGGCAAGCTGAATTATTGAATTACAGACTGGCTGTCGGCCAAAACTACAGCTGCACTGTAATAGGCACAAGCCTTTGAGAACGGCAGAAAGCACAAGAGATTCTCTGTACTCTATGCACCGTATGCAGTCTTAAAGCGACTATTTGGATTCATTTTTAGTGTTTTACGTCAGGTAAATCTTTTAGAAGAGATTGTCCAGTCGACTTTAGCTGGGTTTCCTGTTCATCCAACAAATCAAGATCATTGTGACTTGTGTTATCTTACGGTAAAGCAGTGTCTAATTGCCAAAGCAGGACATAGATCGATATGATGTAGACTTGAAAGGGGTGGTTCACCAAAAAAAGAAATCATCATTTAATCAGCCTCATTTCATTTCAAACCTGTAGGACTTTCTTTCGTCTGTAGAACACAAAGGCAGGTTGTTTTCATTTTTGGATGAAATGATCATTTTTTATGTACTACTTAGACAACATTTATGTGAAGATCAGTAGAAATTAAGCATAATTGCATATACTTTGGTGAAGTCTTGACTGTGCATCTATATGACGCTTCATTTTTGACTGCAGTCACTCAAAATATCAGGTTTTACTGAACATATGGCAAGCTGAATTTCTGTAGTTTAAATGACTGCGACGGCCATGTGTGCACGTTGCTTTCCTCTTGATTCTGCTCGTAATTCCTTCTGATCTTTACCTCTCTCATCATTTCATGGTTTAATATATCATTTCTGCTTAAATATATATAAAATGATGGGTTATTATAAGGCTGTCAAGTTAAATTTAATTTGGATCACAAAATATGAAATATTTTTGACAGCCCAAGTATAATTGTGAATGCAAATACATTATTTAATATTTACGTTATGCTATAGAGTTTCACAAAATAAATGAATGCATCGATCAGTAAATCACACAAACATGAATCCCAGAGAATAAGACAAAACTCCAGTTGCTGTAGTGATCGACACAGAAGGCTCGTGCTCATGAAGGACTTGCACATGCCGCATTGTGTTAACGTTCACAGCCATTACAAATGATGGAAATGAACCTCCCCATTAACAGCCTCTCTGGGTTTCGTCTGTAGAGCTCTTGCTGACTCTCCTCACTCAAGAGCTCTTTTTATGACCCCTTCCACTATGCAATTAGCTTAATCTCATGTTCAGATGCAGTTGTTTGCTTGCATACATGAATTATATTCATTTATGACTCTAATACACAATATTAGGGAAATCTGTGCTTCATTAATATTCTCCGAGGCTATTTGTTCCAAGAGTCGATGATAGCAGGATTGGGCAAAATCCAGATTATGAGAATTGACTCCCTTTCTGTTCATGAGCGCTCCACTTGGCTCCACGGGACATTTGGAATACAAAGATTTTCACAACGATAAGCTTGTAGTAATGTTTTATAATAAAATTGGTTTCCACACGGATGCAGCCGTTCGTCTTTGTGTCATTCCGTCTGTTTACAGCTAGTAGGCTATATTCGCATGTGAGGATGCAGCAGGTGACTAATCATTTTTAGCCTTTTCTCACAGCAGCTGGAATAATTGGAATCGGATTGTAATTCAGAAAGGTCCAAATAACAGTCATCAGTGACAACTGGAAATTCACCTCTAGTCAAAAGCAAAAGACTGCGGAGTGGCTACAGAAATTGAAATCTTCAGGTAACACTACGCTAAATACACACAGTCACGCAATATTGATGTTGTTAACATTAATAAATTCCGAGACGTACAATCTGTGATTCCACACAGATGTGTTGACTGGCAGCAAACATTAGATTCATCTGCGCTGAGACGCCGGGTCGATGCACAACCCACGTAAAGGTGATAATTCCGCAAATAACTGCAATTCCAGGTTTCAAACAGAGATGGCGACAAAGAAGCAAAACTTACGGACTTCAGCTTTAAATAAAATAATTAAGAATTAAATTAAGAATTTATGTGAATATTTAAATAAATGTTTAGATTTAAGTGTTATTATATTTAAAATTAATACTTAAATAATAATAATAGCATACTGAGCCTATTATTCTCTAAATTGTAAAAAAAAAAAAAAATCCCTATGTACTGCCACAACTATTCACACTGATAAACAGATTAAAATGTTGTTATGCAGCACCTCAAAATGTGCACCACATTGCTTTCAGCTAAAATTCCTTAATCCAAATTGATTGTTAGTGGTAGTGCCTTTAAAGCTTTTTATTTAGAACATTTTATACCCAGAAAGTATATAAGTATATCAACTAGAATAGATAGATAGAGATGGATGGATAGATAGATAGATAGATAGATAGATAGATAGATAGATAGATAGATAGATAGACGGATAGACGGATAGACGGATAGACGGATAGACGGATAGACGGATAGACGGATAGACGGATAGACGGATAGACGGATAGACAGATAGATAGATAGATAGATAGATAGATAGATAGATAGATAGATAGATAGATAGATAGATAGATGATGGACATTAGGACAAATACCGGTGAGAAAACATCACCTAAAAATACAATTCTTGTGACATCCCTCTGACATGAGACCCCAGATAATGAATCTCCCACTTTCCCCACTCACTCTATCCAGCTGGTTGGAGCTCCATGAGCACCTGTCACAGATGCTGGTAGTCACAATCTCTCAGGGATGAGGTGTGGATGTTGGCGGATTTGTATGGGATGTTGCAATATTCAGCGATGTCTGAGTGGTTTAGCTTAGTGTTTAATTACTGTATATGGGCTGAGAGCTGAAACATTATGGTTTTTTTTTATAGAAAATACACTTGTTTTATGACAAACCTGGTTCTCTGTCGTGCTTTCTGAAAACTTCACCATTTATAACTGCAGATTTAGATAGGCTATAATCATGCAGCTTCAGAGACAAATCAATAAAAAGTCATTAAAATTCAGCTGAGTTGACGATTATGAACCCTGACACATTTGTACACTGTAAAAGCTATTTGTGAGAATTATTCAAGGGAAGTGTAACCAATAAAACAATTAACTTTGCTAAATTTACCTACAGTATAAAATCTAAAAAAAAAAATGCATAAATCCGCAATAGCTGCGTTTCCACTGTCGGGCCAAAAGCGAGCTCACTAGTGCGTGCCAGGGCCGGTAGTGAGTCATCACTGCTCTGCATTTCCCTGGTTATCATATCAGACTACCAGCTAACATAACGTTTAAGACATTTAAAACCATTTTCAGATCAAAATTCAATTTCAGACACCAGTGAGTTTGCGATTGCAATCTGGCTGGGATTATATTACAAATTTATAAGCAATGCTAAATGCTACTTATGTTAAACATTGCAATAATAATTACATATATCGTTCTGATGTGACAGACATAGGCTAGTGAGAGCTGTGTGTGTAAACCTCGCTCCTGCACAGGGGCCTGGGTCGTGTCCCGCTTGGAGCTGGCAGGTGTGAACTGGAGGAGCTACATTGGTGCCGTGACCCGGATGGGAGTGCGGTTTAGGGGGCTGAGTGTAACAGACATGGGATAGTAAGAGCTGTGTGTGCAAACCTCACTAGCCTGAACTCACCAGGTGCTCCAGAGACTGTGGTCTTTAGCCTCCTTGCCACCTCCCATGCAGACGGGCTGGGGTTCACGTCCCGCTTGGAGTGGGCAGGTATGAGCTGGATCTAGCTAATTTTTCAACACTTAGATTCCCTTGCTGGTGAAATTGTGGGCTTGTAAGATGTTGTTCTGTGGAGGCGAGTTGTAGGGTAGTGCTGCGGGCGACTGGCCCGACAGTGGAAATACAGCTTGATTTTGGCCTCCCAGTCCGAGGCTATTGGCCTCGCCCTGGATCGCACAGGGCCAATAGTGGAAAAACGACTATTGATAAGAGGGGGGTGATGACCTCAGGCTTCATGTTTATGCATAAAGAGGTTTTTGCAATTCAATTTTCATACATTTGAAAAGGATTTCTTCACAAATTTCTGCTTCCAACCAAATACATACTCCAGAAGACCACAAATACAGTCTTTGTCCTCACAACAAAAAGGCGTGTTGGTCTTTTTCAGCAGGTTACACTGAAAGACTGCCATTCTGGCAGAGTCCGGCAATCCCAAGTGCCCACAGGCTCAAAGCACAACATATTGTTTCCCATCCAGCATTCAGGCGGGTCTGAAAGGGCCCCGTGTGCCACAGTCTCAGCGCCAGCGATTGTGTGTGTTCACTCACTCCGTTTGCCCAGCCACACTTCTTCACGGGACGTTTTCTGAGATGTTAAGTAACAATTAAAGTAACTAATTGAGTAACAGATTGAAATTTAAACTGTATTCACTAATAATCTTCCACTCCACTGAGCTCTTGACAGCACTTTAGCAATCAGATTAAATTTCTTCACATTTGAAAAAAGTGACGGTTTGAGTTGCTGCCTTGTTTTCTTCTGTCGAACCATGGGAGAATGAATCTCGAACAGATCTAGTCTAATGTTATTTACACAGGCCAGGTTTCAGTCACTGACGTGGGATGGAGCTTTAACTCGTAGATGGATCACATATCGATTTCTGTACCGTAATTCATTTTATATAACGGCTGGCAAGGCACATATGTGGATAGTGAGTGGGCTTCCGCAGATATTTTTATATCCTTTTAAGGATCGAGACCAGAACAAACACTGGTTTATGGTCTTACTCGATTATAGTGACGTGTCCAGAGTTGAGATTTTTATTAGCCTTGAATCAATGATGTTTTTTCTCTTGGCTTGAGAACTAAATAAACATCCAGTCGATCTTTACCACTTCCAGACCAGTGAGAGGCTCCTACGACGAAAGACCAGCGCAAAAGTGTTGCCAAGTACAATCTGAATGGATCGATCCAACTATCAAAAATATGTTCCAAGAACGTTTCGCCAATGTTTATATTCCGTTATGGAATCCGTTAATACCTCCTGTTTTAATCATTGTTCTCGCAAATTGTTTTCCAACTTCATTAGAATGTTACTTTGTGGAATGTTTGAATCAAGCAGTAATATTTAAACTATGTTAGACGAACACACATCTAAAACCTGGATATTATCATTAATTCTAATCATCTGAGCTTTAAAAAAAGAGACTAATTTCTCAGGAGCCACAGGAAAATGACACTTAGTGCTGTGCTTAAACAGCCCTTATTATTAAAATGAATGTCTATTCAGCAAATCCACACTATGCACTCACTTACATTCAAATATAGTCTACCACAGACTTTTATTGTTCTTAATGCGGGTAATTATATAACTAAACCTAACTCTTACCCATTACACTCGCCTTACACCTTCTGTCTTTTTTTATAGTTTAATTAAGACATTATTGTGCTCGTTTATGAACCTGTTTTACTACTGAAGGATATCCTCATGAAGTGATTTAATTATGTAACATTTTGAGCAATTTGGCCCTCATATGTATGGTGTGGCAAACACACACACACACACACACACACACACATATACTTGTACATCTATCTTTGTGAGGACATTTGTCGACACAATGCAATTTTTAGCTCCTTTAGCCTAACCTGAACCCTTACTTTAAACCTAATTATAATCTTTAATCTCTAAAACCAAGTCTTGACCCTCAAACAGGCCTTTCAAGGGGTCTCAGAATGTGAGGACCAGCCAAAATGTTCTGACTTTGCTCTCTTTGTCCTCACTCTGATGATCTAAAACTCAAACCAGACCTCACAAAGATAGATGTAGAAGTACACACACACAGTTTTGAAACAGCAATCAAAATAATGCAACACAGTACTATAACAAATGAATGGACATTTCTTCAGCTTCAGTCATTTTTATGTCTCAACTTTTATTAAAACGTATCTAAAGGTCACGGTAAAACTCTCTTGGAAACTTTTGATCATGCCGTCATCATTTATTTCTGCTGCATTTCAAATGCCTTTTATGTTTAGATTTATTGTTTCGATGTTTAGTTATTTCAAGAAACATCTCTAAAGCAACATTCAAACTTGGGTCACATCGCACGAAAAAAGAAGCAATAATTGTAAAAGGACAAACAAAAAAAAAATACTGCACACTGGCCTTACGTAAATAACCACTCTAATGCAGTAAATGCGGAACACAGGGAAATCTGCTGGGTGAATGTCTGCTCTCTTTGTCAGTTACAGTAAGTGCGGGCCATGTTTCTTATCTTCATGGTACGCCTGCAACGGCTGAAGCGTTTGCAGTGATGTGGATGGCTGCTATTTCTGTGTGGGCTCTCAGAGCTGGATTAACACTCTATCAAAATGATAAATGCACCGAGGCTCTTCATGCATTTCTCTTTTGTGTGCGTAATCTATGCTGTTCATGACCAGGCATTCTGTCAGCATGTTTTCTTCTTCACTGCCTGATTTTCAATAGAGAAACTGCACTGCTTTCAAATTTGATAATTTAGGAAAGGAAGATCTTAAGTTAAGCATAGGCCAGTTTCTCTGAATTATTTTTTGTTAATGGCAGCTGCTTACCACTATGTTCACAGTAATACTAGATACAATTTGCAAATTGTCTTTCTGTTCATTGTGTGAATATGAAAGTTATCACCAAACTTTCAGTTGTCGGTACCAATACCAGCAAAATTTCATAATTCATGGTCAATGTAATGCATTACAAGGAACTTGAGGTTACTTTTTTAGAGTAACGCATTACTTTTACATTTACAGTAAAATATCTTAGGGAAACTTATTGGATATGTGAATATATATTTGCATTTCCATCAGCCTGAGGCTTATCCATGTCACTTTTTGCATCAAAAGTCCTTTATAGTTAGCCAAAATTAGAACTTTTTTTTTTGTTATTAAAAAATAAAAAAAAGCAAGCCCGGCCCAGGTGAGAAAAATTAAAGTAACCCATTCCATTCTATGAAAAGTAACTAGGCCTAATTAACACAATCAGTTACTTTTTTTTAGGGAGTAACGCAACATTGTAACACATTTTAAAAGTAAATGCTCACGGTATCAATGGCTATCGCAAATATTTCATTTTAATACTTCTTTTTGATTTAACTGTTTAAAAATATTACAAAAATGAAATGAGTTATAAATTAGTTATAAACTAGTTATTGATATTAATAATTTTACAAAAAAAATACATTAAATGGCATGTAGCCTTCAATTATCAAATGAAAGATAAGTGAAAATCAAGAAACACATTAACAAGTTCCAGTTCTATTGCATAGAAGCTGCAGGACAAGCTCACTGAGTAAAAACTCCTATAATAATAATAAAAAAATCGTCATGTTTATACATTGTTGTAATCATTCGCGAGGGTACGGGGCTCACACTGAACAAAATCTGGCATATGGATGGGATTCTGTCAAGCTTAAATTCCTCTGATTGGCCATTGCCTGCACGCACTCAACAGACATGTCTCTGATTGGCTGTAATTCTCAACGGTAACACTTTACTGGAAGGGGTGCGCATAAGACTGACATGACACCTTCATAATCGTGACATGACACAGGAAAGAGGGTTTATGACAACTGACGAGAAGTGTCATTCGCTCAATTATGTCATTTTCAATGCAAAGATGACATTGTTTGAGATGTCTTTGTCATGACAACTTGACATTAACCAAAACATCATAACCTGTCAGTATCTTTGTCATAAACATGATATAACAGATTAATTATAAAACTTAAGAAACAACTTTTGGGTTTTTTACTTTTTATGGGCTAATATTACATCAAACTGTCATGTGGTTGGTTTAACTGTCATGAATATTTTTCTGACCACTTTTTTTTAGTGGTACAAATTGAATTTGTCATTAAAATGTCATTAGGTGTTAATACAAATTATTTTATAATGGTACCATTTTTCATTTCATAATTTCTTTTTTAAGTACCACTGTAGTTTAGTGAGGGAAAATATTCATGATGCTTATATATGTCTAGTTAATGTCAAGTTGTCACGACAAAGACATCTCAAACAATGTCATCTTTGCATTAAAAATGACATATTTGAGCGAATGACACTTCTCGTCAGTTGTCATAAACCCTCTTTCCAGTGTCATGTCACGATTATGAAGGTGTCATGTCAGTCTTATGCGCACCCCTTCCAGTAAAGTGTTCCCTGCTCAACTTTACAAAATACAATGTAAATACAAAGCTTTTGAAGCTCTCAAATATGCACGAAAGTGTTTGAAAGCAGCCATTTATCATCGGGTTCCGGTCCTGCAGAAAGGCTGATAACATTTTTAAAATTTAAGTATCTACATGGTACCAAAGCACTGGTACTTCTGACAAAACTAAAAGGTATATAGAGGATTTTTTGGGGTGAAATTCTTGTGGAACAGAAATGGAAAAATCTAGAAAAATGTACAAAAATTAACAACGTATAAAGAATAAATAATGACGGAATATTCATTCGCGCACTGTTACTTTAAGTGTTTTACTGAGTGCTGTTCATTGACTATTTCTCTGCCTCTTCACCAGGTGGCTTCTGATCAACAAATATACACATCCCTCATTAGCAGCTCATTAGTAAACACCGGCCAAGAGCTTGTTAACTTATGTTTATTACTGTTTTCGTCCATGGGAGGAAAAATATTGCTCATTTTCAGTGAGTTGGAAAAGAAATTAATCATCTTCACCCCGGGTCCGCAGATATCTCTACTGTAAACATAAGAGCCCCCTGTGCCTTCAATTAGGCTGCACAATAGCTAGCATGTTGACACGCAGTGGCAGGACTAATCCTTTTGAAACAAATCATTAACATTTTGTCATTGTTATGCAACTGTGGTCACATTTTTTCACGTAAGGTTAATTTTTGAGTGACCCACATCGACAAGGATGCGAGTGGTATATATTCATTGAAACTGAACTGAGACAATGCAGTTTTCTCCTGATTGCTTTTGCTAATGTAATATATATATATATATACACTCACCTAAAGGATTAGGAACACCTGTTCAATTTCTCATTAATGCAATTATCTAATCAACCAATCACATGGCAGTTGCTTCAACGCATTTAGGGGTGTGGTTCTGGTCAAGACAATCTCCAAACTGAATGTCAGAATGGGAAAGATTTAAGCGATTTAAGCCGTTTTGAGCGTGGCATGGTTGTTGGTGCCGGACGGGCCGGTCTGAGTACTTCACAATCTGCTCCGTTACTGGGATTTTCACGCACAACCATTTCTAGGGTTTACAAAGAATGGTGTGAAAAGGGAAAAACATCCAGTATGCGGCAGTCCTGTGGGAGAAAATGCCTTGTTGATGCTAGAGGTCAGAGGAGAACGGGCCGACTGATTCAAGCTGATAGAAGAGCAACTTTGACTGAAATAACCACTCGTTACAACCGAGGTCTGCAGCAAAGCATGTGTGAAGCCACAACACGCACAACCTCGAGGCGGATGAGCTACAACAGCAGAAGACCCCACCGGGTACCACTCATCTCCACTACAAATAGGAAAAAGAGGCTTCAATTTGCACGATCTCACCAAAACTGGACAGTTGAAGACTGGTAAAATGTTGCCTGGTCTGATGAGTCTCCATTTCTGTTGAGACATTCAGATGGTCGAGTCAGAATTTGGCGTAAACAGAATGAGAACATTGTGCACACTGTGCAGGCTGGTGGTGGTGGTGTAATGGTGTGGGGGTGTTTTCTTGCCACACTTTAGGCCCCTTAGTGCCAATTGGGCATCGTTTAAATGCCACGGCCTACCTGAGCATTGTTTCTGACCATGTCCATCCCTTCATGGCCACCATGTACCCATCCTCTGAATCTCCATCAACTGCAAGATGCTCTCCTATCAATATGGGCCAACATTTCTAAAGAATGCTTTCAGCACCTTGTTGAATCAATGCCATGTAGAATTAAGGCAGTTCTGAAGGCGAAAGGGGGTCAATAATCCTTTAGGTGAGTGTATATATATATATATATATATATATATATATATATATATATATATATATATATACACACACTCACTGGCCACTTAATTACATACACTTTGCTAGTATGTTGGGAATCTGTGAAAAGTAAGTCTTCTTTACATTTGTTATTTGTAGCATCCAAGATAAGCACAATTATCATTTTGATGAACAATACAACACACCCGTCCTCCCTCTCCGTTGTAAACAAACGCAGCATCAGCTCACATTTGTATTTGCAAATACAATTGGTTTTGTTGACTTTCAAAATGACTGTGGCCATTAACTTGAATTATACGACTAAACCATGGACCATGATTTCAGCTAAATATCTTCTTTACTTTTATACCGATCCTAACAATCCTTTTAATTCTTTGTGGCATAGATTCAAGAAAGTGCTGGAAACGATTTTGCGATTTTGGTCCATACTGACATGACAGCATCACGGAGTTGAGGTGTAAGTTGATCCCAAAGGTGCTCTGTTGGATTGAGATCTGGAGACTGTGGAGCCATGCGGATGGACATGGTCAGCAACAATACTCAAGGCTGTGACATTTAAACGATGCTCAATTTGTACTAAGTGTGCCAAGAAAATATCCCCACACCATTACACCACCAGCAGCCTGAACCGTTGATGCAAGGCAGGATGGATCCATGCTTTCATGCTGTTTTGCCACATATTTCTCAGCAGAAACCGAGACTCATCAGACCAGGCAATGTTTTTCAGTTTTCTATCGTCCAGTTTTGGTGAGCTCATGTAAATTGCAGCTTCAGTTTCCTGTTCTTAGCTGACAGGAGTGGCTCTAGTGTGGTCTTCATCTTCTGTACCCCATCTTCTTCAAGGTTTGACGTGTTGTGTGTTCAGAGATGCTCTTTGCAGACCTCAGTTGTGCTTATATGAGTTATTGTTGCCTTTCTATGAGCCCGAACCAGCCATTCTCCTCTGACCTCTGGCATCAACAAGGCATTTTCGCCCACAGAACTGCCTCTCACTGGATATTTTCTCTTTTCAGACCATTCTCTGTAAACCCTAGAATGGTTGTGTGTGGAAATCCCAGTGGATCAGCAGTTTCTGAAACTCAGACTAGCCCATCTGGCACCAACAACCATGTCGCGTTCAAAGCCACTTTAATCACCTTTCTTCCCCATTCTGATGCTCAGCTTGAGCTTCAGCAGATCTTCTTGAACATGTCGACATGCCTAAATACATGAGTTGCTGCCATGTAATTTGCTGATTAGATATTTGTTTTAAGGAGCAGTTGAACACATTGACCTAAAAAAGTGGCCGGTGATTGTATATGCATGCTAAACACACACAAAAAACCCACTATAAACCATGCATATGACAGCAAAATAAACAAATAAAATGTAACACAATATAATTAAACATAAGAAAAAAGCAAAAAAAAAAAAAAAAAAAATCATACTACACTTTTAACTATATGGTAATTCATCTGCTACTTCTAAACAGATTGACAGGTTAAATAACTAACTAAATAAATTATAAATAAATAAAGGAATGCACATTAAACATTTAACTAATTAGCTAATCTAAGCAGACGATTAAAAGTCAACTTACACAGGCTTTCCATTCACAAATTATGAATGTGCATTGAATCTACACTTATTGTAAAACAGTATCTCTTATGTTCACACCACTTACAGAGCAAGACAATTCATTATCTATTGAATAAATGGCTTTCTATTTTACCTGTTAAGACGCGTCAAATTTTTGACTAGTTGAAATTAAATCTGTTGTTCCTGGAAACAACCATGAAATCAAATGCAGCGTTATCGTCTCAGTCTTCTTTGACTAGTCTAGCGTTTGAATGGAAGCAAATAGAAAGTGACAGCGGGAAGAGGCACAGCTGCTGGAGACAGTTTCATTACCTCACATCAGTCAGCGATCACAATAAACTACTTGTCGAAAAATATGACGCTTCGTGAAGGCCTCATATTGAAAGGTTTTAATTGCTCGAGATATTTTTGAATATTTCGCCATATCCCTGGAATCCTTTGTCCAGTGCGCTCACTGACCCCTGGGCTCTGTAATAAGGGCACAATTAACATTGGCACATACTGTATATGCCCACATCTGGGCCAAATTGCCAATGGAATGGAAAACATTACAATGGTGCCAAGCCCTAAAGGCCAACAAATGTCCCAATTTATATTCATTCAAGCCTTCATATAAAAAAAAAAAAAAAGCAATGTGTTTTCCTCAACTTGCAACCCCTCGTTCCACAGAGGGTAAATTGGGTCTGTGTGACAGTTCTTCTTGTGCTTGACATGGCGTATTGTTATCGTGTTTCAGCTCTACAGGCGGCAGTGTTGGGATTTAAGGTCAGGCTCAGCGGCTGAGACGGACTGATGGAAGATTCAGACTCATTTCAGCCTCACAGTGGAGCTGGACGAGGCTTCGGGCAGTAGCTCGCTAGAGAAATATCACATTTTGAAGTATTTCCTGTGAGACTAACCCATGTGTTGCCACTGGCATCTCACCAAGAACAGGTGTTTGGCTGAAATATGACACATAGAAATTATGTTCCCTACCGTTCTATTCAAATAGCAGGTTTTGTGACTATATATATATATATATATATATATACAACATTTTCGAAAGAACTATTTGATCAAATTTACAGTACATCTGTAGCATTGCGAAATATTACAACACGTTTTAATATATTTTAAAATATCATTTATTCCTGTGATGGCAAAGCTGAGTTTTCAGCATCATTACTCCAGTCTTCAGTCACATGATCCTTCAGAAATCATTCTAATTTTCTGCTCAAGTGACATTTGAATCCATTTTTTCAGTATTCTTTGATGAATATAAAAGTTTAAAAGAACAGCATTTATTTGAATCAGACATATTTTCTGTCACTTTTGATGAATTTAATGCATCCTTGCTGCATACAATTATTATTTAACGCAATGAATGCATGACAAAGTCACTTTTATTTACGTCTAAAAATGTTTTTGCTAAATGTGTTCCCATCATGCTTTACATGCATGTCTTCTTACTTAAAAAAAAAAAGGAAAAAGAAAAGTGTCTACCTTTCAGCAAGTGTAAACGTTTCTCATCTGTAGTTTGCATACAACATTTTTAACACAATATCCCTAAATTTAGTCACTCAGTTCCTATAAGAGGTACATGACCCAGAACAACACACTGGCAACATCTAACTAGAACTCGCAAGCACAATTCTGATACTGCAAAACAAACGCCCACAACACCCCAGCATCAGAATTCCAGACAAGCACTACATTTCTTAACCGAAAGTAAAAATCTAGCTGTGTCTGAATGCATTCTCCATGGTAAAATAAAGTTTGGTAAGTATTCCCTTTTCTCAAATGGACAGAGCAAACTTCCAGATGAGTTTGCCGAGTTTAGCTCTAAGCAATATGTGTGTGTGCGCTGCAACGTAGCCAAAAAAGATATCTGTCCGGTTGTGAAAGAAATCTATTTTATCTGTTACGCTACATTTTGTATTTAAGAGCCACCTTTCCAGGCTCCGGAAAAACAAATCAATGGGAGCAATATAAGGTAAAGCAATAAAAGCAAAAGGAAATATAAAATAACCCTGACTGGCCTCTCTGGACAAAACAAGGTTTGAAAGTCTGAGCAAACACCAGCAACTTTTCATTATAGACCTTTTCTTTATTCACAGAAGAAGTGCATCACGAGTTTCAATTTGAAATTTGTTTTTGTCTCCCTTACGATCAGATATATAAGTGGCTTGGTTGAACCGCAAAAATAAAAACGTGGCGTTCGTAACTGGTGGTAGTTGGACTTGGACGGCAACCGTGAATGAACTCGGACTCGTGTGCACCGGGGACGGTAGTAACACTTTCTGTTTGAGCATCAGTTACTCAGTGGTTGTTAGATCTCTCAAACTTGGATATACGGATGGTAGCCACTTTTGTGTACTACAAATAAAACTCACTTGGATGTGTACTACACAATCACATTAATGTCAAACACAGAGAGTTCGCCACTACCGGGGGGGATTTGTAACTCTGGACGGGAATAGACTGTGATATAAGATCCAATGTTCTAATTTATTCACGAACTGTATTGAGAAACTGTAGAATAAAGTCAACAATTTAAAGTGACGACTAAATGTAAATGGTGGATAGACGACTGTACTGTATTCCTGTCACGTTCAGTCACTAGCTATATTGCCATCCACTTATTTTTATTGAATTTTGCAATGTCACATAAATAAAAAAAAAAGGTATGTATTCAATTGAGCTGGATGATGTATTTTCACGTAGGGTATTTAGTATGTGTGGGTTTGATTAGCAGTAACCTCGGTTTATTATTTTGGCATTGCCCATTCCTGAGGAGACCGCCTTAATTTTGAGTGGTGACAAAAAGTAAAATATTAAAAAATAAAAATAAACATACATGGCATCTGATATTTCTCATAAATAATCTTTACATTAATGTTTAGTTTGTTAGGATAGGGCAATATTTGACCGAGATACAACTATTCGAAAATTTAAAAAATTAGATATCGAGAAAATCGCCTTTAAAGTTGTTCAAATGAAGTACCGATGCATATCCACTCACAAAAACACATTTTTGATATGTTTATGGTAGGAAATTTACAAAATATCCTCATGGAACATGATATTTACTTAAGTGCCATACAATGTATTGTTGGCTATTGCTACAATGTTTATATTTAATTTATGGTCCGGGGTCACATTTATGTCTCTTCACCGACCCTCGACCAGGCTCAGGAATCATGGAATCATTATAAGGTGTTGGTTGTAACATTTTTAACGAACTGTTACAACTATCCCCACCCAAACAAGCCAACATAGCCGTTTTAGCACGTGCATTTGAAGTCAGCATGAATGCAAGGCATCAAATTAAACTAGAGAAACGGGTTATGTCAGCAAAAATAATTGCATCTATAATACGATGATTTCTCATTTCACTTTCCTTCCTAAAAACACCACAGCTCTTTTCTGACTTTGTAAAATGACAGCGTTACAACACTCCCCCTACTCGAAGTTGACACAGACATTAATAAACATCATCTCCCGCTTAAACTCAATTGGTGTTGTCAGGGTGGACTCGGAAACGACATTATTCCCCGCGCCGCTCAACTTCCGTGGAGTCTGAACTGTGTGTTCTCGTGAAACTCGTAGGTAAAAGTGCAACGGTGAGGCTCTCTCCCTACAGCAGTTACAGTTTGCCGACTTCAGATAAATCCTTACGAAATGAGCGGGGTAATTGCTGTGAAATGGCCCTTTCAAAAGGGTCTCCTGATACTTCTGGTGCGTGATCTACTATGCCAGGCTTTTAAATACGGAGGAGCATCACACTTAAGTAGCTGTAAATGATGCTAACTGCTAACCTAAGAATGGGTTTGCCACCCTAGTTTAATAACAACACCTAATGTAGAGGCGATTAAGCCTAAAAACCTCTTTTATTGTTCTTTAAAGAAGCCTGTAGTCGTCATTTCAGTTCACCTGTGGCACATTCAACAGACTTCTGAGGATTATAATGACCATCACAGGGTCGGAGGTGGAGATCTATAGCTGTAGTGTCTGACCGAAATCATATTACATGTTGGTGAGATTTTTTTTAAAGGCTGCATTTATTTGATCAGAAAAAGATTAATATTAGTGTAATTTATGTTTATGTTTAAATATATTTTAAGATGTAATTTATTTCTGTGAATTTTCCAGTCGTCAGTGTCACATAATCTTTCAGAAATCATTCTAATATGCTGGTTTGAAACAGTTGGGATCAATTCAATGCATATGTTTTCATCATTTTTCTTTTCATTTTTCAACATTTAGCAGATGCTTTTATCCAAAGCGACTTACAAGGGGAGCAATTAGGGGTTAGGTGTCTTGCTCAAGGGCACTTTAGTCACGGTATCGAAGGTGGAGAGAGTGCTGTTCATTCACAATCCCCACTTTCAATTCCTGCCGGCGTGGGAATCGAACCGGCAACCTTCTGATTGCAAGCCCGACTCCCTCACCACTAGGTTAGTGATGTCACAAACCTTAAATTTACATAAACCCCGCCCCCGAGAACACGCAACAAAGGGGGTGAAACCATGTTGGACCGCTTCAGAGTTGTTGTGTTCGAGTGTTGTTGATGCCGTCATTTTACGCTGAACTACTTCAAAAATGAGGGTCAATTCAACACTGGATTCTCATAAAAGTTTGACATGACGCTAGATGACGAGTTGAATCAACTCCACAGCAACTACATAAATTTATCCACTACAATGTAAGCCCGAACACCGTTACTGACGACCCTCATTTTTTGCTGCGTGAGATTCTCCAGCTTTGTTGTTGTTGAGCTGTTAAAGCTCCGCCCACTTCAGCTCATTTGCATTTAAAGGGACACACACAAAACCCGAATGTTTTTGCTCACCCAAATAGGGTCAAATTTGACAAGTTATATAATAAATGATCTGTGGGGTATTATGAGCTGAAGCTTCGGACACATTCTGGAGACACCAGAGACTGATATCACATCTTGCAAAAGGGGCATTATAGGTCACCTTTAATTCTGATGCCAAACTTTCGAATCGTAGTGTATATTTCTTATAGATATGTCAGTTCTGTGCGAAAAAAAAAAAAAAAGAATTAATAAAAAATAATGATTTAAAGTTTTACTTACAGTCTCTGCATTTTGGAAATTATATGACATTATATAGTTAGAGTATTTGACAGCACTTTGAGGAACACTTCCTAAGATGCTGAAAACAAATGCAGTCATTTTCCTGACAGGCACAGAACTTTTTGATTGGCTAACAAATGGTCTTCCCCAGCTCTGTTTACAAAAAGTCAAGGTTATTCTGACAAAAATGTGTTTTACCAGTGACAGATTTCTTTCTGGAGGATTCTTAAAAGCATAAAATGGAGTCATTCTTTACAGTGTCAACAATGCTAGTAAAGTGTTCCTTCCTTCTTTCTTTCTTAAAGTATTTGAGAAGAAAGAAGGAAAGAAAGAAAGAGAGCATTAGTGTTCAATGACAAATAAAATGTGGATACGACAGGTGAATCAGGCTTGAATGACTATGAACAGCATCATCACAGTTACATTGACTTTACGGTGCTGTTGTGTTCTGATTAGCTGTCACTCGTTTCTCTACCATTCATCATCATCATTCATATTCACACATCCATCTCAAGCACGATGTACGAGTCGATGTTTAACGTTGATGCATGAGCTTGAAATATAGGTTTATTAGATTTCTGCTGAACACAGTTTATTTGATGACTTCGTTGAGAGAAGTTTATTTACTCAGGGCGCAGGAGTTTTATTACAGACATTGATCAAAGCGATGGCATGCTTTGAGTGATTGGTTCACCCATAATCCCAAATTGTGCAAGTGCTGTCGATGTAATAATCTGTAATGGCGGCTTACAAGCTCTGGGGTAGCCACATTGCATCCCTCATCACCTCTGCAAGTTGCCATAAATGACTTATTTAATGAAAGTGTTGGGCTAGAGGCGGCAGCGACACCGATTCCAGCCGGAAAAAAAACAGAACAGACGGGCCCGGAGCTCTGGAGTGAGGACTAAGTGGCAGGCGAGGGAACACAGGAGTGAATTTACTGGGACAGGTTAACAGCTCACCTTGTGTTGAAACACCAAGGACAAGCGCACAGACGTTGTGTATCAAGTCTTGGTACTGGAGGGGGAAAACACCACAGATTGCTGCTCACAGAGATTTCCAGCACTCAAAAAAATATGTCCGTCTAAACATAAGTTTTATGCAATTTAGTTACACAGCAATTTTCCATCCATTTGGCTGACATAGTTTTAACATAAACAAACTTAATGTGATTCATATTTGTCAGTCAAACGTAAATGAAACAGGTAATTATTTATATAATAGTTCACAGAAAAATGCCCAGGTTGATGAACACTGTTTAGTGGTCATGTGTGTGCGCACAACTGAGTTAAAGAACCGTTGAAGCAGCGTCAGAGTTAATGAGATCATTAAGTGATGATTGAACATTAATGATGAACGCCTGCTGTGAACAAGCAGAATCACTGAAGGACGGAGAAACACAAGAAGATAAAAGACATTTAATCTCTCACTATTCACATACTCAACTATTACATTTACGTTTGACTGACACATATGAATCACACTAAGTTTATTAATTTATGTTAAAACTATGTCATCCAAATGGATGGAAAATTGCTATGTAATTAAATTGCATAAAACTTATGTTTAGACAGAAATATTTTTTGAGTGAGTGCTCAAAACATCATCCCTGAGGAGTCCGCATAAAAAATATATGCATAAACGATCACACGAACCATATTTCATGGGATTACGCATATATACGTAAGACTTTATGGAGATCAAGACAGGCACTGAATCCCATGGTATTTCTCAACGCATTGGTGAAAACATCTCATCAAACATATCTGATTGACATAATACATATAAGTGTTATGATTGATCAGACGCGAAAACAACATTTGAGTGCGCATCTATATTTAATTACAGATATTGAGATACACATACTTAACTATTTATACGCATACATACATACATATTTTGTTATGAATGCGGTGTCAATCATACATCAAGTGTAGTGCAAGTTCCCAAAAACTTTTTTTTTGACTGCTGTTGACACTTACGGAATATATTTCAGACGTGTATAAAGTTACTAATGCGATGTAAAAGAAAAAAAATGTTGTTGTCGTTAGCAGCCTTTCTGTATGCTTATTTTATATTATGACCTTGCTGCTGTTTCTCTCTCTGATACATGAATTTCAGATGAACCTGCATTCTGCTTTATTTCGACTAGCATGTTTTCCCCTCACAGCCTTGAGTTCTTTATACACCGCTATTCCTCAATGGCCATCCTCGAGGGACTTTAGCTTCCTGAGCTGCATTTCTGACACATTGGATGGATTATAAGGAAGTCTTGAATAAATCCTGCTCTCAGAGTCGCCGATTTACATGCAGCTTTTGTAGCGTCTTTGCTGACAAACCCGATTGGCGCTGCTTTAAAGTGATTGGCTCTTTGAACGCTGACAAGGCCGGTCCGGGTTCATGGGACGCCACATTGCTGTGCTTCAGAGACGGAGTGACAGTTCTATCACGCCAGCAGACACTTTCGCTCTGGAATGATGATGAACAAGATTAAATCTCACCCTAACAATGGCAATCTTTCTTCTCTTGTCAATATCAGTTTGTTTGACAGGAAATAATAAACCGAGCCTACGAGTGTCACGCCGAGGACTCGGGTCACGGCACCAACACGATCTTTAACGGTAACGTTGTGCATGGATAAAATCAAACTCAATCTTTTAATAATGATGAATCACCTGTCCCATCCTTGGCTTGAGTTATTTGGTGCATTATGCCTGAAGATAAGCTGTTATATTTATGCAACCAGACGGTTTTATTGACCAGATGGGGGCAGGAACAGAGCCTGGTGCAGTGGATGATAATAGTTCAAAAATGAAGAATAATATCAGCTATAAACTGAAATCAGAGTGATTTCAAATGGATGAGTGATGGGGAGGTGGGAAAGGTGAGGTATTGCCTGACTCAGTAGATAAATGTGATAGAATGTTTGCTGGATGACTGATGAGGTTTGTTTCTTTCCATCTTACACAGGACTTGAACTTCAACCGAGAAACAGACAGTTACACCAACCCGCACCTTCTGGCCTGTAACCGAGTTAAGATTTATGAACGCGCTTTTATGGACAGTGTTGGGAGTAATGCACTTCAAAGCTATAGACTTTATGGAACGATATTCTTTTGGGAACACAATATCAATAGACTCTTTTGATTGAAGAGAAATGGTGCCTTTACAACATTTGCTAACCTTGGCTAACACGAACTTCTACATATACTAATCAATTCCTAAAATATCGAGCTGTAAATTAATACATTATTGAAAACCCATAATGTGCACCTTGGACTGTTCACATGCAATGGACTTTCACAACATCTCCCAGAAGCCTTGTCCCCTGTCACTGATGACCCCAGCCAGCTGCAGCACATTATCCGTCACTATTTAAGCACCACTCACACACACAGTCAATGCGAGGTCTTGATATTCCTAGAGTCATCATTTCTGAGCGTTCATTCCCCGTGTTTGCGTTCCTGGTTCCTGACCCTGTCTGTTTTACATCATTCCTGCTGCCTGTCCCGATCTTTGCTTGATTTACTGGACTGTGAGTGATATCTGCCTGACCTGAACTTCTGCCTGCCTATTGACCACGGTTCTGCCATTCCTCGGATATTCCTGTTTGCTGTTGTTTGATCCTTGCCTGTATTCCTACGTCTGTCAAAGCCTGCGTTTGGATCCCGCTCCGTTGCTTCATTACAATTAGTTAATGAACATATAATTAACAAAAAGAAGGGAACATCAACATGAAAATAGTTATTTTAATAGATGGATAGAATATTTGATCAAACTAAGGGATTTACTCACTTCAGCAAACTTTTTTTTCCGTTTTATTCCCATTTGCATAATGTGTTCTAGTGAAAAGTATATAGAATAAAGAAACCAACAAATGTCAAAAAACCTTGTCACCCTGACTCCAATTTCAAATTGTGTTGAAAGAATTAGCTCCATAGGAAATGAGATGAAAATACAAAAAATTCTATATACAGAAAAAAAAAAAAAAAACACAACAACAACAAAAAACAAAATATGAGCTTTTTCTACCACAACCCTCTCTTCTTCATTCAAACGCTCACCTTAGATATGATCCAGGTGAGTCTCACTAGCGCCCTTTGTGGAAAAAACACAGTGACAAATATTCCATTCTGTTACATATTAATCGGATTATGTAGATATATTACCTAGAAAACGGGGCATATCTCATTAATATTCATGAGCTCAGTTACACCTCTCGCCTCTGTCCTCAAACTTTTAGTCAAGTTTGACTGTTGATAAACTATTTTGTAGGAAAACAATGTGAAAAAAAAAAAAAATGTTGGTTTAACTTAAAGTAAGTTACATGGTTACCTTAAAATTTTGAGTTCACTGAAATTAAAAATTTGAGTTAATACAAATGAAGGCGATTGGTTTAATCAACAGACGCTCAATATTATGCTCTCCGAACCACATTGACTTTTGAAGTTATAATTATTGAAGTAAGAAAACAAATGACCATCACCCAAGGCTTAAGAACGCGTTTCTCTTCCGGGTTGTTGTGCTACAAATGGGCGTCGGTTCTCTTGAGCTTTCAAATAAAGTCTCGACATCAGTCATACGAGCTCCTCACGCGGCCTTTCGAGGGATCTCGCCTGCTTTTGCCTTCCTGTCTAACTGAAAGGCCGTCGCGGTGAGCTCGCTTCTTCAACTGCCTCTGCGCTGTTGAGCCATCAACAGATACTAATTAAATCCCAGGTTGTCATGGAGACAGTCATTCTGGAGAGTAACTAATTACAAGTGCGTAACAAATTCATTTTATTCAGTGGTGGCAACTTAATAGGCCTCCATCATCATACGGTTATTGAAATCAGTTCAAGTTGCTGTATCCCATGACAACCCCGACCCGCACGAGTGATACCCATGCGGAGGAATCATTAAAAAGCATTAAAGTCTTAAGTAGCGAGATATTGCTAATTGCTTAAAGAAGCGTTGGCCACTTCATGAGTTGGTGTTGTGTTGCTTTCACTCATACTAGACGTGATCTGTCATAATGAGGTCCCAGGACGGGTACTTTGGTCCAGGGAAGAAAAATATTTGGCCAAGCTCACAGAATATCGGTCGTTTGAAGTCACACCCAACCGAAGCGCATCTGGTACATCAAACTTCTGATTCAAAGGCCCAAATGCCTAACCTTAAAAACCCAGAGAGCATCATCAATATCAGCCCTTCACGACCCACTTTCACAGTTAGCTTTCTTAGTTTCGTCAGATCACTCTCCGAGATTAGCATTAACCCACTTTTCCGTGTACCGGGAGGTCTCGGGAGGAGACGAGTGGCAGAATGTCACGGAAATGTCATCATCAGACCGCCTGAAAGCGTCGCTGAAAATCGCAGTGTGTCCGTCCAATGCATTAGGCGTGGAAGTGGTCGGGCTTTATTGCTACATGTAGGCTATGTGGAAAAGTCTTCCTGCTTCATACCTCATTATACTCCATCTCTGAGCTGATCCCTTGAGCGAGAGACTCACATGAGAGAGAGAGAGAGACAGAGAGAGAGAGAGAGAGAGAGAGAGAGAGAGAGACAGAGAGAGAGAGAGACAGAGAGAGAGAGACAGAGAGAGCGAGAGAGAGAGAGAGAGAGAGCGAGAGACAGAGAGAGAGACAGAGAGAGAGAGACAGAGAGAGACAGAGACAGAGAGAGACAGAGACAGAGAGAGAGACAGAGAGAGAGACAGAGAGAGAGAGAGAGAGACAGAGAGAGAGAGAGAGAGAGACAGAGAGAGAGAGAGACAGAGAGACAGAGACAGAGAGAGAGAGTGACAGAGAGAGAGAGAGACAGAGAGACAGAGACAGAGAGAGAGAGTGACAGAGAGAGAGAGAGAGAGAGAGAGAGAGAGAGAGACAGAGAGAGAGAGAGACAGAGAGACAGAGAGAGAGAGAGACAGAGAGACAGAGACAGAGAGAGAGAGAGAGAGAGAGAGAGAGTGAGAGAGAGAGCGAGAGAGAAGCAGAATTTTAAACAGTTGCCGATCATCATGACCTTGTCCTAGATTGAGTTGAATTTCTTTATCCTGTTGGTTTCCTTTTCATTTTTACTTTAGTTGGGTAACATACTATGAGGTTATGACTATAAGATGATATGTGCATGTATTTGTTGTTTCTTTAAACGGTTCAAAAGGTTTTTTCCCTGCGACGCACCACAAATGAAGATGAATGAAGTTGGGTTTGTGATCAGTGGAAGCCAAGTCTTTAAATAAAATATTATATATATATATATATATATATATATATTCTTTAAATTAAAATGTGTTCAAAAAGATGAAACACATTAAGACTTTGTATTTTTTTTAAACAAATAAAAAATTTGTGTTTATTTATTTGTAAAATATTTCTGAACTCAGAAAGACTCAAAGTACAAGGTTATTTTACAAATAAATTAATAAAATAAATGAAAATAATCATACACTATTTATCATTTAGAAAACTCTAATTTAAATTTAAATAATTTACCGAATTGTAGGGGAAAATGTAGTAAAACTACAAAATCAGGGAATAATAATAAGCGTAACTAGTGAAAATGAAATATGTGCAAAACATTATTTAGTACAAAACTTTTCGTGTGACTGATAGATTTCTTTGAATTTGAATTCCAGCAATTACTCGTCTTGTCATTTCAATTCCAGTTCAGCTTTCTGTTGGTTGTGGAAGAACACAAAAACTTAATTTAGCTTAATCCTGTTTAACACCATGTAAACCAGAACATTCTAGATTCAAACCTCTGGGAAAATAAAGACCGATGGGGGGAAGAAATTTAAGTTACATTTTATCAACCCTGCACTCAGTTCCTTATTTTCTAGAACTGATTAAAGTTTTAAACACCTCACAGAAAGTAATCAAAAGTTTGTGTTGAGAGTGTGAACTTCATCCATTCGTGACAATGGGTTATGGAGAGCGCAGTGCAGCAAAAGCAATGCTTTTCTCTCTCTCGAAAGCCCGTGGATTCAGTAACTTGTTCCCGAGTTTGATTTTCACACAGCATATCTAATGAGAGAAACATTTGTTTAATTCTCTCTTTAAGGTCAGCATGTTACTTCGTTATTTACATTTGCCGTTTTCCATTTTTCCAAATATACTTTTATCTTTCAAGTTACTCGTATTTACCGCAGCCAGAAGAGATAGAGGAAAGCGAGAGATATCAAATCACGTTATTCACACTGATCTATTTCCTTTCTTCCCACATCAACGGTTCAGTTTGATCCTTGTCTTCAGGAGTCCTTTCTTAAGTCCGTACAGAAATTAGCATCTCTCATTTCAACCGGACATAATTCTCAAAGGAACGTCCTTCACTAAAGTCAGCTTAAACCTCGCAACACGTTCCCATTTCGAGTTCCAAAACAAGGCACGCTTTGAGCCCACGCTTCAGCTATCCGATGGTTTTCTATAAATCTTGGGAGTCAGGAATGAAGGGAAGGCCTTTGATAAATATGCTTATGATTGAAGTGGGACTAATTACACGAGCCGGTTCGTTTTCAGATATGCTCAAATAGATGGCCATCAGTTTTATTTTATTATCATTTAGATATGCTGGATGCAGCCTTTGTGAAACAATGCATTGGTTTCCACACCCCATGACGGGGGTGATTTGAAGCAACCGCACTTGAATATACAGGGAGTGCAGAATTATTAGGCAAATGAGTATTTTGACCACATCATCCTCGTTATGCATGTTGTCTTACTCCAAGCTGTATAGGCTGGAAAGCCTACTACCAATTAAGCATATTAGGTGATGTGCATCTCTGTAATGAGAAGGGGTGTGGTCTAATGACATCAACACCCTATATCAGGTGTGCATAATTATTAGGCAACTTCCTTTCCTTTGGCAAAATGGGTCAAAAGAAGGACTTGACAGGCTCAGAAAAGTCAAAAATAGTGAGATATATTGCAGAGGGATGCAGAAGTCTTAAAATAGCCAAGCTTCTGAAGCGTGATCATCGAACAATCAAGCGTTTCATTCAAAATAGTCAACAGGGTCGCAAGAAGCGTGTGGAAAAACCAAGGCGCAAAATAACTGCCCGTGAACTGAGAAAAGTCAAGCGTGCAGCTGCCAAGATGCCACTTGCCACCAGTTTGGCCATATTTCAGAGCTGCAACATCACTGGAGTGCCCAAAAGCACAAGGTGTGCAATACTCAGAGACATGGCCAAGGTAAGAAAGGCAGAAAGTCGACCACCACTGAACAAGACACACAAGCTGAAACGTCAAGACTGGGCCAAGAAATATCTCAAGACTGATTTTTCTAAGGTTTTATGGACTGATGAAATGAGAGTGAGTCTTGATGGGCCAGATGGATGGGCCCGTGGCTGGATTGGTAAAGGGCAGAGAGCTCCAGTCCGACTCAGACGCCAGCAAGGTGGAGGTGGAGTACTGGTTTGGGCTGGTATCATCAAAGATGAGCTTGTGGGGCCTTTTCGGGTTGAGGATGGAGTCAAGCTCAACTCCCAGTCCTACTGCCAGTTTCTGGAAGACACCTTCTTCAAGCAGTGGTACAGGAAGAAGTCTACATCCTTCAAGAAAAACATGATTTTCATGCAGGACAATGCTCCATCACACGCGTCCAAGTACTCCACAGCGTGGCTGGCAAGAAAGGCTATAAAAGAAGAAAATCTAATGATATGGCCTCCTTGTTCACCTGATCTGAACCCCATTGAGAACCTGTGGTCCATCATCAAATGTGCGATTTACAAGGAGGGAAAACAGTACACCTCTCTGAACAGTGTCTGGGAGGCTGTGGTTGATGGTGAACAGATCAAAACACTGACAGAATCCATGGATGGCAGGCTTTTGAGTGTCCTTGCAAAGAAAGGTGGCTATATTGGTCACTGATTTGTTTTTGTTTGGTTTTTGAATGTCAGAAATGTATATTTGTGAATGTTGAGATGTTCTATTGGTTTCACTGGTAAAAATAAATAATTGAAATGGGTATAAATTTGTTTTTTGTTAAGGTGCCTAATAATTATGCACAGTAATAGTCACCTGCACACACAGATATCCCCCTAAAATAGCTAAAACTAAAAACTAAAACTTCCAAAAATATTCAGCTTTGATATTAATGAGTTTTTTGTGTTCATTGAGAACATGGTTGTTGTTCAATAATAAAATTAATCCTCAAAAATACAACTTGCCTAATAATTCTGCACTCCCTGTAGAAGATGCAACCTAAAACGCTTCTAGAGAAGTGTAATTATTATCATAACTATAATCACGTTTAACGGATAACTGAACACTGTTTTCGATGAACTACACATGATCCTCTTCCACTCGCTACATTTCCCCTGGTAGTGAGAATGTAGTTTGTCAGCGATGACAAAATCACTTCTCAGTCAACTAGCTGTTGTGAAAACAACTCAATTACGATCATGTTTCCCCGGAGGGACGGAGAGAGAAGTGTCAGTGTCACGTTTCACACTGACAGCCTGTGGCTTTATTAACAATAATTCTAAATGAAATCTAATATGATATGACTAAACATATTTCAGATTTTATATTTTACTGTTGATGCTGTGGGGGTCCAAGAACTAGATTGAACCCATAAAACACTAAGTCAAAGGATGCTGTGACAACTTTTAAACCAGAAGAGTGGGCCCCATAAACCTGAATACAAAGTTCTGCCATGAAACTCTAGATGGCGCAGGCCGATCGATCCTTAACTCGGCAATCACGTCATTCTCTATTGGGCTTCCTGCTGTTTCAGTAGCCAATGAGCTCGCCGCTCAACCTTCAGCCTTCGCGACAGCAGTGCAGCGCACTTTCACAAACCCTCCTCCCTCCCCAGCTCCACCTGTATAGATCTTCAGCAGATCTATTCTGCTCTTCCTAAATTGTATTCTATTAGCTATTCTGCTAAATCTATTCCGCCAAGACCAAATATATCAGCATATTCACATGCCAAACACTGCAGTTGTCCAGCGCACATACCAAAAGTACGCTTCATTACCCAACTTTATCTCAAAAACGAATAACACTATAATAGCCTATCACAAAACGGTGTTCAGCTTTATGTGGTAGATTATTAATTAAACAAATAAAAGGGACTTTCAACTTTGCCTTTCGACTCAAATATATTGTTCAGTTGATTAAAAGCCCTCCTGAACGTCAAGGTACAAGCAGATCGTGTGAAAACATAAGTGACCTATTCATACAAATTAACCACCTTTTCATCACAATGTAAAATAGCAACGAATTGCCATGAGATTGTGTTTGTATGAATACCATAATTACTATTTACCAGGCTTAACAATAGCACAATTACAAAACAAAAAGTACTGAAATGTGTCCTTTTTAGATGAACAAACATTTCTCACGCTTATTTCCTTTTCCCCGGAAATACAGATCATACGTAATTTACCAATGTGTTATATTATTCTAGTTCTACTCCGTCTCCTCTACCACTACTACTAACTTTTTGTGACTATGCACAACAATCACATTAATCTGAGCTCTCAGTTTAACCAGCAGCACATGACCCTGAGATAAGATAAGAGGGAGGTTTTGGCGTATTTTCAGTTTTTTTTCCCTTAATTTACATCACATGATTTAATCAGCTTTAAAATGGAAAACAAATTGCTTTGGCACAGCATGGATGCATGCGTGTTCGTGTAAATACGGAGGCATTGTCACGCTCGGCTGTTATTTTTAATTTGATCTCTCTTTCTTTTCCATCCTCTTCCATGTATCACGAACTATGCAGTTTATAATGACCGACAAGCGCGCACAAAGCAACGACAACCGGAGGCAGATCGTGGTGGTGGCATGGTTATTCCAGCCAGTATATTTTTGAATCAAACACATGAACACGCCTCATGACCGTTTAGTACATTTTCGAAACCTTAATATAGTTCCTTTGGATTTATAGCTAGAACACGTCACTATAGGCGCACGACTGTTTCCAACTAAAGCTTTAAAAAGCAAAGTGACATTAGCTGGTCATTGGGGGTCTGTGATTATGTACCATTACCGCACAGACAAGCGGCAATTTGTCTGTATAATTGGCACTGGCACAAAAACCCAATCAGGGTGGCCTGCTAGGTGATCGTAATTACAGTCGGACCGGAACCTCGGCGTCCTGGTGGCCCCCATTTTAAGGTCAGCGTTCACACTGTAAAAGACAGAAGGTTGTCAGACATAAAGATCGAAAGCAATGGTAACACTTCAGTTTATTCAACTTTTGCCTCAATTAACTTCTAATTTAGTGCGTTTTAACATTTAGTAAGGTCGTTTTTGTAGCGTTTTGATTTGTCGGGTAGGATTAAGGGACGTAGAATAAGGTCATGCAGAATAATGCATTAAGATGTGCTAATAATCAATCAATGTGCACGTAATATGCAAGTTAATAAGCAACCAGTTCAAGTGAGAATTGAACGCTAAAATAAAGTATTACCAAAGCAATCTAAACCCACAGAGTGCAAGGGGGGATTTACACACCGTTTTTCAACTTCAATGGGAAACTTTTTCAGTGTTTTGGCCGTTCGTTTACATGACAACAGAGTTTTGGGGGTCTGGAGATTTTGACAACGGGTTTCAAAGCGTAAATCTCGGAGTGTTTGGCAATGCAAATTGTGTCAAGGCAGCTTTATCAATCATTGGCTGCACAGCTGCTCCCAAAGAAAATGGTGTCATTGTGCATCTTATTCTATATACTATTGATTCGTTCCGTTGCAAAGATCGATAATTATTAGTTTAGTTAATTTATGTATGTCAATGTCCGTATGTTTGACCTTGGCAGAATAAATCTGTCAAGTGCGGGACTTATTAGTACCAACACAAACACGACAAGCGGCTGTGAGTAAGTAAAACATGTTTCTGCTGAACAATACAACATACATGAATTACCCAGAGTAGATTTATACAGGTGGAGCTGGGGAAGGTGGAGGCACACTGCAACTGCTACAGCAAATGCTGACCAATACTGATACAGCAGGAACCAATCAGCTGCGACCTATAGAGAATGATGACTGCAAGGAGATTGAGTTCAGGACCGCCTGTGCCATCTAGAGTTTCATGACAGAACTTTGCATTACAACTTGGCTTTACTAAGCTAAAAAAATCCCCATACTGTCCATTATCATTGTTGCACCCTATTATTGTTCTATATATATATATAGAGAGAGAAGCTTCTCAAGCGTCCTGAATCATTCTAGACAGATGAGGGTATTCCTGCTCGTGACCTGTTGAAACGCTGCATAACAGATATTAAACTCATCAACCGTTATGACGATGATCAGGTAAAAAAAGAGAGGGCTTTCAATTAGATGCGTGCCTTGGACTCTTCGGAAAGGTCCCTGGGCGGCCCTGACGTGACATCGCAGGCATGCATGATTTAGAAACTCCACATTTCATGTTCATTATTCTGAGAGCGGAGCCATTTCAAAGAGGATGACATTAACCACCATTGTGAAGAACAACGATGGGGACAGATCGCTCGCTAAAGGTTAATTCAAGCTAAAGAAGAAGTCAACCAGTCAGAGGGCTGAAGTTTGTGTCCAACAGGCGGTTCGGGGGATCAAATTCATTCATATTCACAATGAACCCCCACAGTTCATCGCATGCTTTCACCTCTTATCATTTTTAGTGACAATGCTGGAGCTCGCCGACAGCCCCCGAGCCTAGAGACGGGCAATTTTAACCTATTATGTGACCAGAGAAATAAATCACATCTTTTTGGAGACATTTCCCGTTATTGTTATAGGCTAGATGGACGTTTTTCATGAAATGAAAGCTGATTTTGGTTTGAGATGGCAGCTTGGCTGTAGGCAGGGGGTCTGATTATATGGTTTTGCATTAAAATTAGAAGCGTGTCCTAAAGCCGAACACGAGATGTCCTTGTGTGAGGTCACAGAACCAAAGATCCATATATGGGGGTCAGCGAGCTGGAAGAGAATTAAATGCCCACAGCTTGTGCGGCTTCCCGTGTGTTTCCATCACTTCAAGCCATTCTTTATCAGTTCTCAATGTGCAGGTTTATTTCAAGCACAGCAAGCGTCGGAAAAGAAAAAAACAAGAAAGGTTAAAATGTTGGCAAGGTGAGATTTTCTTTTATATGTTCCTATTTTTTTTTTTTTTTTTTTTTACTGCGAAACCAAAGAAAATAGTAGAAAATCTGCTGGTTGGCACATGTAATGCAGTTGCTAGTGTGTTCCAGGTGGTTGCTAGGTGGCCATTTACAGGAATAATAATAATAAAAAATAAAAAACCGCAACCTAATTTATGCAAAAAATATTACTAAAAAAAGATCATGAGCTCAAGACAATAAAAATCACTTCCAGAGACATTTGACACAAAAAAATGGATGTTGAAGCCACTGTATTATATTAAATGTGATATTAAATAATAATAAGCGGTTCTGGGAGGAATTTTGGACATTTTAATTGCATCTTGAGGTTTCATTCTAGCATTTTTCTTTTTTCTTTTTTTATGCAACACCACAAGATTTGGATAGAAACACTGTTTATAATATTCTGACCCCTTGATCTGAGATTTTTTTTTCGTCTGTCAGATGAAAATCATAAGTCCAATCAGTCAGAAAAAGCGGTCTCGGGACAAGTTACAGTACAAGCTAAAATTTAATATTTAATTCAATTCTTGGAACAATTCTTTGAACATGAAAAGTGATATAAAAACAAAACTTTTTATCACTCCAAAAAAGTGATATAAAACACGCATTTAGAAAAATACTGAATATAAACGATTTCGATTTTGCACAGATATCAAAATATCAAAACAAGTCAAAATCTGCTCTTTTTTTTTTTTTTTTTGTTACAAGATAAAAAAAAATAACTTGCATCAAAACCACTCCCTTCCTGGTAAATAAAAGGAAAAAAGAAAATTAAATAAACTTTATTCCATAAAATATTTTTGAATACTTATCACGTCCCTCAAAAACGTTTTAATGCCGTATCACTTTCCGAAGAATGTATTACAAACATGACGGGTGAAGTAGTTTGTGGCTGGAGCACTATCGCTTTACATGTTTAGAAGATTAGGCGTTCCATTTTTTCCAAATTTGTTGCATTTAATTACCCTTTAGCAGATTTTGACTCCTTCTGAAGCTTGGAAGTTCTCTGACCTGGATGAACGAGCGAGATGATTTAACGGGGTTTCAGAATTATGAAATTCAGAACTAGGATCCATGTCCGGGGCGGTTAATATCAGAAGGGGATTGATCTTTTTTCTCGCAGAGAGAACATTCATGAACAAAGTCCGGAGTGTCACGCAGCGGGCCAGCCGGCAGGAGCGGCGGTTCCCGCAGCCGCGTTCCTGCTGACAACCGTTTACCAGCACAGCCGCTCTGACAAGCCTCTCATCTTCACCTCCCGCATCATTTAGTCCCTGGAGAGCGTGCATACTTAATGTGAGATGATGATACAGTTTACTCACCGCCAGCAAAACACAGTCAGACATTCACACGGCTACAATCTCAAATGCCCACATAAAAATCCATCACTGAGAAGCTCACATGCATTTTGAAGATGACTTTTGGGATGGTAAGAACCAGGGCTGTTGATAAAATTCACAGGGAGATTTATTTTTTTAATGCATTTTTCTGGGAAAGAAACTCAAACACATTCTCCCCAAAGGTGATGCAAGAACAAAACCCACTGGAGAAACACAAAAGAGGTCCAAACTAATAAAGAAAACTTGAGCTCAACAAGGGAAACGTTACATTACCAGACCGCCGAGAGGAAGAGATTTGAGAGCACGTGGTGTTCTGGCTGTCTCCGATTTTTAATTCACGTTCCCTCATAATCTCCTGACGATGTGAGGGCGGGACGACCTGCAATCAATGGACAAAATCTAGTCCTGTCCTTCATTTTTTTTCTTGTCCGAGAAGCCGTCGCTCGGATATATGTCACAATAGGGAAGAAAAGTACGTTTCCACAACTTTGAAGATCCTGATTAATGCTGACTTCATCGGAATTATCGTAAATACGCGTTTGGACGTGAAGAAGAACGCCCTCTCAGGTCATATTTACCAATGGGAAACTCAGGGATCATTTTAATAGCCAAGTTCCCAAATTGAGAGGGTCATAAACTTTAAACATGAATGATTGCTGCTGTGACTGGTGTTCTTTATTAGTTGTTTTCACAACATCTGCGTCGCCTCGTGTAATGCATATGCAAAGAGCGTCGTAACTTTGCAGATGTTGCTTATGCTCAAATAGCAACATTAAACCAAAGTTAAAAAGGTGAAATCATCATCAACCACACCTTTAAAATCTGTAAACCACTTAATAACGGTTACTCTCTGAAACATCACTGACAAAAATGTTCACTGATGAAAGCCTTTTTGACTGAACACAAGGCGAAAAAAAATATAAATTGTGATGATAACAATATGACAATAACAACAACAGAAGAGATTAGACTGTCGACGCCTCAGGGCTCATGCTTTGTTCAAAAAGCAGAGTTATCGATTGAATTTAATGCTTTACTGTGCAGTTATGAAACCACATTCAAGAGAAATTATTTTTTGAAACAAAACGAAATGCATAAATTAGAATTAATATCGGTGCACAGTTTTAATTAACCTATCCAGCAAGGATGTCACCTGTAATAACATTCATAATGAATAACAAATGTATGTGTGCTTTTTCCAAACAACATAAATATAATATTCAGATCTGGACAAGGGAAAGGGATTGAAGAGTGCCATACATAGAATTATGCATCTTTTTTTTTTGGGGGGGGGGGGGGGGGAATCCCCCAAGAGCTTTAACAAAATTCGAACCCTGTATAAGACGGACAGAGCGAAGGGAGCGACCGCCTGTACTGCTGTACCGTTTGTCCTTTGCCATGTCATAGAAGAGAACAATGCCCTCCATTCAGATTTCTCCCCAGGCGAGAGAGACGTAATGAAAGATAGACTAGATTGTCATTTCCTGTGTTTGCTGTGCTTCTGTAAACACTCGGCGCTGGCACACAGCTGCGACCCTGATCTATGCCATGATCTCCTGTATACCTCAGGCCTCGCACCGAGCAGACGAACTGACTTTATAATTGGACTCGGTCATGTGATGAGTGGTTTGTTTTTGCTGAATGACAGAGAAAGTCACACGAATGGGGGGGGGGGGGGGGGGGGGGGAGATGGAATACAATTATACTTAACATTAGTGTTCGTGTTACAATGTAAGTAATTATGTGATTCATGAGAAATACTAATGAACATCATGTACTTAATATGCAATTCGTTTGGGAATTACACAATGCTATTGTAATTAATTTGATTCATTGTCCAATTTGTGTAACATGAACACTGTAATGTGAAGTGTTAACAAAAAACAATTCACAAAAGCTGAAACCCTGCATCAATCATGACAAGGAGATAAGGTCTGTGGTTAATCATAATCGAAGAGACTTGTTTTGTAAATATATAGGCATATGTAACATATGTAAAATAAGTCATTAGTTGTTTTATTCATATAACATATTGTGAAAACTCATTAGAATTTCCTGAGGGAACTCAAGGCAAATTAGCTTTTTGTGTCAGCCTTCAAACTGACTTTGTGGCTGAACAGCATTATCATGCCTTGTGACATCATTTCCTCTAATGTTCTGGATGAACGGGAAATCTGTCTCAATTTCCCACTCCTCCTCACTGTTGTCTATATCCGTTTTTCTTTACCCCGTGGCTATGGCTCCTATTCCGCTTCAACTATCGCACTTTGTTGCTTTTAAATTGATAAAACACATTTTCTCTCTTCATGTGGTTGTCCAGTTGTTTTACTTATTCACATTCTATATATATACCTTTTTGGCTATCATGGTTTATTTATGAATCCATTACGACTTCATATCCAGTCCTCGATCTGTTACAGCTGTGAGTGAGTTGAGTGGGGGGGGGGGGGGGGTGAGTGATGGAGTGAGTTTAGGAGTGAGTGATGGAGTGAGTGATGGAGTGAGTGAGTGAGTGATGGAGTGAGTGTGTGAGTGATGGAGTGAGTGTGATGTGTGAGTGAGTTGAGTGAGGGAGTGAGTGTTGGAGTGAGTGATGGAGTGAGTGAGTGTGTGTGTGTGTGTGTGTGAGGGATGAGTGAGTGAGTGTGTGTGAGGGATGAGTGAGTGTGTGTGAGTGAGGGATAGAGTGAGTGAGGAAGTGAGTGAGTGTGGGAGGGAGTGATGGAATGAGTGAGGGATGGATGGAGTGATGGAATGAGTGAGGGATGGATTGAGTGAGTGTGATTTGTAAGTGAGGGAGTGATGGAGTGTGATGAGTGAGGGAGTGAGTGAGTGAATGGGATGGAGTGTGTGAGGAAAGGAGTGAGTGAGTGAATGAGTGAGTGAGTGTGGTGAGTGAATGAGTGAGTTAGGGAGTGAGTGTGAGAGGGAGTGATGAGTGAGTGAGTGATGGAGTGAATGTGTGTGAGGGAGGGAGTGATGAGTGAGTGAGAGATGGAGTGAGTGTGTGAAGGAGTGAGTGAGGGATGGAGTGATTGTGTGAAGGAGTGAGTGAGGGATGGAGTGATTGTGTGAAGGAGTAAGTGAGGTATGGAGTGAGTGAGTGAATGAGGGAGTGAGTGTGGTGAGTGAATGAGTGAGTTAGGGAGTGAGTGTGAGTGATGAGTGAGTGAGTGTGCGATGGTGTGTGAAGGAGTGAGTGAGAGGGATGGAGTGAATGTGTGTGAAGGAGTAAGTGAGTGAGGGATGGAGTGAATGTGTGTGAGGGAGGGAGTGATGAGTGAGTGAGAGATGGAGTGAGTGTGTGAAGGAGTGAGTGAGTGAGAGATGGAGTGAGTGTGTGAAGGAGTGAGTGAGTGAGGGATGGAGTGAATGTGTGTGAGGGAGGGAGTGATGAGTGAGTGAGAGATGGAGTGAGTGTGTGAAGGAGTGAGTGAGTGAGAGATGGAGTGAATGTGTGTGAGGGAGGGAGTGATGAGTGAGTGAGAGATGGAGTGAGTGTGTGAAGGAGTGAGTGAGTGAGTGAGAGATGGAGTGAGTGTGTGAAGGAGTGAGTGAGTGAGGGATGGAGTGAATGTGTGTGAGGGAGGGAGTGATGAGTGAGTGAGAGATGGAGTGAGTGTGTGAAGGAGTGAGTGAGTGAGTGAGAGATGGAGTGAATGTGTGTGAGGGAGGGAGTGATGAGTGAGAGAGATGGAGTGAATGTGTGTGAGGGAGGGAGTGATGAGTGAGTGAGAGATGGAGTGAGTGTGTGAAGGAGTGAGTGAGTGAGAGATGGAGTGAATGTGTGTGAGGGAGGGAGTGATGCGTGAGTGAGAGATGGAGTGAGTGTGTGAAGGAGTGAGTGAGTGAGAGATGGAGTGAGTGTGTGAAGGAGTGAGTGAGTGAGAGATGGAGTGAATGTGTGTGAGGGAGGGAGTGATGAGTGAGAGAGATGGCGTGAGTGTGTGAAGGAGTGAGTGAGTGAGGGATGAGTGAGTGTGTGAAGGAGTGAGTGAGTGAGTGAGGGATGGAGTGAGTGTGTGAAGGAGTGAGGGATGGAGTGAGTGTGTGAAGGAGTGAGTGAGGTATGGAGTGAGTGAGTGTAGGAGTGAGTGAGAGATGGAGTGAGTGAGGGAGAGATGGAGTGAGTGTGTGAAGAAGGGAGTGATGAGTGAGGGAGTGAGAGATGGAGTGAGTGAGTGTGTGAAGGAGTGAGGGATGGAGTGAGTGTGTGTGAGGGAGTGATGAGTGAGTGAGTGAGAGATGGAGTGAGTGAGTGATGGAGTGATGAGTGAGTGAGTGAGTGTGTGTGTGAAGGAGTGAGTGAGAGATGGAGTGAGTGTGTGTGAGGGAGGGAGTGAGTGATGGAGTGAGTGTGTGTGAGAGATGGAGTGAGTGAGTGTGGGAGTGATGAGTGAGTGAGTGTGTGTGTGTGAAGGAGTGAGTGAGAGATGGAGTGAGTGAGTGAAGGAGTGAGTGAGTGAGGGATGGAGTGAGTGTGTGTAAGGGAGGGAGTGAGTGTGTGTAAGGGAGGGAGTGAGAGGGATGGAGTGAGTGTGTGAGGAGGGACTGAGTGAGTGTGTGAAGGAGTGAGTGAGGTATGGAGTGAGTGAGTGTAGGAGTGAGGGAGAGAGAGATGGAGTGAGTGAGTGTGTGAAGGAGTGAGGGATGGAGTGAGTGTGTGAGGGAGGGAGTGATGAGTGAGTGAGTGAGAGATGGAGTGAGTGAGTGAGTGAGTGAGTGTGAGGGATGGAATGAGTGAGTGAGAGATGGAGTGATGAGTGAGTGAGTGTGTGTGTGAAGGAGAGTGAGTGAGAGATGGAGTGAGTGTGTGTGAGGGAGGGAGTGAGTGATGGAGTGAGTGTGTGTGAGAGATGGAGTGAGTGAGTGTGGGAGTGATGAGTGAGTGAGTGAGTGTGTGTGTGAAGGAGTGAGTGTGTGTGTGAAGGAGTGAGTGAGAGATGGAGGGAGTGAAGGAGTGAGTGAGTGAAGGAGTGAGTGAGTGTGTGTAAGGGAGGGAGTGAGTGTGTGTAAGGGAGGGAGTGAGAGGGATGGAGTGAGTGTGTGAGGAGGGACTGAGTGAGAGATGGAGTGAGTGTGTGAAGGAGTGAGAGAGATGAGTGAGTGTGTGAAGGAGTGAGTGAGGGATGGAGTGAGTGTGTGTAAGGGAGGGAGTGAGAGGGATGGAGTGAGTGTGTGAGGAGGGACTGAGTGAGAGATGGAGTGAGTGTGTGAAGGAGTGAGAGAGATGAGTGAGTGTGTGAAGGAGTGAGTGAGGGATGGATGGAGTGAGTGTGTGTAAGGGAGGGAGTGAGAGGGATGGAGTGAGTGTGTGAGGAGGGACTGAGTGAGTGATGGAGTGAGTGAGTGTGTAAGGGAGGGAGTGAGTGTGTGAGGAGGGACTGAGTGAGTGATGAGTGAGTGAGTGTGTGAAGGAGTGAGTGAGGGAATGAGTGTGTGTGAGGGAGTGAGTGATGAGTGAGTGTGTGTGAGGGAGGGAGTGAGTTAGGAGTGATGAGTGAGTGAGTGTGTGTGAAGGAGGTGAGTGAGAGATGGAGTGAGTGGTGAGTGAGTGTGTGAAGGAGTGAGTGTGTGTGAGGGAGTGAGTGTGTGAGGGAGTGAGTGAGTGTGTGTGAGGGATGGAGTGAGTGAGTTAGGGAGAGATGAGTGAGTGAGTGTGTGTGAAGGAGTGAGGGATGAGTGAGTGTGTGTGAGGGAGGGAGTGAGATGGAGTGAGTGAGTGATGTATGGATGGATGGATTGCTGGATGGACGGACGGACATTTACCAGTTTGAATATGCCAACAATCTGACCTTTTGGAAGCATTTTTATGTTTGGCAAGTAATTAAAAATGAAAAATAAAATCAGAGGCAGAGTCTTGCAGTGTCAGCCTTGTATGAGTCAGATCCGCCTCAAAGCATGAATGATTTACTGTAAAATGAATAATTAGAATAAAATGAGTTTTTTTAAACCAAGAAATCCTCAATAAAAAAAACAACAACAACAACAACTCAATATTATATTAAAAGATTGTTTTATTCACAATTGAAGTGTAACAAATATAGTTTATCAAAAACTTTTGCTGCTCTTTAATATAATTTATTACATGATAAGATCATAAGATTTATATAAATGATGGCTGGCAGTTTGCCAGAATGAAATATGTACAATTAAAAAAACAAAACAAAAAACTAATCAAAGAAAAAGAAATAAAACCAAACAATTTCCCACAAAATTAATTGCATATATATTAAAGAAAAAAAAAAAAAAAAAATCAGACTATGTGCAATGGAATGATTATCAGCAATATTGTACAGTTACATTTCTGAGGTTGTCTCAAGAAGAAATAACAAACGACAAGAATCACAAACGAAAAAAGGCATTTTCTATGCAAGATCATCAATACGATATTTAAACGACAAATTTTAAATCTGAAAAGCACGTCTCCTATTCTGCGTCTCGCAACGTCTGTTCCCTACGGTCGCTGCGGATTCTCAGTCACAGCTTGAGGAATCACTTTCACCACAGAGACAGCACAAAGCGCAAGTCAGTGCTAAACATCGTTTAGACTCGCAGTATCGTGAATACAGTGAACGCGATGTCTTATCTACAGTGTCACAGTGTTTTATGATGGGCCTTCCTCGAGATGACATTACGGTTCCTAGTATGCTGTTCGCTAGCAGAGAAATACCATGTCAAGTTTTGCAGTCGCTGGCCTCTCGAGAGGAACCTCTGTGAGGTATTTGTTTTCCATGTAGATCCATTGGTTATAATACATTGGTTGAAGCACCTTACCGTACTGGTTTAGTTTTGGAAACCGCGAGCAACAAACTTTCAGCTCAAACCTCAAGCTTGAAGTGTCAATTTCCAAAAGTCATACTGATAAGATGGGATTTCCATGAACTGGAATGTGGCTATAATCGATCGTAGTGCTATATAATCACACCGACGTGATTGTGTCGCATCCAGTGCCGTGGACTGCTTTTGCATTCATCGCTTTGCATCTTCTTCCCATCGGAATTCTTCACTTGTGCTGCCGCATTGTCCTACAGTAATATTCCAACTCACTTCTACGTGGAGAACCCGAATATACTGATTCGCAACTTTGTGCTTCCATGTCAAATCAAAAGAAACAAACAGATAAAATGATAAAAATCACAACTAGGCCAAAGTATGTTCAATTCACATTTGGTGGTACATTCATACAGATATTCACTCCCCTTTTTGACGAACGCTGCCCGTGTCCTGATAAAACTTTCCCAAGAGATTTGAGCAGCTTCATCGCCGTGTCCTACGGAGCCTCTAAAGGGACATACATGGCGATGGTATAAAAAAAAAAGAGATGGGAGGAAATTTCAATTTCAATGCTTTTGAGTTCTCTCGCGACGTCAATTGTTTGCGTAAAAAGCTTTTTGCTCCCAAAAATTCTTCGTTCAATTTGAAAAAGTGAAGTGAATTTCAATGCTTTTGCTATTATTTTTCCATTTCATATTTTCTCCCATTAGGGGCTCCATAGTTTTCTGCCCTTCACGATGAAAAAAAAGACAAAGAACCCTACGTCTTGAGGAATAAATTAACACAAAGTACTCTATTTTACATGTCTAGGATAAAAAGTCTCTGCCTCCATTGATTAAGTAAACAATTAAAACACATTTTGTACACATTTTCTGCAACAATTAAGCTCACGCATGTAGAGGAATGACCGATAAACCACTGATGTCCATGAGAAGATCAAGAGGGCTGAAGCCAGCTAGGATGAGGCTCTTGGTCAGAGCGGAAATAAATAGAGAGAGTTGCTATTAAAACTCAACTAAATTGATCAGTAAGACTAAAAGGCACTAGTTGACTTGGTTTCACTACCTGTCGAATAAAGCCTCGAAATACCGAACCAAACGTCAGCCCGAAAAGAAACAGACAGCAAGAGACGGCGAAGTTCGGTGGATATCTCACGTCTTCGCTTCTGTAAACGCACATGATGCAAGAAACACAAAAGGACATCGATGCACTTTGAGTTACCTATGGCTTTAAAAAGTGTGTGAGAGGGCAAATATGATGGAAAAAGATCTGGTCTGGTCTCCTCACAGAGGAAATATGGTCCTTCTGGGTCTCTTGAGACATTTCCAGAGTCTCAGGGACGGAGAGAGAGAGAGAGAGAGAGAGAGAGAGAGAGAGAGAGAGAGAGAGAGAGAGAGAGAGAGAGAGAGAGAGGACAGGGGCAGCATGCAGAATCCCGAGACGAGATGGCAGAGGAGAAAGGGCTGTGGAGAAACGCACGAAACTCCAGCAGAAGTCCTGGAGGACAGGAACTCTCCAGCCAAAGGGGCTTCGCACACATAGCCGTTGCCCACTGTTAAAGGAGGTCCAGGAAGTTATGTTTCAGTGGTGCTTTGGGGTGGGATGAAGATTACTTGAGATGGTTGGCTAACTCCGGGCTCGGTTTCTTAATGACGGGAAGAGGATGGGCCTCGGTGTTGAACACCCAGTTATCGAAGGGCAAATGGTCGTCGTCCGAGAACAGGAGATACAGATACCTGAAAAACAAAAAGAAAATCTCTCAGAATGTTGTTTCAAGGCCACTTTATGATACAGTTATTCACAGATCGCCTGTGAGAGATGTGTGGTGTTTGCAAAAGATATTATGTACATAAACCAGAAGCATAAACATCAAGGTTATGAGAGGAAAACATTTATCACTAGACGCTTTAGTACAGCTAAAAGCCATACATTTAATTATTTATAATAAATAAATGTATGTCGTAAAACTAGACTGTATTGCAAAAAAAAATCTGTCGTCAGCTCTAATGTAATGCAATAAATTCATTAATATTAATTCCATTCAGGTTTAGATACAAAGCCTAGGAAAAGTCTTACGCTATTTTAATACTCTGACAATGCAGATAAATAACGACACCTTCTGATCACTGCTTCATATGATTTTTCATATTTTTCACACTTCATTTTTTTTTCAATAATATGGAAATATGAAATAATTTTTTAATGAAACTGTACTCTAAATAAGAAACTAAAACGGCCTTAATCATCAAGTCATTCATTCAATCGATTCGTTCAAACGGCCGATTAACTCAGGAGTGAAGTAAATGACTCTCTTTATGAATGGTTCATTGAATCATTGGCTCACCAGATTCGTTTCAGAAACGAAACGCCGCTTTGTGTCGCTCGGAGACGAACCGTTCTGCTTTGCCTTTATATTTGTGTTGTCAAAATTGAGCAAAACGGACAAGATTGTGTCTAAAAATCACAATATTGACTTAGGATTCATTGAACTGTTGTACAAGTGACATTGCGCTTGTTACTCGTGTAATTTATATATATGATGTAAATATGACACAAAAATTCATACATTCTCTAGGGTAGTTGTGGCCAAGTGGCTTGCAATCTGAAGGTTGCCGGTTCGATTCCCATGCCGGCATTGTGAATGAACAGCACTCTCTCCACCTTCGATACCATGACTGAAGTGCACTTGAGCAAGACACCTAACCCCTAATTGCTCCCCTTGTAAGTGGCTTTGGATAAAAGCGTCTGCTAAATGATGAAAAATGTAAAAAATGAAAAAATATGAGGCATCATTCATGTCTATAGCACAAAGGACACCCAACTAGTGAAATGTCAACATTTCATACCATTAATGCAAAACTACATCAATAAATGTAGCTCTTAAAATCTGAATGTTTCTCTTTGTAAACAAAACATGAAAGTGCTGATGAATTAAAACGGTCTCTGCTGAGACAACAGCGACGTAAATTAAGGATGAAGACTGCAAACTACTTCCTTTGGCTGAGAGTCACAGTTAAAGGACATTGTTTCACAAGTGAAGGCCATAATTCAAAACCTGCAGCCAAGGAGGGGGGAAAAAAAAACAAACCCCACGGGTTTATTTGGAAAGGCGGATGACACTCGTTAAAAATGATAGTCTATAAACTTTAGCGGGAGACGGTGATGCTGATGCTGATGCCGGTTTCCTGATGAAGTTGTGACCTTGATAATGTGGTTTGTAACCCTCCTTCCCTCATTGGCTGGAGAGTCGCTGATGAAAGGCTCTTCTCCACTGCCCCTCTGAAAATATAAACTGTTGACCTCAGGCCTCCAGAGTTAAAGCTAAATCATGCGTGTCCACTGGATGAACCACTCCTGGCGGCTTAAACTGCACCTGGCCTCCTCCTGTGGCCAGCATGATCTTCAGTTTTAATGCTCTGCCACGGAGTAGAAAGAACTGGTGAAGGCCAATTATAAATGAGACTAAGCAGCCTTATTAAAAGACAGAGGTGACAACAGCACCATACGGCATCTGCAAGTCCCACAGCCATCAAGCTGATATCCTCTTTTAAAAATTTTACTTTTGGGGCATTTTTAAAGTCACCATGAAATCAAAATGGACGACTCTTTTTTTTTTTTTTATGGAATATTGCAGTATTTAATATACTGTAAGTGAGTCATCTATGTACATTTTTTTTTTTTTTTAATTAATGGGCTCTCATAATCTTTAACCAATAACCTCCCCCCTCCCCCTTTTGTACCGACATCTATTCTCTTCTCCGATGACGTGTTTGCGGACTCGCATCCAACCATCCAATCAATTTCCCATGGAAATTCTTGTTCAAGAAGCCGTTTCACTGAGATATACATCAGAAATTCAGTTTCGTTCCTATGATGGAGATAATTGAGTGGAGGGGTCTTCTGGTTTTAAGTGAAGCCTTAAAATACTGAATCTACCTGCAACTCAAACGAAAAAAAAAAAACTAGACAAAACTAATGAGGCAAAATGGAGTTGCTTTTTTTTTTATAAGTTTTTTTATATCCAATTGAATTTCATTTTATGGAAAAAAAAAAGACATTTTTTTCAAAATATCTTCTTTTCCACAGAAGTAAAGGCCAAGAATGGGTAACTATAACTATATAGAGTTAATAATCGTTCTGTCCGCACCACACCTACAACAACGTTACTATTGGAAACATTTTTAAGGGTTTTTTTTTCCAGCTGGTGAACGATAAAAACACTGACAGTCAATCAGAATCCATCCTGCTTTGACGGGTAAAAAGTAGCAGCATGTGCCCATAATAAACTGAATCTTATCGTACATTGGTGCAGATGCTAATATAGTTATCGTCATTTAATATAATTAAATACATGATGTGCCGATTAATAAATCTAATTAATCGCAATTTAATCGCATATCTAAATTTGGCTGAGAAATTACCTTAAAAGATCCTTTAAAGTCATTATTGTTTAAAGCATCAAATAGACATAACAAAAAGTAGATTAGTAAAGAAATATTTCATTTGATTCAGCACAGAATTTATTACACATATTCATGACTGAATTTTCATTTATAGATGAACTATACCTTTAATGTTTTTTTGTTTTTTTTCAATAATATGGAAATATGAAATAAATTTTTAATGAAACTATACTCTAAATAAGAAACTAAAACGGCCTTAATCATCAAGTCATTCATTCAATCGATTCGTTCAAACGGCCGATTAACTCAGGAGTGAAGTAAATGACTCTCTTTATGAATGGTTCATTGAATCATTGGCTCACCAGATTCGTTTCAGAAACGAAACGCCGCTTTGTGTCGCTCGGAGACGAACCGTTCTGCTTTGCCTTTATATTTGTGTTGTCAAAATTGAGCAAAACGGACAAGATTGTGTCTAAAAATCACAATATTAACTGAGGATTCATTGCCATTCTTGGACAGTGACATTGCGCTTGTTACTCGTGTAATTTATATATATATGATGTAAATATGACACAAAAATTCATACAGGGGCATTTTTGCCTCCATACCTTGAATTTTAGGGACATCATGCAGTGAGTTGCATCATATTTGTCATAAATGTCAGATTATTATTTGTTTTGAATGAGCCTCAAGTCATACAGGTTTGGAATGAGCGAATGAACAAATGTTCATTTTTTGAGTGAGCTATCCCTTTAGTGGTTCAGCATGTGAAGCGGAGCAGATGTGGTGGGCTGAAGTGAGCTTGTTAAAGAGCACAGTCATGCCCACAAACACATTGAGAGCATTTCTATGAACAGGAAACTCTGATCCCTCAGCCCGCCAGACAGTCTGCCTCTGAAGAAGATTCATTACTTAATACGCACTTACTGTGCAAAAGAGGCGAATGCAGCCAAAAGCAACAGAATGAGAAACAACTAGAATAAGAGCGAAGAAAAAGCCAAAAGCAGGGGTTTCTGGATGCGCTTACTCTCTCTCTCTCTCTCTCTCAAAGAATTGCTAAGTCTTTTCTGTGTTCAATTGTGTGCGTTGTGCTCCTCCTGGCCAAAGGGCAAGCACTCCTCCAGAGTATTAAAGGCAGGAGAAATGGAGAGCCACTGTCTGCTGTGGCAGGATGAGACTCGAATAGTGATTTCCCCTTTAAACTGCAATCAAACGGGAGGAGAACTGGGGAAAGCTACCCAAAAAACAGCACTGCGAACTCCTCAGCTCTTCATTTTGCTCCCTGATGGAGGAAAGGACTTGTTCTTTATTCATTCATCAGTGTCTGTAATGATGAATGTTGTGCGATAAGGATGCCTGTGAATGAGTTCCAGCTGTCACAGTCTTGTGTCTCAGTCTTCACCTTGACAGTGATATTCTCGCTCTGACAGAGAAAAGGCTCTATTCAACATCTCTCCTTTAGTCAATCACTGCAGAAACACAAGTTCTCTTACAACATGCCCCGTGGACAATTTAAATTCGCAGAACATTTGATATATATATTGTACAAGAACGTGGCAAGAGGTTTCTTAAAAATCTACATCTAACAGACTCAACCTCTCAGTGCTCTACTACACAAAGACACGTCTACTAGCTAATTATACTTCAGGCCAAAATCAAAAGACAAAAATACAACCTTTTATCTTTCCCCCTCATTATTCTGACTGATTATTCTCATACAGTACAGTAAAAATTACAGCAATAAATGTATTGTATGTGAATCAGAACTCATTCAACACAATTTTATATATATATATATATATATATATATATATATATAAATAAATAAATAAATAAATATATATATATATAAATATATATATATAAATATATATATAGATAAGAGCTGCAACTAACGATAATTTTTTCTGTCGACTACTCTAACGATTATTTTTTTTAAAACTTTTTTTTATTAATCTAGTGATCTTTTTTTACGTAAGAAGTTAGAACTATTTCAGCAGTTCATTGAGGTGTAGAAACACCATTATGTAATAATACGATTTGATTTTGATTAAAAATAAGCCACTTATGTGTGATCGTCCAGTGGGAGACATTTGAACTTTAACATGAAGAGTGTCAAAGACTTTCTCTACAGTCTTAAAGGAACTTTGATCGTGTTCAAGCCACTGAACAAACGCCTCCTGAACCGTGTGTTTTTCCTGTAATGCAGGGAGTCTTGTGATTGGTTGTCAAGCCCAAAATATGATCTTGCGCACGCAAAAATTTGGCAGAGATCCAATTCCAGAGGTGATACGCCATTTCGGTTCTGCAAAGGGAACAAAGGAGCGTTTTATTCGGCCTCTGTTTAAAGTGTTCCCACACTTTTGATCATCGTGGTCCGGGTTTTTGTGATAGAACGGAACTTTCTCCGTTCCCAGGAGCAGAAGCCGCCGTTACGCCAGATGAACGTAAACAGTGAGACGCGTCGACAAATTTCACGCAAATACGTCGACGTATATATATTCTATTACAGTAATAAAAAAAATTGAGAGAAATGTGCTCAACTGTCAATAAATAAATATAGTGTCACAAAGCTATATTACCAAGCCGTTTTCTCACCCCTGCGACACATTTAGCTTGTGTGTATGTGCCGTACTCACTTGAGTGTTTCAGCTAGGTAGAAGCTCTGCTGCACGTCATCATGGTTGGGAGTGTTGGCATAGACGTCTCTTACTCCGCTGTAACCCCCATCCACCCTGCAGTACTTCTCCAGAGCCTGAGATACACAGATATAAATGCACCTGTCAGTATCAATGCAATTCCTAGCAACTGCATGCACTTTTGATTTTCAGAGACAGCACACCGATGCAAAGCAGCTTTACTGGCTCTATATGACGGAGCTGGGCAATGAAACACACCTGCTTTATAATATTCTGTCCCTAGATATATCAGGGGCTGCTATGGGAGATTCAGCCCGTTTTATTGTCAATCAGGCTCACATAGTCCAATCACTCAGAAAAGTAATACTGTACCACAGATCACCACAGGGAGCCTCATGATTTACAACAGAAAAAAAACTATGTGTGCCAATGTTTAGCACTCAGCATTTAGGAGTTTGTTTGAATAGCAAGCTTTAGAAGAAATTACTTTTACTCAGCAAAGATGTGGTTGCACCACCCTGATCCACAAACGCAATCCTAGTGGGGAAATTTTTTGGTCCTCATGAGGGAAACATTTTATAAATCATACTAAGTGATGTTTTTTGAAAATGTAAACATGCAGAACGTTTTCTTTGATGGGTGGGTTTAGGTTTAAGGGATAGAATATACAGTTTGAACAGTATAAAAAAAAAAAAAAAAATCGTCTATGGAAATTCCTCATAAAACAAGATTTTGAATGCTATTTTAAACCGCTTTACCAAATCTGGGACATATGTGAATACATTTTAAAACCACTTGAATTGTATTTAAAAAAAAAAAAAAAAAAAAAATCAATAAACATCAGAGTTAAATAGAAAAACGATTTGTTTAAAATGATCCACTTTTCATGTTAGAAACCTCATTTTACAATTTATCTAACAGTTATGGGACTTGTGCCTCTAATGGGAAAGCAAATTGTGCCCTATTTGTGAAAAGTGCCATAATAACAAATCAAAATTATCGGCGTTGTTGCGGCGTAAAGATTTCGGAAAAAAAAAAAAAAAAAGAACGTTTTAAGATTTGACAAAGTCATTTTCGAAGTAAAGAATCAAGACTTTCATTCAGTAAGTGCTGAGCCAACACATTTAACCGAGAGAGGAATAGATGGCAGAGGGAGAGCGAGATGTGATGCATCGCCTAAAGGGACAGACACATCACAATGGCAATCTGAAGTCATTATGATACAATTACAAGGCTGTGAGATCCTGGTGGTCTCCATTGTCTCTAATCCTGCTACGCTGAAGCGCAGGGAGCGTCTGAGGGCAGGGATAAAGCCTCACTGTGACTCACAGTTGGCGTATATCCACATCCTACTATGGCGACACGTTTACCAGTCACACACACACTGACGTTACACAATCCACGTGGTTCTCACCTGTACCGCCTCCCAGCCCCACTGCCTGTACTTGGGGTCGTGGGTGAACCTCCACATGTACATGTATGTTTCGATGACCTCTGGCCTCAGGATGAAGTACTTCTCATTTTGCCGAGTGGCGATGGCCTCCACGCCGCCGTCGAAACGGAACGCCTCGGGACCCAGCTTCATACCTGAAACAGACATGCCGACAAATTCATCACTCAAACGTCCATGTTGACAAGGGATTATGGGATTACATTATTCCTGAGATGAAGAGGAACACTATCTGGATGGAGATTAGAGGCTGTGGCATAATCTGGACCTTTGATAATCTGCGTCAGATAAAAATACCTACGCATTATGAACACGTCGGTGATGATTGTGACGTGCGTACGTGTGTGTGTGTTTAACGAGTGCCAGAGGGATTTGTGTGAGTGTGTGTGTGTGTGTGTGTTCAGGGTTAACCGGCACTGAGCAGAGTCCAAAAAAAAAAAAAAAAAAAAAAAGAAATCTCTACATGCACAGATGTGGAAAAATACATCACATACTCTGCATGTAAGGAATGTTTTACGAACCTATCGAAAATAAACGTTTTTTTTTTTACATTTCTTCAGCAATTACGGAGTATTAAATAATTTAAATATATAGTTTTTATATCATACATTTCCACAACAACTCATTACCATAATGTACAAAGTAAATAAATCAATAATTATCATGACCGTAATTTCCATATTCTCTTTGAGCCCTTTCGATTTGATTTTGTAATCCTCATTATTCTCGGTGTCATTCTCATTAATTTTATGGTTATTCATATACAAAATAAAACAAATAAATAAATTTAAAAAAAGTTAAAATCAGTAAATAATTTTACAATACAAATCATCATCAACAAAAACAAAGTGACAATACAATAACAATTAAGATTTTTTGTTATCAGAATTGGTAGGCAACGGGTCAAACATTAAATAATTTGCTTTACACAAAACATCATTTCCCAATTTCAGTGCCTCTACTTGGACTGCACTTTACTATCTATAACTAGAAAGTGTATGTATTATCACGCATTCTTATTCTTTTGCTGGAAATGTTTTACATTTGTTCCTCTTCCACTCACTCGTTCGTGTGTAAGACTCGTGACACGTGCGGGCGATCTCAGCCGCGAGTTCCATCTGGTGACCCGTCTTATCATCGGGGGCTCCGTCTGCCCCTAAAGCGATCATACCACCAGCGAAGCAGGTCAGGTGACCCATCTTATGCTCCAGGAGTCCGCCTTTCCATTCTGCGATATACGTCAACCCGCCACTTGACTTTCGGATCAAATTCTTTTCGATGGCCTACATACAGAACAGAAAATAAAGAGATTGTTTTTCATGTCAATTTCTTCACTCTGTGGTTATTTACGCTGTGTGGGTTAAAAGGAACTTTGTCCTTATTTGCACTTGTTTTGTTTGCCTAATACAAAAGGGGACATTCTCTAAAAAGTGTCATATGAACAGTTCAAGGCCCAGAGTATGGAAGATCATAGTGTATTGACAGAAGCATTGCGTACATGAGAAATGAGATTCTTATCTGTCTGTAAAAAGGTCTCGGTGCATCTGAATGGGAAACCGGAGACATTCATCACCATGGTACCAAAGACACAGGGAACAAGGAAATAAGTAAAGAGGCTGCCTCTCTTTTTCTTACATCACTCCCTTTGTAACCTTATTTCATCATAAATGTGGCTGAGAAACTGAAAGTAGTAACAGTACGAGCTTAACATTTTTTTTTTGTAGAACGTTGAATAATGTATCGTGCCTTCTCGTGAAATCATGGCATTTTTGTCAAGAAGTAGCAGCATGGATGCTACTTTGATGTTTTTTGTCTAATTTAATTGAGGAGTAATTAATCAAACATATTGTTCTAGAATGCTCTCTCTCCTCCATATAGAATGCCGTGTTCAAGTGTCGCGTTTGGATCTTGTATCCGCAGGAGTTCGAGGGGAGAACATTTTCCAAGGACCTCCTCGTGATTATAACAGTGGTTAAGCATATGCTTTTGCTGCCGTTTGTAATCGAAAAGCATCTAATTAATTGAAATATACAACGTATACAATTTATCATCAATAAAAGTTGAACAAAAATTGACTTAAATTTGAATAATCAAGCATGTCTAATCAATTGAATTCATACATTTTTAATAACTTAATCATTTTTTTTATTTTAACAATTTTTTTATTAAAAAAGGTGGTAATGAAATGAAGGCATAAACATGAACAATTTATGGTAACACTTTACTAACTTTAACCATCATACATTTGTGACTGTATTTACTAATCTTCATTAGTTAGTTAATGAAAATACAGTTGTTCATTGTTTGTTCATGTTAACAAGATTTTTAATAATGTATTAGTACATGTTGAAATTAACATTAACAAAGATTAATAAATGCTGTATAAGTGCAGTTCATTATTAGTTCATGTTAACTAATGAACCTTATTGTAAATGTTACCCAATATATCTTTTACATGTAATAATAATAATAATAAAAAAATGAAATTACAAAAAGTGCTGCACAGCAAAGGTTTACTGTTAAAATTAAAACATGGAAGAAAAATTGTGATTATTCCTTAAAAATAAACTTTAATAATTGTATTATTATTACTATTATTGTTATTACAACTATTAGAAGTACATTCTGCTGTAGAATAGCAATATATTTATAATTTCTTCAAATTAAACCAAACTTATTTTGATGGGTTGTCATGAAGATCCCCGGGTTTCTATGTGCACGAGACGATCATTTTACCAAATGAAATGTTGAAATCCTGGTGAAGTGACTCTCAGAGCAGTTTGTGTTCATGTCGTCGTATAGTGAGATGGCAGATGCTAAAACACCATCACGTGTGCTTGTGTTTAGACGAAACCGTCTGTGGCGCTCATTCACAGAGACACGCAGAACATGTAAACGTTAGATTTAAATAGCAGTTTTGTTGAAGTGACAGTGATGTGAAGTGATATAAAGGCCAAGTATAGT